>JAVIAB010000088.1:39830024-40257524 GCA_032433765.1 Megaustenia siamemsis
TGATGATGATGTGTCAATTTGTGTGGCTTGGTGATGATTTTTATTTGACTTGAGTTAGCTTGGATATGCGATAGAGAAAGAGAGAGAGAGAGAGAGAGTCACTATTTAATGGTAGGGCACAAGATGATGATGGGATATGAAGGTTTGATGATGGTGTTGGGGGTGGCGCATGATGATGATAGTGTTGAGGGTGGCACATGATGATGATAGTGTTGAGGGTGGCACATGATGATGATAGGCCATGAAGGGGTTGATACTTTGTGTGGCTTGATGATGATAGGACATGAAGGGGTGATGGTGTTGAGGGTGGCACATGATGATGATAGGACATGAAGGCAGAGGGGGTAGTTCCATTGTCTATAGATGGCGTTAAGGCAGTCTCGAAAACGCTTATGCTAACATCAACTACACGCCCTTTTTTGTTAACCAAGGGGACCTCACTCTTGTTAATCAGACGACAGCTCCGGCAGCCAGTATGGATGCCCAGGATGTTTCAGCAAAGTCACCGATTACCTATTCCAGCTTTGATCAAGGTTTTGTCAAAATGGAGGGCGGTTGTGTTTTGAAGGCTAATGAAACTTCCTATGCACCCGTGTTTGATAGACATTTAACAAACAGTACCACCAAAACAGGAGGGAGGAAACCCAGACGCTTAAAATTATCAACAACCGGACAGTAATATATATATATGTGTCGTATATTTGTTGTATTAATAATAAAGCTGTGAGAAATATAGAACGAGTTTTGTTTTGGTTTACCATGAATGTGTGAGAGAGATGATTGATACTTTGTGTGGCTTGATGATATGAAGGGTGGTGTTGAGGCACATGATGATGATGTTGAGGGTGGATAGTGTTGAGGCACATGCTGATAGTGTTGAGGCACATGATGATAGTGTTGAGGCACATGATGATAGTAGGAAGGGGGATATTGAGGGGCATGGTCAGAAATCTAGGAAGTTGTGTTAGAAAACAAGGAGGGAAGGTCAGAATACATGATGCTAACGATACTAATAATTGCTTGTCAGCATTTTTTTTTTTTACATGTCGCCTCCTGTTGCCTAATACACACACATGATGATAACCAATAAAGGCACCTTTCCCCACCCGCACGACGACCCGCCATCCGACCCGCGAGATACCCCCTTTTAGAACCGCTGTCCCCGACATGCCTCTACCTAACTTTAACTCTAAACACGGAGCCTAACAATGCAGCTCCTAACAATGACCACGATTCCTTGTAAGCGATTCTAACAATAGCATTCCTCAAGTACCACTAGCCCAGTCAACAAAAATGTCATTCCAGTTTCTTGACTAGTTTTCCGTCAGTATTTACAGCTTATTTTTTTTCATAGTTTTTATTATTTCGCCTTTTTTAAAAATCAGTTTTATCACATTTAACTATATTTCTTAACGTTTTGAAACATATTTATCACATACTCTTTTAAAATACTCTTTCACAAATTTCTAACACGAGCGAGGCGATCACCGGACACGGATTAGCACCGAGTCTCTATTGAATTTACCTGAGTTAAGCTCTCAGTGATTCGACAAACTGACGAACACCAAAAAAAAAAAAAAATTCCCCCAAAAAATAATGAAGTTCGAAAAAATCGCGAATTCGAAAAAAAAAATAATTTTTTTTTTTTGGCACCGTTTTGGTGCAAAGTCGGTGCAAAGTCGGTGCCAAATCTATTGTATTTCGGTGCATGTTATTCCACTTTTCTGTTGCATTCACAGCCACCGCTACTACTCACAGACCGAACCTATTCACAAAGATAAGATACCAATGCAACACAGACCGAACCTATTCACAAAGATAACATATTAATGCAAAACAGACCGAACCTATTCACAAAGATAATATATCCATGCAACACAGACCGAACCTATTCACAAAGATAACATATCAATGTAACACAGACCGAACCTATTCATAAAGTTAACATATCAATGTAACACAGACCGAACCTATTCATAAAGATAACATATCCAGGTAACCCAGATCAAACCTATTCACAGAGATAACATATCAAGGTAACCCATACCGAACCTATTCCCAAAGATAACATATCAATGTAGCACAGACTGAACCTATTCACAAAGATAACATATCCAGGTAACACAGACCGATCCTATTCACAAATATAACATAGCCATGTAACACAGACGAACCTATTCACAAAGATAACATATCCATGTAACACAGACACCCCCTATTCACAAAGATAACATATCAATGTAACACAGACCGAACCTATTCACAAAGATAACATAATGTAACAAGGACCGAACATATTCACAA
Source organism: Megaustenia siamemsis (assembly GCA_032433765.1). NCBI lineage: Eukaryota > Metazoa > Mollusca > Gastropoda > Stylommatophora > Ariophantidae > Megaustenia > Megaustenia siamemsis. Next base: position 39,832,329 of record JAVIAB010000088.1, read on the forward strand.
AGATAACATCAATGTAACAGAGACCGAACCTATTCACAAAGATAATATATCAATGTAACACAGACCGAACCTATTCACAAAGATAACATATCAATGTAACACAGACCGAACCTATTCACAAAGATAACATATCCAGGTAACGCAGACCGAACCTATTCACAAAGATAACATATCCACGTAACACAGACCGAACCTATTAACAAAGATAACATATCCAGGTAACACAGACCGAACCTATTCACAAAGATAAGATACCAATGCAACACAGACCGAACCTATTCACAAAGATAACATATTAATGCAAAACAGACCGAACCTATTCACAAAGATAATATATCCATGCAACACAGACCGAACCTATTCACAAAGATAACATATCAATGTAACACAGACCGAACCTATTCATAAAGTTAACATATCAATGTAACACAGACCGAACCTATTCATAAAGATAACATATCCAGGTAACCCAGATCAAACCTATTCACAGAGATAACATATCAAGGTAACCCATACCGAACCTATTCCCAAAGATAACATATCAATGTAGCACAGACTGAACCTATTCACAAAGATAACATATCCAGGTAACACAGACCGATCCTATTCACAAATATAACATAGCCATGTAACACAGACACAACCTATTCACAAAGATAACATATCCATGTAACACAGACACCCCCTATTCACAAAGATAACATATCAATGTAACACAGACCGAACCTATTCATAAAGATAACATATCAATGTAACAGAGACCGAACCTATTCACAAAGATAACATATCCAGATAACACATACCGAACCAATTCACAAAGATAACATATCAAGTTAACACATACCGTACCTATTCACAAAAATAACATATCCAGGTAACACATACCGAACCTATTCACAAAGATAACATATCCAGGTAACACATACCGAACCTATTCACAAAGATAACATATCAACGTAACACAGATCGAACCTATTCTCAAAGATAACATATCCAGGTAACCCAGATCGAACTATTCACAAAGATAACATATCCAGGTAACCCAGACCGAACCTATTCACAAAGATAACATATCCATGTAACACAGACCGAACCTATTCACAAAGATAACATATCCATGCAACACAGACCGAATCTATTCAGAAAGATAACATAATGCAGCATGACCGAACCTATTCACAAAGATAATATATCAATGTAACACAAACCGAACCTATTCACAAAGTTAACATATCAATGTAACACAGTCCGAACCTATTCATAAAGATAACATATCCAGGTAACCCAGATCAAACCTATTCACAGAGATAACATATCAAGGTAACCCATACCGAACCTATTCCCAAAGATAACATATCAATGCAGCACATACTGAACCTATTCACAAAGATAACATATCCAGGTAACACAGACCGAACCTATTCACAAATATAACATATCCATGTAACACAGACCGAACCTATTCACAAAGATAACATATCCATGTAACACAGACCGAACCTATTCACAAAGATAAGATATCCATGTAACACAGACCGAACCTATTCACAAAGATAACATATCCATGTAACACAGACCGAACCTATTCACAAAGATAACATATCCAGGTAACACAGACCGAACCTATTCACAAAGATAACATATCCAATTAACACAGACCGAACCTGTTCACAAAGTTAACATATCAATGTAACACAGACCGAACCTATTCACAACGATAACAGACATGATGCAGAGACACAAATACAAAACATCCACCATTATCGACAGGAGCATAATTGTAGGCACTTACATCATTCCAAGACTAACACACATAGCCACAGTCTTTGACCCACCGTAGTCAACAAAAACAGTAATAAACAAACTGATTAGACATTTAGTTGTTGGACACATCATACACAGCATACAACACAAGACAATGATACAGCACACAAAAACAAGGAGGGATTTCACTACAGGACATACACACAAAATTTAAATCTCTCAGAATAAGTTACGTGGGCCGCATCATCCAACAACCAATCACATATTTGCACATTACTACATGGGACTGAGGTTGTTTTTTTTTTTTTTAAATTCACAAAACTGAATAATTCAATACCCACGTTCAATAAAACTTACATTCCAAGGACATGACAACTTATTACAGCAAAGAACAAATACCATTTACAAACACCGAATTAAACAGCAAGCACTTCTACTATCTGGGCGTTAATACCGACCACATTACACCAAAAATCATGTGCCGAAGGTCTAAATAAATTATGCTCACTAACACCATAATACCTGAACGCCACTTGGCGTGACGGGGCATTTTATTTTATTTTTTTTTAAAAACCCATTTCTACCGCTCAGAATCAAGAGGCCAAAAATACTTTCTCACGGACTACACAAGTACCTTCTCAAACACCCAGAATCCACACATCGCTCCCAAAGCAAGGGAAGTCACCTACAGACTCATATACAGCGTGACACTCACAAAAGAAAGATAACCTCACCTGTCAGGGCAGACGGCCAAGTGTTAACTTTGCAGACGAAACTTACAAGAAACAGAAGAACACAAATTCTACGAATACAGCGCAATCGTAACAGCAAGAATGACGTTACAACACATACTAGAAACACACACCACACAGCAGGTAGCCCTGTACAGATCTTTTATACTCAAATCACTGCCAAAAACAGTAACACAAGAATACTTCACAAAATCACTTATTCTACTATCTGAATACAGGAATTTAGTGGTGACCTGTCAAAATGCGGTCACATTTCAATTTAAAACTGAATCCTAACCTGTTTATATACATCTATAATCAGCAATTAAAGTGGATCTTTAAAGTAAAACATAATTTAACTCGCGAGAAAGAAAGAAAGAATGAATGAGGGAATGAATGAATAAATGATTATATTCGAAAGCAAAGACACATTTTAAAAGTCTTTCCATTCCCTTCTTTACTATATTTGTTAGTGACAAGCGAAAGATTCTAGTTCCCGAGTATGTTTGTCTTAGAGACATCGATGAGACTCCAGTACCCGAGTATGTTTGTCTTAGAGACATCGATGAGACTCCAGTACATGGGTATGTTTGTCTTAGGGACATCGATGAGACTTCAGTACCTGGGTATGTTTGTCTTAGAGACATCGATGAAATTCGAGTACCCAAGTATGTTTGTCTTAGAGACACCGATGAGACTCCAGTACCTGAGTATGTTTGTCTTAGAAACATCGATGAGACTCCAGTACCTGAGAATGTTTGTCTTAGAGACATCGATGAAACTCCAGTACCTGAGTATGTTTGTCTTAGAGCCATCGATGAGACTCCAGTACCTGAGTATGTTTGTCTTAGAGACATCGATGAGACTCCAGTACCTGGGTATGTTTGTCTTAGGGACATCGATGAGACTCCAGTACCCGAGTATGTTTGTCTTAGGGACATCGATGAAACTCCAGTACCTGAGTATGTTTGTCTAAGGGGCATCGATGCAACTCCAGTACCCGAGTATGTTTGTCTTAGAGACATCGATGAGACTCCAGTACCCGAGTATGTTTGTTTTAGGGACATCGATGAAACTCCAGTACCCGAGTATGTTTGTCTTAGAGACATCGATGAGACTCCAGTACCCGAGTATGTTTGTTTTAAGGACATCGCTGAAACTCCAGTACCCGAGTATGTTTGTCTTAGAGACATCGATGAGAGTCCAGTACCCGAGTATCTTTGTCTTAGGGACATCGATAAGACTTCCGTACCTGAGTATGTTTGTCTTAAAGACATCGATGAGACTCCAGTACCTGAGTATGTTTGTCTTAGAGACATCGATGAGACTCCAGTACCTGAGTATGTTTGTCTTAGAGACATCGATGAGACTCCAGTACTTGAGTATCTTTGTCTTAGAGACATCGATGAGTCTCCAGTACATGAGTATGTTTGTCTTAGAGACATCGATGAGACTCCAGTACATGGGTATGTTTTTCTTAGGGACATCGATAAGACTCCAGTACATGAGTATGTTGTCTTAGAGACATCGTTGAGACTCCAGTACCTGAGTATGTTTGCCTTAGAGACATCGTTGAGACGCCAGTACCTGAGTATGTTTGTCTTAGGGACATCGATGAGACTCCAGTACCTGGGTATGTTTGTCTTAGGGACATCGATGAGACTCCAGAACCTGAGTGTGTTTGTCTTAGAGACATCGATGAGACTCCAGTACCCGAGTATGTTTGTCTTAGAGACATCGATGAGACTCCAGTACCTGAGTATATTTGTCTTAGAGACATCGATGAGACTCCAGTACCTGATTATGTTTGTCTTAGAGACATCGATGAAACTCCAGTACCTGTGTATGTTTGTCTTAGGGACATCGATGAGACTCCAGTACCCGAGTATGTTGTCTTAGAAACATCGATGAGACTCCAGTACCCGAGTATGTTTGTCTTAGAGACATCGATGAGACTCCAGTACCTGAGTATGTTTGTCTTAGAGACATCGATGAAACTCCAGTACCTGAGTATGTTTGTCTTAGAGACATCGATAAGACTACAGTGCCTGAGTATGTTTGTCTTAGAGACATCGCTGCGACTCCACTACCCGAGTATGTTTGTTTTAGGGACATTGATGAAACTCCTGTACCAGAGTATGTTTGTTTTAGAGACATTGATGAGACTCCAGTACCTGAGTATGTTTGTCTTAGAGACATCGATGAAAATCCATTACCTGAGTATGTTTGTGTTAGAGACATCGATGAGACTCCAGTACCTGAGTATGTTTGTCTTAGAGACATCGATGAAACTCCAGTACCTGAGTATGTTTGTCTTAGAGACATCGATGAGACTCCAGTGCCTGAGTATGTTTGTCTTAGAGACATCGATGAGACTCCAGTACCCGAGTATGTTTGTCTTAGGGACATTGATGAAACTCTAGTACCTGAGTATGGTTGTCTTAGAGACATCGATGAGACTCCAGTACCTGTGTATGTTTGTCTTAGAGACATCGATGATACTCCAGTACCTGAGTATGTTTGTCTTAGAGACATCGATGAGACTCCAGTACCTTTGTATGTTTGTCTTAGAGACATCGATGAGACTCCAGTACCCGAGTATGTTTGTTATAGAGATATCGATGAGACTCCAGTACCCGAGTATGTTTGTCTTAGAGACATCGATGAGACTCCAGTACATGGGTATGTTTTTCTTAGTGACATCGATAAGACTCCAGTACATGAGTATGTTTATCTTAGAGACATCGTTGAGACTCCAGTACCTGAGTATGTTTGTCTTAGAGACATCGTTGAGACTCCAGTACCTGAGTATGTTTGTCTTAGGGACATCGATGAGACTCCAGTACCCGATTATGTTTGTCTTAGGGACATCGATGAGACTCCAGTACCTGAGTATGTTTGTCTTAGAGACATCGATGAGACTCCAGTACCCGAGTATGCTTGTCTTATAGACATCGATGAGACTCCAGTACCTGAGTATATTTGTCTTAGAGACATCGATGAGACTCCAGTACCTGAGTATGTTTGTTATAGAGACATCGATGAAACTCCAGTACCTGAGTATGTTTGTCTTAGGGACATCGATGAGACTCCAGTACCCGAGTATGTTGTCTTAGAAACATCGATGAGACTCCAGTACCCGTGTATGTTTGTCTTAGAGACATCGATGAGACTGCAGTACCTGAGTATGTTTCTCTTAGAGACATCGATGAAACTCCAGAACCTGAGTATGTTTGTCTTAGAGACATCGATGAGACTACAGTGCCTGCGTATGTTTGTCTTAGAGACATCGATGCGACTCCACTACCCGAGTATGTTTGTTTTAGGGACATTAATGAAACTCCAGTACCTGAGTATGTTTGTCTTAGAGACATTGATGAGACTCCAGTACCTGAGTATGTTTGTCTTAGAGACATCGATGAGACTCCAGTACCTGTGTATGTTTGTCTTAGAGACATCGATGATACTCCAGTACCTGAGTATCTTCGTCTTAGAGACATTGATGAGACTCCAGTACATGAGTATGTTTGTCTTACAGACATCGATGAAACTCCTGTACCTGAGTATGTTTGTCTTAGAGACATCGATGAGACTCCAGTGCCTGAGTATGTTTGTCTTATAGACATCGATGAGACTCCAGTACACGAGTATGTTTGTCTTAGGGACATTGATGAAACTCCAGTACCTGAGTATGTTTGTCTTAGAGACATCGATGAGACTCCAGTACCTGAGTATGTTTGTCTTAGAGACATCGATGATACTCTAGTACCCGAGTATGTTTGTCTTAGGGACATCGATGAGATTTCAGTAATTGAGTATGTTTGTCTTAGAGACATCGATGAGACTCCACTACCTGAGTATGTTTGTCTTAGAGACATCGATGAGACTCCAGTACCTGAGTATGTTTGTCTTAGAGACATCGATGAGACTCCAGTACTTGAGTATCTTTGTCTTAGAGACATCGATGAGTCTCCAGTACATGAGTATGTTTGTCTTAGAGACATCGATGAGACTCCAGTACATGGGTATGTTTTTCTTAGGGACATCGATAAGACTCCAGTACATGAGTATGTTGTCTTAGAGACATCGTTGAGACTCCAGTACCTGAGTATGTTTGCCTTAGAGACATCGTTGAGACGCCAGTACCTGAGTATGTTTGTCTTAGGGACATCGATGAGACTCCAGTACCTGGGTATGTTTGTCTTAGGGACATCGATGAGACTCCAGAACCTGAGTGTGTTTGTCTTAGAGACATCGATGAGACTCCAGTACCCGAGTATGTTTGTCTTAGAGACATCGATGAGACTCCAGTACCTGAGTATATTTGTCATAGAGACATCGATGAGACTCCAGTACCTGATTATGTTTGTCTTAGAGACATCGATGAAACTCCAGTACCTGTGTATGTTTGTCTTAGGGACATCGATGAGACTCCAGTACCCGAGTATGTTGTCTTAGAAACATCGATGAGACTCTAGTACCCGAGTATGTTTGTCTTAGAGACATCGATGAGACTCCAGTACCTGAGTATGTTTGTCTTAGAGACATCGATGAAACTCCAGTACCTGAGTATGTTTGTCTTAGAGACATCGATAAGACTACAGTGCCTGAGTATGTTTGTCTTAGAGACATCGCTGCGACTCCACTACCCGAGTATGTTTGTTTTAGGGACATTGATGAAACTCCTGTACCAGAGTATGTTTGTTTTAGAGACATTGATGAGACTCCAGTACCTGAGTATGTTTGTCTTAGAGACATCGATGAAAATCCATTACCTGAGTATGTTTGTGTTAGAGACATCGATGAGACTCCAGTACCTGAGTATGTTTGTCTTAGAGACATCGATGAAACTCCAGTACCTGAGTATGTTTGTCTTAGAGACATCGATGAGACTCCAGTGCCTGAGTATGTTTGTCTTAGAGACATCGATGAGACTCCAGTACCCGAGTATGTTTGTCTTAGGGACATTGATGAAACTCTAGTACCTGAGTATGGTTGTCTTAGAGACATCGATGAGACTCCAGTACCTGTGTATGTTTGTCTTAGAGACATCGATGATACTCCAGTACCTGAGTATGTTTGTCTTAGAGACATCGATGAGACTCCAGTACCTGAGTATGTTTGTCTTAGAGACATCGATGAGACTCCAGTACCCGAGTATGTTTGTTATAGAGACATCGATGAGACTCCAGTACCCGAGTATGTTTGTCTTAGAGACATCGATGAGACTCCAGTACATGGGTATGTTTTTCTTAGTGACATCGATAAGACTCCAGTACATGAGTATGTTTATCTTAGAGACATCGTTGAGACTCCAGTACCTGAGTATGTTTGTCTTAGAGACATCGTTGAGACTCCAGTACCTGAGTATGTTTGTCTTAGGGACATCGATGAGACTCCAGTACCCGATTATGTTTGTCTTAGGGACATCGATGAGACTCCAGTACCTGAGTATGTTTGTCTTAGAGACATCGATGAGACTCCAGTACCCGAGTATGCTTGTCTTATAGACATCGATGAGACTCCAGTACCTGAGTATATTTGTCTTAGAGACATCGATGAGACTCCAGTACCTGAGTATGTTTGTTATAGAGACATCGATGAAACTCCAGTACCTGAGTATGTTTGTCTTAGGGACATCGATGAGACTCCAGTACCCGAGTATGTTGTCTTAGAAACATCGATGAGACTCCAGTACCCGTGTATGTTTGTCTTAGAGACATCGATGAGACTGCAGTACCTGAGTATGTTTCTCTTAGAGACATCGATGAAACTCCAGAACCTGAGTATGTTTGTCTTAGAGACATCGATGAGACTACAGTGCCTGCGTATGTTTGTCTTAGAGACATCGATGCGACTCCACTACCCGAGTATGTTTGTTTTAGGGACATTAGAGACATGAAACTCCAGTACCTGAGTATGTTTGTCTTAGAGACATTGATGAGACTCCAGTACCTGAGTATGTTTGTCTTAGAGACATCGATGAGACTCCAGTACCTGTGTATGTTTGTCTTAGAGACATCGATGATACTCCAGTACCTGAGTATCTTCGTCTTAGTGACATTGATGAGACTCCAGTACATGAGTATGTTTGTCTTACAGACATCGATGAAACTCCTGTACCTGAGTATGTTTGTCTTAGAGACATCGATGAGACTCCAGTGCCTGAGTATGTTTGTCTTATAGACATCGATGAGACTCCAGTACACGAGTATGTTTGTCTTAGGGACATTGATGAAACTCCAGTACCTGAGTATGTTTGTCTTAGAGACATCGATGAGACTCCAGTACCTGAGTATGTTTGTCTTAGAGACATCGATGATACTCTAGTACCCGAGTATGTTTGTCTTAGGGACATCGATGAGATTTCAGTACCTGAGTATGTTTGTCTTAGAGACATCGATGAGACTCCAGTACCCGAGTATGTTTGTTTTAGGGACATCGATGAAACTCCAGTACCCGAGTATGTTTGTCTTAGAGACATCGATGAGACTCCAGTACCCGAGTATGTTTGTTTTAAGGACATCGCTGAAACTCCAGTACCCGAGTATGTTTGTCTTAGAGACATCGATGAGAGTCCAGTACCCGAGTATCTTTGTCTTAGGGACATCGATAAGACTTCCGTACTTGAGTATCTTTGTCTTAGAGACATCGATGAGTCTACAGTACATGAGTATGTTTGTCTTAGAGACATCGATGAGACTCCAGTACATGGGTATGTTTTTCTTAGGGACATCGATAAGACTCCAGTACATGAGTATGTTGTCTTAGAGACATCGTTGAGACTCCAGTACCTGAGTATGTTTGCCTTAGAGACATCGTTGAGACGCCAGTACCTGAGTATGTTTGTCTTAGGGACATCGATGAGACTCCAGTACCTGGGTATGTTTGTCTTAGGGACATCGATGAGACTCCAGAACCTGAGTGTGTTTGTCTTAGAGACATCGATGAGACTCCAGTACCCGAGTATGTTTGTCTTAGAGACATCGATGAGACTCCAGTACCTGAGTATATTTGTCTTAGAGACATCGATGAGACTCCAGTACCTGATTATGTTTGTCTTAGAGACATCGATGAAACTCCAGTACCTGTGTATGTTTGTCTTAGGGACATCGATGAGACTCCAGTACCCGAGGATGTTGTCTTAGAAACATCGATGAGACTCCAGTACCCGAGTATGTTTGTCTTAGAGACATCGATGAGACTCCAGTACCTGAGTATGTTTGTCTTAGAGACATCGATGAAACTCCAGTACCTGAGTATGTTTGTCTTAGAGACATCGATAAGACTACAGTGCCTGAGTATGTTTGTCTTAGAGACATCGCTGCGACTCCACTACCCGAGTATGTTTGTTTTAGGGACATTGATGAAACTCCTGTACCAGAGTATGTTTGTTTTAGAGACATTGATGAGACTCCAGTACCTGAGTATGTTTGTCTTAGAGACATCGATGAAAATCCATTACCTGAGTATGTTTGTGTTAGAGACATCGATGAGACTCCAGTACCTGAGTATGTTTGTCTTAGAGACATCGATGAAACTCCAGTACCTGAGTATGTTTGTCTTAGAGACATCGATGAGACTCCAGTGCCTGAGTATGTTTGTCTTAGAGACATCGATGAGACTCCAGTACCCGAGTATGTTTGTCTTAGGGACATTGATGAAACTCTAGTACCTGAGTATGGTTGTCTTAGAGACATCGATGAGACTCCAATACCTGTGTATGTTTGTCTTAGAGACATCGATGATACTCCAGTACCTGAGTATGTTTGTCTTAGAGACATCGATGAGACTCCAGTACCTGAGTATGTTTGTCTTAGAGACATCGATGAGACTCCAGTACCCGAGTATGTTTGTTATAGAGACATCGATGAGACTCCAGTACCCTAGTATGTTTGTCTTAGAGACATCGATGAGACTCCAGTACATGGGTATGTTTTTCTTAGTGACATCGATAAGACTCCAGTACATGAGTATGTTTATCTTAGAGACATCGTTGAGACTCCAGTACCTGAGTATGTTTGTCTTAGAGACATCGTTGAGACTCCAGTACCTGAGTATGTTTGTCTTAGGGACATCGATGAGACTCCAGTACCCGATTATGTTTGTCTTAGGGACATCGATGAGACTCCAGTACCTGAGTATGTTTGTCTTAGAGACATCGATGAGACTCCAGTACCCGAGTATGCTTGTCTTATAGACATCGATGAGACTCCAATACCTGAGTATATTTGTCTTAGAGACATCGATGAGACTCCAGTACCTGAGTATGTTTGTTATAGAGACATCGATGAAACTCCAGTACCTGAGTATGTTTGTCTTAGGGACATCGATGAGACTCCAGTACCCGAGTATGTTGTCTTAGAAACATCGATGAGACTCCAGTACCCGTGTATGTTTGTCTTAGAGACATCGATGAGACTGCAGTACCTGAGTATGTTTCTCTTAGAGACATCGATGAAACTCCAGAACCTGAGTATGTTTGTCTTAGAGACATCGATGAGACTACAGTGCCTGCGTATGTTTGTCTTAGAGACATCGATGCGACTCCACTACCGAGTATGTTTGTTTTAGGGACATTAATGAAACTCCAGTACCTGAGTATGTTTGTCTTAGAGACATTGATGAGACTCCAGTACCTGAGTATGTTTGTCTTAGAGACATCGATGAGACTCCAGTACCTGTGTATGTTTGTCTTAGAGACATCGATGATACTCCAGTACCTGAGTATCTTCGTCTTAGAGACATTGATGAGACTCCAGTACATGAGTATGTTTGTCTTACAGACATCGATGAAACTCCTGTACCTGAGTATGTTTGTCTTAGAGACATCGATGAGACTCCAGTACCTGAGTATGTTTGTCTTAGAGACATCGATGAGACTCCAGTACCCGAGTATGTTTGTCTTAGGGACATCGATGAGACTCCAGTACCTGAGTATGTTTGTCTTAGAGACATCGATGAGACTCCAGTACCTGAGTATGTTTGTCTTAGAGACATCGATGAGACTCCAGTACCCTAGTATGTTTGTCTTAGGGACATCGATGAGACTCCAGTACCTGAGTATGTTTGTCTTAGAGACATCGATGAGACTCCAGTACCTGAGTATGTTTGTCTTAGGGACATCGATGAACTCCAGTACCCGAGTATGTTTGTCTTAGAGACATCGATGAGACTCCAGTACCCGAGTATGTTTGTTTTAGGGACATCGATGAAACTCCAGTACCCGAGTATGTTTGTCTTAGAGACATCGATGAGACTCCAGTACCTGAGTATGTTTGTCTTAGAGACATCGATGAGACTCCAGTACCTGAGTATGTTTGTCTTAGAGACATCGATGAGACTCCAGTACCTGAGTATGTTTGTCTTAGAGACATCGATGAGACTCCAGTACCTGAGTATGTTTGTCTTAGAGACATCGATGAGACTCCAGTACCTGAGTATGTTGTCTTAGAGACATCGATGAGACTCCAGTACCCGAGTATGTTTGTCTTAGAGACATCGATGAGACTCCAGTACCTGAGTATGTTTGTCTTAGAGACATCGATGAGACTCCAGTACCTGGGTATGTTTGTCTTAGGGACATCGATGAGACTCCAGTACCTGAGTATGTTTGTCTTAGAGACATCGATGAGACTCCAGTACCTGAGTATGTTTGTCTTAGAGACATCGATGAGACTCCAGTACCTGAGTATGTTTGTCTTAGAGACATCGATGAGACTCCAGTACCTGAGTATGTTTGTCTTAGAGACATCGATGAGACTCCAGTACCTGAGTATGTTTGTCTTAGGGACATCGATGAGACTCCAGTACCCGAGTATGTTTGTCTTAGAAACATCGATGAGACTCCAGTACCCGAGTATGTTTGTCTTAGAGACATCGATGAGACTCCAGTACCTGAGTATGTTTGTCTTAGAGACATCGATGAGACTCCAGTACCTGAGTATGTTTGTCTTAGAGACATCGATGAGACTCCAGTACCTGAGTATGTTTGTCTTAGAGACATCGATGAGACTCCAGTACATGAGTATGTTTGTCTTAGAGACATCGATGAGACTCCAGTACATGAGTATGTTTTTCTTAGAGACATCGATGAGACTCCAGTACCTGAGTATGTTTGTCTTAGAGACATCGATGAGACTCCAGTACCTGAGTATGTTTGTCTTAGAGACATCGATGAGACTCCAGTACCTGAGTATGTTTGTCTTAGAGACATCGATGAGACTCCAGTACCTGAGTATGTTTGTCTTAGAGACATCGATGAGACTCCAGAACCTGAGTATGTTTGTCTTAGAGACATCGATGAGACTCCAGTACCCGAGTATGTTTGTCTTAGAGACATCGATGAGACTCCAGTACCTGAGTATGTTTGTCTTAGAGACATCGATGAGACTCCAGTACCTGAGTATGTTTGTCTTAGAGACATCGATGAACTCCAGTACCTGAGTATGTTTGTCTTAGAGACATCGATGAGACTCCAGTACCTGAGTATGTTTGTCTTAGAGACATCGATGAGACTCCAGTACCCGAGTATGTTTGTCTTAGAGACATCGATGAGACTCCAGTACCTGAGTATGTTTGTCTTAGAGACATCGATGAGACTCCAGTACCTGAGTATGTTTGTCTTAGAGACATCGATAAGACTCCAGTACCTGAGTATGTTTGTCTTAGAGACATCGATGAGACTCCAGTACCTGAGTATGTTTGTCTTAGAGACATCGATGAGACTCCAGTACCTGAGTATGTTTGTCTTAGAGACATCGATGAGACTCCAGTACCTGAGTATGTTTGTCTTAGAGACATCGATGAGACTCCAGTACCTGAGTATGTTTGTCTTAGAGACATCGATGAGACTCCAGTACCTGAGTATGTTTGTCTTAGAGACATCGATGAGACTCCAGTACCTGAGTATGTTTGTCTTAGAGACATCGATGAGACTCCAGTACCTGAGTATGTTTGTCTTAGAGACATCGATGAACTCCAGTACCTGAGTATGTTTGTCTTAGAGACATCGATGAGACTCCAGTACCTGAGTATGTTGTCTTAGAGACATCGATGAGACTCCAGTACCTGTGTATGTTTGTCTTAGAGACATCGATGAGACTCCAGTACCTGAGTATGTTTGTCTTAGAGACATCGATGAGACTCCAGTACCTGAGTATGTTTGTCTTAGAGACATCGATGAGACTCCAGTACCTGAGTATGTTTGTCTTAGAGACATCGATGAGACTCCAGTACCCGAGTATGTTTGTCTTAGAGACATCGATGAGACTCCAGTACCTGAGTATGTTTGTCTTAGAGACATCGATGAGACTCCAGTACCTGAGTATGTTTGTCTTAGAGACATCGATGAGACTCCAGTACCTGAGTATGTTTGTCTTAGAGACATCGATGAGACTCCAGTACCTGAGTATGTTTGTCTTAGAGACATCGATGAGACTCCAGTACATGAGTATGTTTGTCTTAGGGACATCGATGAGACTCCAGTACCTGAGTATGTTTGTCTTAGAGACATCGATGAGACTCCAGTACCCGAGTATGTTTGTCTTAGAGACATCGATGAGACTCCAGTACCTGAGTATGTTTGTCTTAGAGACATCGATGAGACTCCAGTACCTGAGTATGTTTGTCTTAGAGACATCGATGAAACTCCAGTACCTGAGTATGTTTGTCTTAGGGACATCGATGAGACTCCAGTACCCGAGTATGTTTGTCTTAGGGACATCGATGAGACTCCAGTACCGAGTATGTTTGTCTTAGAGACATCGATGAGACTCCAGTACCTGAGTATGTTTGTCTTAGAGACATCGATGAAACTCCAGTACCTGAGTATGTTTGTCTTAGAGACATCGATGAGACTCCAGTACCTGAGTATGTTTGTCTTAGAGACATCGATGAGACTCCAGTACCCGAGTATGTTTGTCTTAGAGACATCGATGAGACTCCAGTACCTGAGTATGTTTGTCTTAGAGACATCGATGAGACTCCAGTACCTGAGTATGTTTGTCTTAGAGACATCGATGAGACTCCAGTACCTGAGTATGTTTGTCTTAGAGACATCGATGAGACTCCAGTACCTGAGTATGTTTGTCTTAGAGACATCGATGAGACTCCAGTACCTGAGTATGTTTGTCTTAGAGACATCGATGAGACTCCAGTACCTGAGTATGTTTGTCTTAGAGACATCGATGAGACTCCAGTACCTGAGTATGTTTGTCTTAGAGACATCGATGAGACTCCAGTACACGAGTATGTTTGTCTTAGGACATCGATGAGACTCCAGTACCTGAGTATGTTTGTCTTAGAGACATCGATGAGACTCCAGTACCTGAGTATGTTTGTCTTAGAGACATCGATGAGACTCCAGTACCTGAGTATGTTTGTCTTAGAGACATCGATGAGACTCCAGTACCTGAGTATGTTTGTCTTAGGGACATCGATGAGACTCCAGTACCCGAGTATGTTTGTCTTAGGGACATCGATGAGACTCCAGTACCTGAGTATGTTTGTCTTAGAGACATCGATGAGACTCCAGTACCCGAGTATGTTTGTCTTAGAGACATCGATGAGACTCCAGTACCTGAGTATGTTTGTCTTAGAGACATCGATGAGACTCCAGTACCTGAGTATGTTTGTTTAGAGACATCGATGAGACTCCAGTACCTGAGTATGTTTGTCTTAGGGACATCGATGAGACTCCAGTACCCGAGTATGTTGTCTTAGAGACATCGATGAGACTCCAGTACCCGAGTATGTTTGTCTTAGAGACATCGATGAGACTCCAGTACCTGAGTATGTTTGTCTTAGAGACATCGATGAGACTCCAGTACCTGAGTATGTTTGTCTTAGAGACATCGATGAGACTACAGTACCTGAGTATGTTTGTCTTAGAGACATCGATGAGACTCCAGTACCCGAGTATGTTTGTTTTAGGGACATCGATGAGACTCCAGTACCTGAGTATGTTTGTCTTAGAGACATCGATGAGACTCCAGTACCTGAGTATGTTTGTCTTAGAGACATCGATGAGACTCCAGTACCTGAGTATGTTTGTCTTAGAGACATCGATGAGACTCCAGTACCTGAGTATGTTTGTCTTAGAGACATCGATGAGACTCCAGTACATGAGTATGTTTGTCTTACAGACATCGATGAGACTCCAGTACCTGAGTATGTTTGTCTTAGAGACATCGATGAGACTCCAGTACCTGAGTATGTTTGTCTTAGAGACATCGATGAGACTCCAGTACCCGAGTATGTTTGTCTTAGGGACATCGATGAGACTCCAGTACCTGAGTATGTTTGTCTTAGAGACATCGATGAGACTCCAGTACCTGAGTATGTTTGTCTTAGAGACATCGATGAGACTCCAGTACCTAGTATGTTTGTCTTAGGGACATCGATGAGACTCCAGTACCCTAGTATGTTTGTCTTAGAGACATCGATGAAACTCCAGTACCTGAGTATGTTTGTCTTAGAGACATCGATGAACTCCAGTACCTGAGTATGTTTGTCTTAGAGACATCGATGAGACTCCAGTACCTGAGTATGTTTGTTTTAGGGACATCGATGAAACTCCAGTACCTGAGTATGTTTGTCTTAGAGACATCGATGAGACTCCAGTACCTGAGTATGTTTGTCTTAGAGACATCGATGAGACTCCAGTACCTGAGTATGTTTGTCTTAGAGACATCGATGAGACTCCAGTACCTGAGTATGTTTGTCTTAGAGACATCGATGAGACTCCAGTACCTGAGTATGTTTGTCTTAGAGACATCGATGAGACTCCAGTACCTGAGTATGTTTGTCTTAGAGACATCGATGAGACTCCAGTACCCGAGTATGTTTGTCTTAGAGACATCGATGAGACTCCAGTACATGAGTATGTTTGTCTTAGAGACATCGATGAGACTCCAGTACATGAGTATGTTTGTCTTAGGGACATCGATGAGACTCCAGTACATGAGTATGTTTGTCTTAGAGACATCGATGAGACTCCAGTATCTGAGTATGTTTGTCTTAGAGACATCGATGAGACTCCAGTACCTGAGTATGTTTGTCTTAGAGACATCGATGAGACTCCAGTACCTGAGTATGTTTGTCTTAGGGACATCGATGAGACTCCAGTACCGAGTATGTTGTCTTAGAGACATCGATGAGACTCCAGTACCCGAGTATGTTTGTCTTAGAGACATCGATGAGACTCCAGTACCCGAGTATGTTTGTCTTAGAGACATCGATGAGACTCCAGTACCTGAGTATGTTTGTCTTAGAGACATCGATGAGACTCCAGTACCCTAGTATGTTTGTCTTAGGGACATCGATGAGACTCCAGTACCTGAGTGTGTTTGTCTTAGAGACATCGATGAGACTCCAGTATCCGAGTATGTTTGTCTTAGAGACATCGATGAGACTCCAGTACCTGAGTATATTTGTCTTAGAGACATCGATGAGACTCCAGTACCTGATTATGTTTGTCTTAGAGACATCGATGAAACTCCAGTACCTGAGTATGTTTGTCTTAGGGACATCGATGAGACTCCAGTACCCGAGTATGTTGTCTTAGAAACATCGATGAGACTCCAGTACCCGAGTATGTTTGTCTTAGAGACATCGATGAGACTCCAGTACCTGAGTATGTTTGTCTTAGAGACATCGATGAAACTCCAGTACCTGAGTATGTTTGTCTTAGAGACATCGATAAGACTCCAGTGCCTGAGTATGTTTGTCTTAGAGACATCGATGCGACTCCACTACCCGAGTATGTTTGTTTTAGGGACATTGATGAAACTCCTGTACCAGAGTATGTTTGTTTTAGAGACATTGATGAGACTCCAGTACCTGAGTATGTTTGTCTTAGAGACATCGATGAAAATCCATTACCTGAGTATGTTTGTGTTAGAGACATCGATGAGACTCCAGTACCTGAGTATGTTTGTGTTAGAGACATCGATGAAACTCCAGTACCTGAGTATGTTTGTCTTAGAGACATCGATGAGACTCCAGTACCTGAGTATGTTTGTCTTAGAGACATCGATGAGACTCCAGTACCCGAGTATGTTTGTCTTAGAGACATCGATGAAACTCTAGTACCTGAGTATGGTTGTCTTAGAGACATCGATGAGACTCCAGTACCTGTGTATGTTTGTCTTAGAGACATCGATGATACTCCAGTACCTGAGTATGTTTGTCTTAGAGACATCGATGAGACTCCAGTACCTGAGTATGTTTGTCTTAGAGACATCGATGAGACTCCAGTACCCGAGTATGTTTGTTATAGAGACATCGATGAGACTTCAGTACCCGAGTATGTTTGTCTTAGAAACATCGATGAGACTCCAGTACATGGTATGTTTATCTTAGTGACATCGATAAGACTCCAGTACATGAGTATGTTTGTCTTAGAGACATCGTTGAGACTCCAGTACCTGAGTATGTTTGTCTTAGAGACATCGTTGAGACTCCAGTACCTGAGTATGTTTGTCTTAGGGACATCGATGAGACTCCAGTACCCGGTTATGTTTGTCTTAGGGACATCGATGAGACTCCAGTACCTGAGTATGTTTGTCTTAGAGACATCGATGAGACTCCAGTACCCGAGTATGCTTGTCTTATAGACATCGATGAGACTCCAGTACCTGAGTATATTTGTCTTAGAGACATCGATGAGACTCCAGTACCTGAGTATGTTTGTTATAGAGACATCGATGAAACTCCAGTACCTGAGTATGTTTGTCTTAGGGACATCGATGAGACTCCAGTACCCGAGTATGTTGTCTTAGAAACATCGATGAGACTCCAGTACCCGAGTATGTTTGTCTTAGAGACATCGATGAGACTGCAGTACCTGAGTATGTTTCTCTTAGAGACATCGATGAAACTCCAGAACCTGAGTATGTTTGTCTTAGAGACATCGATGAGACTACAGTGCCTGCGTATGTTTGTCTTAGAGACATCGATGCGACTCCACTACCCGAGTATGTTTGTTTTAGGGACATTAATGAAACTCCAGTACCTGAGTATGTTTGTCTTAGAGACATTGATGAGACTCCAGTACCTGAGTATGTTTGTCTTAGAGACATCGATGAGACTCCAGTACCTGTGTATGTTTGTCTTAGAGACATCGATGATACTCCAGTACCTGAGTATCTTCGTCTTAGAGACATTGATGAGACTCCAGTACATGAGTATGTTTGTCTTACAGACATCGATGAAACTCCTGTACCTGAGTATGTTTGTCTTAGAGACATCGATGAGACTCCAGTGCCTGAGTATGTTTGTCTTATAGACATCGATGAGACTCCAGTACACGAGTATGTTTGTCTTAGGGACATTGATGAAACTCCAGTACCTGAGTATGTTTGTCTTAGGGACATCGATGAGATTTCAGTACCTGAGTATGTTTGTCTTAGAGACATCGATGACACTCCAGTACCTGAGTATGTTTGTCTTAGAGGCATCGATGAGACTCCAGTACCCGAGTATGTTTATTTTAGGGACATCGATGAAACTCCAGTACCCGAGTATGTTTATCTTAGAGACATCGATGAGACTCCAGTACCTGAGTATGTTTGTCTTAGAGACATCGATGAGACTCCAGTACCTGGGTATGTTTGTCTTAGGGACATCGATGAGACTCCAGTACCTGAGTATGTTTGTCTTAGAGACATCAATGAGACTCCAGTACATGAGTATGTTTGTCTTAGAGACATCGTTCAGACTCCAGTACCTGTGTATGTTTGTCTTAGAGACATCGATGAGACTCCAGTACCTGAGTATGTTTGTCTTAGAGACATCGATGAAACTCCAGTACCTGAGTATGTTTGTCTTAGGGACATCGATGAGACTCCAGTATCCGAGTATGTTGTCTTAGAAACATCGATGATACTCCAGTACCCGAGTATGTTTGTTTTAGAAACATCGATAAGACTCCAGTACCCGAGTATGTTTGTCTTAGAGACATCGATGAGACTACAGTGCCTGAGTATGTTTGTCTTAGAGACATCGATGAGACTCCAGTACCCGAGTATGTTTGTCTTAGAGACATCGATGAGACTCCAGTACTTGAGTATGTTTGTCTTAGAGACATCGATGAGTCTCCAGTACATGAGTATGTTTGTCTTAGAGACATCGATGAGACTCCAGTACATGAGTATGTTTGTCTTAGAGACATCGATGAGACTCCAGTACATGAGTATGTTGTCTTAGAGACATCGATGAGACTCCAGTACCTGAGTATGTTTGCCTTAGAGACATCGTTGAGACGCCAGTACCTGAGTATGTTTGTCTTAGGGACATCGATGAGACTCCAGTACCCTAGTATGTTTGTCTTAGGGACATCGATGAGACTCCAGAACCTGAGTGTGTTTGTCTTAGAGACATCGATGAGACTCCAGTACCCGAGTATGTTTGTCTTAGAGACATCGATGAGACTCCAGTACCTGAGTATATTTGTCTTAGAGACATCGATGAGACTCCAGTACCTGATTATGTTTGTCTTAGAGACATCGATGAAACTCCAGTACCTGAGTATGTTTGTCTTAGGGACATCGATGAGACTCCAGTACCCGAGTATGTTGTCTTATAAACATCGATGAGACTCCAGTACCCGAGTATGTTTGTCTTAGAGACATCGATGAGACTCCAGTACCTGAGTATGTTTGTCTTAGAGACATCGATGAAACTCCAGTACCTGAGTATGTTTGTCTTAGAGACATCGATAAGACTACAGTGCCTGAGTATGTTTGTCTTAGAGACATCGCTGCGACTCCACTACCCGAGTATGTTTGTTTTAGGGACATTGATGAAACTCCTGTACCAGAGTATGTTTGTTTTAGAGACATTGATGAGACTCCAGTACCTGAGTATGTTTGTCTTAGAGACATCGATGAAAATCCATTACCTGAGTATGTTTGTGTTAGAGACATCGATGAGACTCCAGTACCTGAGTATGTTTGTGTTAGAGACATCGATGAAACTCCAGTACCTGAGTATGTTTGTCTTAGAGACATCGATGAGACTCCAGTGCCTGAGTATGTTTGTCTTAGAGACATCGATGAGACTCCAGTACCCGAGTATGTTTGTCTTAGAGACATCGATGAAACTCTAGTACCTGAGTATGGTTGTCTTAGAGACATCGATGAGACTCCAGTACCTGTGTATGTTTGTCTTAGAGACATCGATGATACTCCAGTACCTGAGTATGTTTGTCTTAGAGACATCGATGAGACTCCAGTACCTGAGTATGTTTGTCTTAGAGACATCGATGAGACTCCAGTACCCGAGTATGTTTGTTATAGAGACATCGATGAGACTTCAGTACCCGAGTATGTTTGTCTTAGAAACATCGATGAGACTCCAGTACATGGGTATGTTTATCTTAGTGACATCGATAAGACTCCAGTACATGAGTATGTTTATCTTAGAGACATCGTTGAGACTCCAGTACCTGAGTATGTTTGTCTTAGAGACATCGTTGAGACTCCAGTACCTGAGTATGTTTGTCTTAGGGACATCGATGAGACTCCAGTACCCGGTTATGTTTGTCTTAGGGACATCGATGAGACTCCAGTACCTGAGTATGTTTGTTTTAGAGACATCGATGAGACTCCAGTACCCGAGTATGCTTGTCTTATAGACATCGATGAGACTCCAGTACCTGAGTATATTTGTCTTAGAGACATCGATGAGACTCCAGTACCTGAGTATGTTTGTTATAGAGACATCGATGAAACTCCAGTACCTGAGTATGTTTGTCTTAGGGACATCGATGAGACTCCAGTACCCGAGTATGTTGTCTTAGAAACATCGATGAGACTCCAGTACCCGTGTATGTTTGTCTTAGAGACATCGATGAGACTGCAGTACCTGAGTATGTTTCTCTTAGAGACATCGATGAAACTCCAGAACCTGAGTATGTTTGTCTTAGAGACATCGATGAGACTACAGTGCCTGCGTATGTTTGTCTTAGAGACATCGATGCGACTCCACTACCCGAGTATGTTTGTTTTAGGGACTTTAATGAAACTCCAGTACCTGAGTATGTTTGTCTTAGAGACATTGATGAGACTCCAGTACCTGAGTATGTTTGTCTTAGAGACATCGATGAGACTCCAGTACCTGTGTACATCGATGATACTCCAGTACCTGAGTATCTTCGTCTTAGAGACATTGATGAGACTCCAGTACATGAGTATGTTTGTCTTAAGACATCGATGAAACTCCTGTACCTGAGTATGTTTGTCTTAGAGACATCGATGAGACTCCAGTGCCTGAGTATGTTTGTCTTATAGACATCGATGAGACTCCAGTACACGAGTATGTTTGTCTTAGGGACATTGATGAAACTCCAGTACCTGAGTATGTTTGTCTTAGGGACATCGATGAGATTTCAGTACCTGAGTATGTTTGTCTTAGAGACATCGATGACACTCCAGTACCTGAGTATGTTTGTCTTAGGGACATCGATGAGACTCCAGTACCCTAGTATGTTTGTCTTAGGGACATCGATGAGACTCCAGTACCCTAGTATGTTTGTCTTAGGGACATCGATGAAACTCCAGTACCTGAGTATGTTTGTCTTAGGGACATTGATGAAACTCCAGTACCTGAGTATGTTTGTGTTAGAGACATCGATGAGACTCCAGTACCCGAGTATGTTTGTCTTAGAGACATCGATGAGACTACAGTGCCTGATTATGTTTGTCTTAGAGACATCGATGCGACTCCACTACCCGAGTATGTTTGTTTTAGGGACATTGATGAAACTCCAGAACCTGAGTATGTTTGTCTTAGAGCCATCGATGAGACTCCAGTACCTGAGTATGTTTGTCTTAGAGACATCGATGAGACTCCAGTACCTGTGTATGTTTGTCTTAGAGACATCGATGATACTCCAGTACCTGAGTATGTTTGTCTTAGAGACATCGATGAGACTCCAGTACATGAGTATGTTTGTCTTACAGACATCGATGAAACTCCAGTACCTGAGTATGTTTGTCTTAGAGACATCGATGAGACTGCAGTACCTGAGTATGTTTGTCTTATAGACATCGATGAGACTCCAGTACACGAGTATGTTTGTCTTAGGGACATTGATGAAACTCCAGTACCTGAGTATGTTTGTCTTAGAGACATCGATGAGACTCCAGTACCTGAGTATGTTTGTCTTAGAGACATCGATGATACTCTAGTACCCGAGTATGTTTGTCTTAGGGACATCGATGAGATTTCAGTACCTGAGTATGTTTGTCTTAGAGACATCGATGACACTCCAGTACCTGAGTATGTTTGTCTTAGGGACATCGATGAGACTCCAGTACCCTAGTATGTTTGTCTTAGGGACATCGATGAGACTCCAGTACCCTAGTATGTTTGTCTTAGGGACATCGATGAAACTCCAGTACCTGAGTATGTTTGTCTAAGGGGCATCGATGCAACTCCAGTACCCGAGTATGTTTGTCTTAGAGGCATCGATGAGACTCCAGTACCCGAGTATGTTTATTTTAGGGACATCGATGAAACTCCAGTACCCGAGTATGTTTGTCTTATAGACATCGATGAGACTCCAGTACATGAGTATGTTTGTCTTAGGGACATTGATGAAACTCCAGTACCTGAGTATGTTTGTCTTAGAGACATCGATGACACTCCAGTACCTGAGTATGTTTGTCTTAGGGACATCGATGAGACTCCAGTACCCTAGTATGTTTATCTTAGGGACATCGATGAGACTCCAGTACCCTAGTATGTTTGTCTTAGGGACATCGATGAAACTCCAGTACCTGAGTATGTTTGTCTAACGGGCATCGATGCAACTCCAGTACCCGAGTATGTTTGTCTTAGAGGCATCGATGAGACTCCAGTACCCGAGTATGTTTATTTTAGGGACATCGATGAAACTCCAGTACCCGAGTATGTTTGTCTTAGAGACATCGATGAGACTCCAGTACCCGAGTATGTTTGTTTTAGAGACATCGATGAAACTCCAGTACCCGAGTATGTTTGTCTTAGGGACATCGATAAGACTTCAGTACCTGAGTATGTTTGTCTTAGAGACATCGATGAGACTCCAGTACCTGTGTATGTTTGTGTTAGAGACATCGATGAGACTCCAGTACCCGAGTATGTTTGTCTTAGAGACATTGATGAGACTCCAGTACATGAGTATGTTTGTCTTAGAGACATCGATGAGACTCCAGTACATGGGTATGTTTGT
The DNA here is from genome assembly GCA_032433765.1 of Megaustenia siamemsis. Lineage (NCBI taxonomy): Eukaryota > Metazoa > Mollusca > Gastropoda > Stylommatophora > Ariophantidae > Megaustenia > Megaustenia siamemsis. The sequence continues at coordinate 39,856,041 of JAVIAB010000088.1, forward strand.
CTTAGGGACATCGATAAGACTCCAGTACATGAGTATGTTTGTCTTAGAGACATCGTTGAGACTCCAGTATCTGAGTATGTTTGTCTTAGAGACATCGATGAGACTCCAGTACCCGAGTATGTTTGTCTTAGAGACATCGATGAGACTCCAGTACCTGAGTATATTTGTCTTAGAGACATCGATGAGACTCCAGTACCTGGGTATGTTTGTCTTAGGGACATCGATGAGACTCCAGTACCTGAGTATGTTTGTCTTAGAGACATCGATGAGACTCCAGTACCCGAGTATGTTTGTCTTAGAGACATCGATGAGACTCCAGTACCCGAGTATGTTTGTCTTAGAGACATCGATGAGACTCCAGTACATGGGTATGTTTGTCTTAGTGACATCGATAAGACTCCAGTACATGAGTATGTTTATCTTAGAGACATCGTTGAGACTCCAGTACCTGAGTATGTTTGTCTTAGAGACATCGTTTAGACTCCAGTACCTGAGTATGTTTGTCTTAGGGACATCGATGAGGCTCCAGTACCCGATTATGTTTGTCTTAGGGACATCGATGAGACTCCAGTACCTGAGTATGTTTGTCTTAGAGACATCGATGAGACTCCAGTACCCGAGTATGCTTGTCTTATAGACATCGATGAGACTCCAGTACCTGAGTATATTTGTCTTAGAGACATCGATGAGACTCCAGTACCTGAGTATGTTTGTTATAGAGACATCGATGAAACTCCAGTACCTGAGTATTTTTGTCTTAGAGACATCGATGAGACTCCAGTACCCGAGTATGTTTGTCCTAGAGACATCGATGAGACTCCAGTACCTGAGTATGTTTGTGTTAGAGACATCGATGAGACTCCAGTACCTGAGTATGTTTGTTATAGAGACATCGATGAAACTCCAGTACCTGAGTATTTTTGTCTTAGAGACATCGATGAGACTCCAGTACCCTAGTATGTTTGTCTTAGGGACATCGATGAAACTCCAGTACCTGAGTATGTTTGTCTAACGGGCATCGATGCAACTCCAGTACCCGAGTATGTTTGTCTTAGAGGCATCGATGAGACTCCAGTACCCGAGTATGTTTATTTTAGGGACATCGATGAAACTCCAGTACCCGAGTATGTTTGTCTTAGAGACATCGATGAGACTCCAGTACCCGAGTATGTTTGTTTTAGAGACATCGATGAAACTCCAGTACCCGAGTATGTTTGTCTTAGGGACATCGATAAGACTTCAGTACCTGAGTATGTTTGTCTTAGAGACATCGATGAGACTCCAGTACCTGTGTATGTTTGTGTTAGAGACATCGATGAGACTCCAGTACCCGAGTATGTTTGTCTTAGAGACATTGATGAGACTCCAGTACATGAGTATGTTTGTCTTAGAGACATCGATGAGACTCCAGTACATGGGTATGTTTGTCTTAGGGACATCGATAAGACTCCAGTACATGAGTATGTTTGTCTTAGAGACATCGTTGAGACTCCAGTATCTGAGTATGTTTGTCTTAGAGACATCGATGAGACTCCAGTACCCGAGTATGTTTGTCTTAGAGACATCGATGAGACTCCAGTACCTGAGTATATTTGTCTTAGAGACATCGATGAGACTCCAGTACCTGGGTATGTTTGTCTTAGGGACATCGATGAGACTCCAGTACCTGAGTATGTTTGTCTTAGAGACATCGATGAGACTCCAGTACCCGAGTATGTTTGTCTTAGAGACATCGATGAGACTCCAGTACCCGAGTATGTTTGTCTTAGAGACATCGATGAGACTCCAGTACATGGGTATGTTTGTCTTAGTGACATCGATAAGACTCCAGTACATGAGTATGTTTATCTTAGAGACATCGTTGAGACTCCAGTACCTGAGTATGTTTGTCTTAGAGACATCGTTGAGACTCCAGTACCTGAGTATGTTTGTCTTAGGGACATCGATGAGACTCCAGTACCCGATTATGTTTGTCTTAGGGACATCGATGAGACTCCAGTACCTGAGTATGTTTGTCTTAGAGACATCGATGAGACTCCAGTACCCGAGTATGCTTGTCTTATAGACATCGATGAGACTCCAGTACCTGAGTATATTTGTCTTAGAGACATCGATGAGACTCCAGTACCTGAGTATGTTTGTTATAGAGACATCGATGAAACTCCAGTACCTGAGTATTTTTGTCTTAGAGACATCGATGAGACTCCAGTACCCGAGTATGTTTGTCCTAGAGACATCGATGAGACTCCAGTACCTGAGTATGTTTGTGTTAGAGACATCGATGAGACTCCAGTACCTGAGTATGTTTGTCTTAGAGACAATTTTAATGCCATGAAAAATATATTAACATCAAAACAAATAACACCAGTGCTAAAACTAAGAATAGCAAAATGTTACATCTTCTAAATTTTCCTTTATGTTGCAGAAATATGGATATTAGACAAGAAAACAGAACAGAAAGTTAAGACTTTGAAATGATGATTTATAGAAGAATAGGTAGAATTGGATGGGAAGAAAAGAAAACAAACGATGAAGTTTTAAAACAACTAAAAATGAAAAGAGCAACTACTAAACACAATTAGAAAAAGACAAATGAAATTTTTGGGGCATGTTAAAAGAAAACAGCTTAATCAAAGTAATATTGGAAGCTAAAACAGAAGGCATAAAAGGCAGAGGTAGACCAAGCCTAACATGGACGAGTGACATCAAAAGATGGACAAGTCAACCTATGACAATCTGCCCCATCAATGCAAGAGACAGAGTGGAATGGCGCTCCATGGTAGCCAACCTTCGATGCGAGACGGCACTCAATGATGATGATGATGATCGTGTGAATTCAGCTGAAGTTGCAGCCACGCGATCGATATTCTTTGACAAATCGTGTCACTTGTCGGTATTTGTAAAACAGTCGTCTAGTTGATTCCTGGAACAAAAAATAACTAGATCGTTATAGCATTGAAAACACTTACTTGGCTCCTTTACTCGAGACCTTGGCAGGCATTTTGTGTATAAGAAACAAAGTTGCCCAAAATCTTCGAGGGAACTTGTCTGCTCTAGTCTGTCTACGCTGAATATGCTTCTGTGTGTCCAACTATTCTTCTGTGTGTCAACTATTCTTCTGTGTGTCCAACTATTCTACTGTCCTAGTTTATAAATCCCCATATCATTATCCCAAGCTCATTTCCGCATCCAATCAAACTACTCCACGTTGTCTCCAATTTACAAACACGTCACTGCCCTCTTTGCAACTTTCGAAACTTCAAGATCACACTACCTTGAACTTTCGACCTTGGATACATTTACGGACTAATATTTTATATCGACTTAATTCTCTCGTCACGCACTGCGATATCCACACAATTTCCATGCACACATGCTCTAATCACTATACTTTTACAATGAACAATAACGTGAGTGTATATGTCAAGAATGTGAACATAGCTTAGCGTTATAACTTGTCGTGGTTACCGCTCTTTTAACACACAGCACTGATGGCACAGTTAAAAACTAGAGTGCTGGCTAACTTCCACCCAATTTAAAAAAAAAAAAAAAAGGAATGTATGCATATAACAGAACATGATGATGATGTGCAAAAGTCATGAACAACTTTGAAAGTCAAAAGTCGCCTTGCACTTTCAGAATTTTGTTAAAACCTTTCTAATAATTGAACTTTGACCTTCCACCACACAGTCCCGTAGACTCTAAGGTTCACGGTCCTGAATTAACAATTAAAAAATATATAGAAGACAGTCTGTAAGGGGTAAAAAAAAAATAAACTGGGTTATCTGGTTCGTTAGTGCCAATCATTTACATCTTTGTTATTTTAATTCTAGTTGTCACCCACTGACTGCCTCACGTTACAAATGAGTCTCCAGTTGATATTTTTTAGCTCAATCTATTTATTGCTTATGTATTGCACAAACACTTTCATTTTTTTAAAAATGACACCCAGTAAAGGGAGATAATATTTGATATCTTTCGTCAAGGGAATTCATAATATAATAATTCTTCTTTCTCTTTGCCTTTCAGCGTCGAGAGGAGATATAATTTGCGGTCTTTTGCTCTTCTGTTCGCCTCTGCTGCTGTTATGTTTCCTAGTGCTTCTAATATTCCATCGAACCATCTTTTTCGTGGTCGACACTTGGGTCTGGTATTCTCGCAACATTTATTAAGGGCTCGTTGTTTTGTGTTCTGAATACTCTTCCTTGTCACGTGGTCAAACCTTTATATCTGTTGTTTCTTTACATATTCTCTGGCGTGGGCTATTCTTAGCTTTTTTTCTCAGTTATTCATTTCTAATCTTATCTCTCAGACTGTTTCCTGTCATTCGTCTGACACATTTCATCTCATTAGAGATTATTTTGCTTATTGTTCTTGCATCTATGATCCAGGTCTGGCATTGGTAGCATAACGTTGGGATGAAGATTTTAGTGTATAGTGCCCGTTTTGCCTCTAGAGTTATTCCCTTGTTGGATAATAGTGGTGATAGCTGTCCAATGATTTGACAAGCTTTGTGTTGCACCTAAAGTCACTTTCTGCTGGTTGGGAATTGTCGTTTGACGCTAGATTTCCAAAGTATTTGAATTCCTCTACTTGTTTTAGTTGTCTGCCGTCTATAGTTATGTTGATGTTCTGTTTTTTGTTTGGCGACATTCATGACTTATGTTTTGTGATGTTGATTTCATGTTGTATTTTGTGCCTGTGCTGTTGAGTTCATTTAAGTGTTCTTGTAGATCTTCTATTTTTTCATGTATTAGTGCCTGATCGTCTGCAAATAAAAGCTCGCTGATCACCTCTATCTCTGATGGGTTGGCTAACTTGCATATATAGTCCATGTATGTAATAAACAGTAGGGGGATAGCGCGCACTCTAGTCTTACATCTGATCTAATTTCGAAGCGGTCCGTGTAGCCTGCTGCTGTACTGACTGTGCAACTGCTGTTGATGTAGAGACTGTTAATTAGAGTGGTTAGATGTTGGCTTACTCCATATGTTGTTAGTATCTCCTACAGTTGTTCTCTGTTTACTCTGTCGAATGCTTTTTCCTGGTCAATGAAAGCTATGTACACATTTTGATTGTGTTCAGTCGTTTTTTTTTTCTGCAAGCTGTTTTAAGGTGAATAGAGTGTCAGTACATCCTCTGGTTTTTTTTCGGAACCTCATTTGGTAATCGAATTGAATTCTCAACATTCTTCTGTAAAACCACATTTCTACAGACACCAGTGATTTTCTTGTCTGTTGTCCTATTGTCCATGATTCACATCCATATGTTAAGACTGGCTCTACATAACATTTCAGAACTCTTTTTTCTTGCTTCTATTGTCAAAAATAGATTTGAATCATGGACAATAGGACAACAAACAAGAAAATCACTGGAGTCTGTAGAAATGTGGTTTTACATAAGAATGTTGAGAATACCATGGATAGCTAAGAAGAGTAATGAAAATGTTCTGAAAGAGGTCAATGCAAAAAGAGAGCTAAATTCCAATATTCGGAAGAAACAATCATCATTTTTTTGGACATGTAATGAGAAGAGAACAACTGAAATATATTGTAACAACTGGAAAAATTGAGGGACGAAGAGATAGAGGGAAGCAAAGAGAGAAAATATCAGACAGCCTAAGAGAATAGCTTGGCATAAGGTCAACAACAGAAATGATAAAGAACTGTCGAGATCGAAAGTTGTGGAGAGACATGATCACCTACGCCAGTAGGCCCGGTACTTGATGATGATGATGATGATTGTCAAAAATGGATTGCATAGTATCTTCCTCACTTATATAAAATTTATAATTTTATAATATAAAACTTATATAAGGAGCAATATAATGAGTATTGTTTTTCAAATTGTTGGTTTCATAATGACAATTAATTAAGAGGAATAAAAAACCAATATGGCAACATCTAGTCACAACGATAACAGATATACTGCACAGATAGAAATACAAAACATCCACACATTTCGGCATGGGCGTCATTGTAAACAACCCCATCATCCCAAGACTGATATACAGTCTTTCACTCACCGCAGTCAACAATCAAAGTAACAAAGAAACTGATAGACATTTGCTTTGTGGACACTGTGCATAGCAAATATGACATTACAGAAGGGTGAAGCAACATAAACAATTCCAGATGGCAGGTTATTGAAAGCATAAAACCAGCAAGATCTACACAGACTATTAGATGAACATGTGACAAAGTAAACAAAAAGACCTGACTATTAAAACGATAGAAACTATGATAACATCGAAGAAAACAAACACACAAGCATGTAGAGTAAAACGCCGAGGAAACCCAGAAGGATAACACATCCTTTCATGTATAATCGGTCAGAATCATCTGTGTTGAGGCAACTGGGTCAACGGGCACGAGGATCTAGTGAAAGACAACTCCTGGCATTCAGACACTCCCCCCTCCCCTTGCGGTGTACACGGGAGGTATAGTGAATCAATTCAGAGGAAGAGGTATGTTTACAGCACTCGGAAAAATGACAAATAATCAACAACAGAAAAAAATATGGACCAAGGCAGGATCGAACCCGTACCCAGTGGCACAGCGCCTTGCCACAAAAAGCCAAACGCTAGGGAACACTGCCACTCAGCTAACTAAAAAAATTAGTTCGTAGGCAAGGTCCTTTCGCGAAGGCTTTCCCATGACTATAGCATAAGGATGCGATCACAGCTCGAGGTATAGTTGGTTCAGGTCCGGGCTTAGTTGAACGCGGAAAGGAACATAATTAATCCCTTGCACTCAGAATTGGGTGTGACCAAGGGTAAGCGCCTCAATGGTGAAAAAATCATTTATGGCTGAGTCGGAAGAGTCCACAAGGAGAGTATGCAATTTGAATGGCATTAGGCCCGGCAAGGATTGAATAGAAGTAACAACAAAGAAAAAAGAAGTTAACCAAATTAATAATTCATTTTGACAGGGATTGTCGCAATTGGAGCCTACAGAGCTACCGAGGTCGTAATAAGGAAATCCATCGAAAAAGTGTCCCCACCTCAGGACCTCATCGTCTACACGGATGGTTCTGTGTCGTGCGAACAGCGCAGCGACTAGGGTTTTGTGGCATCCCAACATGGCAGATAAGGGGCTAGGGAATCTGGCAAGTGTAGCATTACGGTGTCCAGCGTGAGAATGGAGACAGAAGCAACAACAGCTGCGATAACATGACTGGTTACACAGAAAGTGAGTCACTCAGTCTTGGTGACTGACATGCAAAGTATGCAACAGAAGATTGACAGAGAGTGTCTGCTGCAGGAATGGATGTAGCTCTTGGATGACTCTACAGGTAGAGCGTTAACTTGAGTGAACTGTCTAGGGCATGCTGGGTACTCGGTAATGAAACAGCTGATATGCACACTGGTGTACTCGGTAATGAAATAGCTGATAAGCTCACGGGTGTACTCGGTAATGAAATAGCCGATAAGCTCACTGGTGTACTCGGTAATGAAATAGCTGATAAGCTCGCTGCTGTACTCGGTAAAGAAATAGCTGATAAACTCACTGGTGTACTCGGTAATGAAATAGCGGATAAGCTCGTCTGGTGTACTCGGTAATGAAATAGCGGATAAGCTCACTGGTGTACTCGGTAATTAAATAGCCGATAAGTTCTCTGGTGTATTCGGTAGTGAAACAAATTATAAGCTCGCTGGTGTAATCGGTAATGAAATAGCCGATACGCTCGCTGGTGTACTCGGTAATCATATAGCTGATAAGCTCGCTGGTGTACTCGGTAATGAAATAGCGGATAAACTCACTGGTGTACTCGGTAATGAAATAGCGGATAAGCTCGCTGCTGTGCTCGGTAAAGAAATAGCGGATAAGCTCACTGGTGTACTCGGTAATTAAATAGCCGATAAGCTCTCTGGTGTACTCGGTAGTGAAACAGATGATAAGCTCGCTGGTGTAATCGGTAATGAAATAGCCGATAAGCTCGCTGGTGTAATCTGTAATCAAATAGCTGATAAGCTCGCCGGTGTACTCGGTAATGAAATAGCTGATAAGCTCGCTGGTGTACTCGGTAATGAAATAACTGATAAGCTCACTGGTGTACTCGGTAATGAAATAGCTGATAAGCTCACTGGTGTACTCGGTAATGAAGTAGCTGTTACGCTCACTGGTGTACTCGGTAATGAAATAGCTGATAAGCTCACTTGTGTACTCGGTAATGAAATAGCTGATAAGCTGGCTAGTGTACTCGGTTATGAAATAGCTGATAAGCTCGCTTGTGTACTTGGTAATGAAATAGCTGATATGCTCTTTTGTTTACTCGGTAATGAAATAGCTGATAAGTTCGCTAGTGTACTCAGTAATGAAATACCTAATAAGCTCGCTGGCAGCTCTGATACTGAGTGAGGCTTAACTCTGGACAAAGAGGACATCGTCAAGTTTGTTCTTCATTCCTTAAGAGAAGAGGAGAATGGGTGGGACAATGATGTATGTATTGAAAGACTAAGGGGAATAGGTGGGACAATGAAGTATGTATTGAAAAACTAAGGAGAATGGGTGGGACAATGATGTGTGTATTGAAAGACTAAGGAGAATGGGTGGGACAATGATGTATGTATTGAAAGACTAAGGAGAATGGGTGGGACAATTATGTATGTAATGAAAATCTAAGGAGAATGGGTGGGACAATGATGTATGTATTGAAAGACTAAGGAGAATGGGTGGGACAATGATGTATGTATTGAAAGTCTAAGGAGAATGGTTGGGACAATGATGTATGTATTGAAAGACTAAGGAGAATGGGTGGGACAATGATGTATGTATTGAAAGACTAAGGAGAATGGGTGAGACAATGATGTATGTATTGAAAGACTAAGGAGAATGGGTGGGACAATGATGTATGTATTGAATGACTAAGGAGAATGGGTGGGACAATGATGTATATATTGAAAGACTAAGGAGAATGGGTGGGACAATGATGTATATTTTGAAAGACTAAGGAGAATGGGTGGGACAATGATGTATATATTGAAAGACTAAAGATGATGATTGGATCTGGTCGATCCGGAGTGCTTGGTGGGAAAAGCAAATGTATTTACAATCAACACCTTACATGAACAATCAGTCTACCTACGCTGCGAGAAAAGCTGAGACGAGCGGTGGAGCGGATTTGGGGATGCCTCGACTTCAATTAAACTGATTCCATGAATAAAATGGGTTTCCATTAAATAATGAATAAGTTCATTTCAACTATCTGCTATCTTTTCTCTCTATCTATTCTTGCCTCAAATGTTGCCGCATTGCTACCGTCATAAATAGAAAGTCAGACTCTAACACCTCGTGTCGACTGATGAAGATAGTTTTCTATTTATATCTTAAATGGTTAAAGAATTTGTGGCTCAAAAATGGAATATTTCAAGCCAGAACGTGACAAATTTGATATTTTCGAAGGCAAATATATATATATATATATATATATATATATATATATATATATATATATATATATATATGAGCCGCAATAGCTCAGTTGTTAGTGAACTGAACTACAAAGGACAGGAGGTAGGGTTCGATCCCAACCGACGGCTCCGGGTTCACCCAGCCTTTAATGGGTACCGGATTTTTTTCTGGGAAAGTGAAGCGGCACGGGCGTAATACCGACCACATTACCCTAAAAATCCATGTGCTGAAGGTCTGTAAAATTTATGGTCACTAACACCATATTCCCTATACGCCACTTGGCGTGACGGGTGTACTTTACTTTATATATATATATATATATATATATATATATATATATATATATATATATATATATATATATATATATATATATAATAACAAGTATTATTGTGTTAAAACATCCTTCATGCACAAATTAATGAAGCCAGAAGCTTGGAGCCTCTGTGGCTGAGTAGTTAGTGTGCTCATTGCCTGATTAGAAAGGTCAAAGTTTAATAACTGGAAGTGGGTATTTTCGGACCGACAAGGCTCCAATCTTCAACCAGTCTAAATGGGTACCATATTTTGTTAAGAATTAATGCCAGCATAGAGTGATACCGACCAGCTCACCAAACAATTTGCGTGGTCATGGAAAATATGGTCATTAACACCATTTTCCACATACGCTTAGCAAGACAGGGAAGTGGACCTTTACTTTGACTTGTTAGCTTGACTAGAAGCTTCACTTGTGCGTGTCTGGTGTCACACATTGAAACCACTCCCATCAAATATCAATTTATGAATGAGCAAATTGTTGCAGACTCAGGTCATCTTCACTTATTAATGCTGTAAACGTTTCAATGTTGGAAGTAAAATGCCACTTTAAGATTGAAACAAGCAGCTGTGCCGTAGCTTTGACTTTAGAACGGAATGGCGTCACTACAGTCTGGGCACCTCCATATCTGCTCAACCAGCAACCAACAAAATGTCCATCTCGATCGTTCATACTTTTCCATAGAACACGCTGAGTTCTTCTGTCAAAATGTTGTGCTACTTGATGCATAGAAAACTGTGTAATATTGAACGCGCTGAACTCTGTACAAAAGGCGTGCAGCTCATAATGAACACACCTGAATCACTGTAACGTCCGTCACAAGCAGCATAACTCTATGTGTCAGCGACAAAATCGTGGACTTAAGATTAGTGAGCATGCCACAACAATAGTCTCTGTCCCAACAAATGAAGTCAGGCCACCACTTCCGTGAGACACTCGATCCGACCACGGTCCAGCTTGTGGCAAATTTTTACTCGAAAACAGACAAATCATACACCCCGTACCAAGGCAAAGCCGAGGCCTGTTACCGTTCTACTAAACTCAAGAGCCAGTGGCACTGCTGCACTATCTCATCGCGTGGGCACGCGAAATTCATATCACGGGAGAGAGAGAGAGAGAGAGGCAGTTTAAAATCCTAACATTAAGAGAGAGAGGGGGTGGAGGGGGAGAGAGCGAAAAAAAGAGATGCAGTTTAATATATTAAACATTAAGATATAGATAGAATAGAGAGAGAGAGAGAGAGAGAGAGAGAGAGAGAGAGAGAGAGAGAGAGAGACAGTTTAAATTTGTAGCAGTAATATATAGAGATCGAGATTAAAATGAAGGAGTTAAGAGAGTTGAGAAAGTTTATACTTCTAGCATCAAAAGTTAACCATTTAAAAATCATAGAATGATCAGAGAGACAATTTAAAATACAAGCACGATGTGAAAAACAGATTATAATATTGGTATGAAAAGAGATACAGTTAAAAATCCTACTATTAATAAAGAAACAGTTAGAAATACTAAAAAGAAAAAAAAATGAAAGCAGCTTAAAATAATGTTATGAAAAGTGAGATAGACAATTACATCTCAAGCATTAAAATAATGAGAGACAGTCATTCTTTTTTATTTTATTTTAAAATTGAGAATCAAGTTCAGAATAATTTATCAAATTTATAGACTAAAGTGTAATATGGGGTGTTTATAATGTCGCTATGGAGTGACTTGATCAATATTTTTGAAATGAAATCACCGATTGATGAAATTTACATCACATTCTGTGTCCACAATCCCGTCACAAACATAACACAGTAAGCCGCTATTATATTCTTGGTTTCATTGCTGAAGGGAAATGCTGTTATACAATGGAAACAGGATTTTTTTTTTTTAATACGTCTTTGGTAATGATAGAAAATATACAGAAGAAGTTATTCAACAATTTGTGTTGAAATGTCCAGACTCACAAGTCACCCACCGCAATGAGGCTATGACTTTAATTGACAAGTTTCGTGTTACGGAAAGTGTTGTAGATGCATACGGATCGAGAGGGCCTTCAACTTCAGAAGACATAGAACTTGACATGCAAACCAGAATTACAATGAGCCCTAATAAATCTTTAAGGTGGTTGCCTCAACATGCAAACTTTTCCAATGAATACCGTCCACAAGGTTCTGAAGTGTTAGCTGCACTATCATCCTTACAGATTAATTGAATCGTCTTAATTCTATGCAAGAGATTGTGAATCCAGATTGAACTACTGCATGTGGTTTCAGAACCTTATCTCTGAACAAGGTGATGAAGCCCTTGACGTGACATTCTTCACTCATGAGGCACAGTTTCATCGCTCCGGTTGCATCAACAAGTAAGAACAACAGTATGTAGAGCAGTAAAAAAAAAACCCGCATGAATTACATCAAGTACCGCTTTACGTTCAGAAAGTCGTATGCGGATAATTGGGGAAACATTTTTTTCAATGCAAAAATCATCGCAGAACATGACCGTACTTTAATGCTGGAATCATTCATAGCCCACCTTACAGAGCGGGAAATTAAAGAAGCTCGGTTTCGGCAGGATGGGGCAACAGCACACACAGCCGCAACAACATCACTTACTTTTTCATCATCATCATGTACCGTACCGGTTGGCGTTGGCGATCATGTCCTTCCACAATCTTCTATCCACAGTGCATCGTATGAGTTCTGTTCTTGACTGTTTTCCATACCGTGATACCAAGCTATCCAATATTTTCTCTCTTTGTCGTCCACGATCTCTCTTTCCTTTTATTTTACCAGTTGTAACCAAGTATTCCAACTTTCCTCTTCTCATGATGTGCCCAAAAAATGTTGATTGTTTGTTCTGTTTTTTAAGAGCTCCCTTTTTGTGTTGGCCTCTTTGAGAACTTTCTCATTGGTCTGTTTATCTGTCCAGGGAACGTTCAACATTCTTCTGAGAAAACCCATCTCTAGGGCCTCTAATCGTCTTGTCATTTGTTTGTCTATTGTCCATGATTCCTTCCATAGGTCAGAATTGGTTCTATATACCATCGATGAACTCTCTTTCTCATTTCTATTGACATAGATTTGTTGCATAAGATATATTTTATTTTCTGAAATGCTATTTTGGCCGGAGCTATTCTGCTTTTTATTTCTGTTTTGCATCTTCCACTTACTTATTAGGAAAGCGTATATGCAAATCGCATTATTTTACTTGTAATTTGGCCTGCTCGTTCACCATACCTAACCCCACCTAATTATTATCTGTGGGGGTGAGCTGAAAAGAAATGTTTATCGAATATTCTGAAGTCAGATAATGGCCTGAAGGCAGAAATCTTCACCCAGCGACAACGAATATCACCGGCCATTATCCAGAAGTTTTTTGTAGACAAACACCAGTCATACCAAGAGTTGTTAACCCCCTACTGCCCATACAAGAACATACTCCCTTAACAGAGGAATCAATATTGTCAAAACAAACACGGACAGAAGTGAAAGGAATACTTGACAAGGATGAACAGAATAACCTGCAGCGTAAAATAATAACTCTCAGTTTCTTGGATGAAGAATACCCACAAGACCTATGGATTCGTGTGTACACCGATGGATCAGCACAGAATGCAGTGAAGAATGGGGGAGCAGGTGCATACATAGAATACCCAAATAACACTAGTGATGTGGATAAAATCCATCCGTGCGCTGCCGGGGCCCGAAAGGGAAGTAAAGAATAGCGGCGCTGTACCCTACCAGGCATGTTCGTAAGAGGCGAGAAAGGAGGGTTAGGCATGGGACTGGCTATCCCATACTGTAAAAAAAAAAATAAACCGAAAAAACTTCACAAACATGAACAAGTCAAAGAAAGATAAAGTTAATCCGTCAACCAGGAAAGAGAAGGGCTCTCTGTCTAAGAGACGTATGACGCAATCCGGAGAAAGCCATAAGGAGTCCGGGTTGCCGACTCACCCTTTGTCTACCAGGAAATCATCCAGAATTGGCACCTGGAATGTTCGTACCCTTAACGAACAGGGAAAAGCGGCACAAGTGGCAGCAGAAATGACCAACTACAAGATAGATATTCTGGGAATGTGTGAAACAAGATGGCTGGGAGCGGAGAGAATAAAATTGAATACAGGGGAGATGATTTTATCATCAGGACACCAGGAACCAGGAGCACAACATAGCGAAGGGGTAGCTATAATGCTATCAAAGAATGCACAGAAGACACTAATAGAATGGGAGGCAGTGGGCCCAAGACTGGTGAGAGCAACATTTAGAACAACCAAAAACAAAATAAAATTACACATTATACAATGCTATGCACCAACCAACGATAAAGATGACTCAGTTAAAGATGATGTTTATAAACAGCTACAATGTCAGATGGATGCAAGACGAGCCAAGGATATTATAATCTTGATGGGAGACCTAAATGCTAAGGTAGGATCAGACAACAGAGGCTTCGAAGAGATTACAGGAAAACATGGACTTGGAGATATAAACGAGAATGGAGAGATATTTGTGAATTTCTGCGCCCTTAATCAAATGAGCCTAGGAAGAACAATATTCCAACATAAAAGAATACACAAAGCTACATGGGTGTCACCAGATCATAGAACGGAAAATCAAATTAATCACATATGTATTAATAATAAGTTTAAGTCATCCTTACAGGATGTAAAAGTATATAGAGGGGCAGATGTAGCTTCTGATCATCATCTTCTGTTAGCCAAACTTCAAATTAAATTAAAAAGGTATACTACAACGAATAAGGGTAGAAAGTATTTCAATGTAGGGTTTCTTAAAGAGCAAGGAATTAAAGATAAATTCGCAGTCACAATAGCAAACAAATACCAAGTCCTCCAACAACTAGAAAATACAATAAATATAGAAGAAAAGAGGCTATAGAGAAACACTTGAGAGATGAACAAGCAGGTTTTAGGAAGAACAGATCATGTGCTGATCAAATAACTACTCTACGTATAATAGTTGAACAAAGTTTAGAACTAAAATCCCCACTTTATATTGGTTCCCCAGTTTATATCCATACTCCTATATGCAGCAGAAACATGGAGAATGAACCATAAGATAGAAAAGCCATCTTAGAGGATTCGAAGGTCGGTGTCTTAAGATTCTAAACATCAATTGGGATCAACACATCACAAAGAAGTCACCAAAAGATCAGGTATTAACTCTTTCCGTACGGAAGCTTTTTATCAATGCAATGGAAGATATTTCAGTGACAAACTTGTTCATGGTTTTAAGAATTAATCTACATATTTAAATTTCTCTAACATATAACATATTATATATGCATTTTTAGATAATTGAACAAGGTATTAGATTTCACCAATACCAAGATGATACACGACATGTAAACAGAATATGGTTTAATGACGGTTCACCATAATCAAATTGAGAGTGGCACAGCCGAAATTGGCGCGACGCACAGAGCGGCGATACGTATGGAAAGAGTTAACATCAATCAAGAAGTGAAGAAAAGATGTTGGAAATGGCTAGGCCATGTTTTATGAATGGTATAAACTAGGCACCCATACCATTAACATGGGCACCATCTGGTAAATGATGAAGAGGCAGACCATTTGGGACATGGCAATGAACCAAACATGATGAAATTATAGTCGCTGGCAGGTCCTGGCGAGAGTTGTCCATGCTTGCTCCAGACGTGATTGGGTGGAGATCTCCTCTTGTGAGTCCCCTATGCTTTGATCGGAGTTCAGAGGATCAAGATGTTTCCCATAGTTTGCCACGCAGGGTGGCATTTTTGCTGGCCACTTCTCCATTCTTGAGGTGTTGTGAATAACAGAGTTCTGGACACTACATAGCTCACTGCATGTGGTAACATACTTCATGTACAGTGATAAACTACTGCCAATTATTTAAACTTTTAGACCGGCATGGGTCACAAACAAGATGGTACACCTTCACCAGTTCTCTATAGTTTGTCATGAAGGGTTATTTTATATGGAGTGTACTAAGGTTGTGTTGGTGCGTGCTGATATTAATCTGCTATCAGTCATCATCAAAATCTTGGTCCAAAATGACTGCTGATAACTGCTACAACCATGCCCAATATATGTTGAGCATAGAAAGCTCTTGGGAGCCGCGATAGCTCAGAGGTTAGTAAACTGGACTACAAAGGACAAGAGGTAGGGTTCGATCCCAACCAACGACTTTCAGTTCACCCAGCCTTTAATGGGTACCAGATTTTTTTTCTCGAAAAGTAAAGTGGCACAGGTGTAATACCAACCACTTTACCCCAAAGATCATGTGCCGAAGGTCTGTAAAATTTATGGTGATTAACACCCTTTTCCCTATACGCCATTTGGCGTGACAGGGCTCTTTACTTTTTTATAGAAAGCTATTGTGGCATTCATCTATAGCATATCAGAACATGTATGGAGACATGTAATCTTGATACTGAAGGTAGCATAGCATGATGATGTAAGAATCATTCATGAAATGTGAAATGTAAATTGTACCCTTCCAACTGTACATAGTATATAACAAAATATGTCTTGATGTTATTGTACACCTCAAGCTTTTGTCGGTTGTCAGGAGTTCACGATAAGAAGTGACTTGATGAGTGTGATATGGCAAAGAAAAACGGCTAATAATTGTAAAGAAATAAAAATACGAGAAGGAAATATAATAATAATAATAACAATAATAACATAAAGTATGAATAAACTTCAACTCACAAAGAAATGTTTTCAGATCACCATAAAGAGAATATTCAGACACAAGTTACAAAGGAACAACAAAGCTTATTTATATAGAGGCTTATAGGAAGGTACATGTACTGAGTAATGTGTGAGAGGGTTGCTCGGAATAGAGGCATATAGGCATGTAATGTGTAAGGCATGTGTGAAAGGCTTCCTCACAAAAGAGGCTTGTAAGGGAGATACAATGTGAGCCATGTATGAGAGGCTTGCTCACAACAGAGGTTTATAGGCAGGTACAATGTGAGAGACTTTCTCAGAATAGAGGCTTGTAAGGGAGGTACAATGTGAGCCATGTGTGAGAGACTTTCTTAGAATAGAGGCTTATAAGGGAGGTGCAATGTGAGAGACTTTCTCAGAATAGAGGCTTGTAAGGGAGGTACAATGAGCCATGTGTGAGAGACTTTCTTAGAATAGAGGCTTATAAGGGAGGTGCAATGTGAGAGACTTTCTCAGAATAGAGGCTTGTAAGGGAGGTACAATGTGAGCCATGTGTGAGAGACTTTCTTAGAATAGAGGCTTATAAGGGAGGTGCAATGTGAGAGACTTTCTCAGAATAGAGGCTTGTAAGGGAGGTACAATGAGCCATGTGAGAGACACTTTCTCACAATAGAGGCTTATTGGGAGACACTTGTGCAAGATCTGGAAAAACATAAGATGTAAACAGACTGAACCTACCTTGTAACTTGAAGGTCATCACGCAGCTTAACATAGAACTGACCCAGCTGGGTCTCATTAAAGAGATTGACGAGCCACTCAGAACATTCATCTTCTTGTTTCAGTAATGACGACATCTCATATCTGTGGATGTCCAATAAAAATGATTCATTTGAGCCCGCTGAATACCGAGGTGTCTAAATCTTTGTAAATACTCTTAGAGTTTATTGGACATGAAGAATGTCTAGTTTAGTTTAGTTGACAGATCATCTTCAATGCACACAACTCCATAGTGTTCAGTTTAGTTTAGTTGACAGATTATCTTCAATGCAGACAACTCCATAGTGTTCAGTTTAGTTTAGTTGACAGATTATCTTCAATGCAGACAACTCCATAGTGTTCAGTTTAGTTTTGTTGACAGATTATCTTCAATGCAGACAACTCCATAGTGTTCAGATGCCCTCCTCAGTTTAGTTTAGCTGACAGATTATCTTCAATGCAGACAACTCCATAGTGTTCAGATGCCCTCCTCAGTTTAATTTAGCTGACAGATTATCTTCAATGCAGACAACTCCATAGTGCTCAGATGCCCTCCTCAGTTTAGTTTTGTTGACAGATTATCTTCATTGCATAATGGACAACCGTATAGTGCCCAGATCCTATCCTCGGCATGTTCCTCAGTATGAAGCACAAGTTGTTTGCTAACTCTCCCATGTTACAAAAGTTTCATGTCACGCTGATGGCTGGTGAGATTTCCCCCATCATAAGGGGGAGAAAAAAGGAAAGAAAATGGAATTTCTTGAAAATTGCCTGATTTTCTAAAATAAACATTTATGTTTATGATACCAGAGTACTTCTTAACTATCTATCTGTCTATTGACCTTTCGAGCCATCGCCGGGCCATAGGGCGTAGACCAAGATACACCTTCTCATATCTGAATTTTTGTTCTAGCAGTTTTCTTTTAAAGATATTTTATAAAATCTCGCCATTTGTCTCTGTTCTGTGCAAGCAGCTCTATCTCATTGAAAGAGCCGAATCCTGTTGCTCTTGCCTCTCTCATCAATGTTCTTCTCAGTGTCTCCCTGGGTCTTCCTCTTTTCCTCTTACCTGTTGTTTCCTATATGAGGGCTTGCTTTGCTATTCGGTTATTATCTCTTCTCAGCACATGTCCAACATATGACCATCGTCTTTTCTTTATTACTGAAGATATTAGTGGTTGATTGGCGATTACTTCTTAACTAGGTAAATGAAAAATAATAATTTAATATCAAAGGAAAGAAATCAAACACTCGGGAGTCACCAGAAGTGGTAATTATAGCTTGTTTCATAACTCGTGCCCAAATTTTAAAATCGATAGCTTTTTAACCGCTTGTTGTAAGTTGTTCAAAATTTGCATGTAAAGTTATAATGATTAGAACCCAACAAGGAATTAATTTCATTACAAAAAAACATTTGGTTATTATTGTTGCTTATTTGATTTATATAAATTTATAACGACCCATTGATGTAGTCAAAACTTAATGTTTACAGTATTTTAAGTTAAAAATAGCGAGTAAAAATCCATACACGATAAAATTGGCGCGTTTGCACGCTTTCACGTGGTTTTTTGACACAATTAGACACTTGTAAAAAAAGGACAAATTGTGTGTTCCATTTCCGTTAATTCATAGATGAGACGTGGAACGATAACATTTATCATGAGTCTTAAAATGAAATTCTGCAGTTTACAAAACATCGCAATAAAAATGTATGACTATTTTTGCAAAGAGGCTAAACGAGGAAGATTATTGCATTCTTTAGAAAACCCTGAGAATAGGACAAGACACATTTTGGATTTATCTAAACGGTCATTTAATCGCTGGATTCAAGCACGTGACCGTCAATGTTCAAAATATACAAAATCACAAGGAAGAGCAAAAATGTTGGATAATTTCGACAGTAAACTTATTAGAAGTGAAATTCGCAAAATGTTGGGTATGAATGAAACTGTTACAATAAGAAAATTAATAGTTTCGCTGAAAAAGAACAACAGTATTGAAATATCAAAGTCTACATTATGGAGGAATGTGAGAGCTGCAGGATTTACATCCAGAAAGTATTCCAATGGACGAAACAACATCTGTGAGAAGCCACATATAGTAGTCATGAGAAGCAAGTACTTACGTGAAGTAAAAGAGGTGCGCAAGCAAGGTTATGATATTGTGTACTTGGATGAAACATGGATCAATGCTCACCACACTAACCCAAGGGAATGGCAGTCATCAGATGGAAAGATTAAGATATTAATACCTAGCAGCAAAGGACAGCGCTTGATAATTGCTCATGCAGGTAGTCGACAACATGGACTAATACAGAATGCACAGCTCATTTTTCTTTCAAAATCCATAGACAATCGGGATTATCACTCTGAGATGAATGGTCACATATTTAGACATTGGATTGAAAATTCTGTTCTCCCATCACTAGATCGACCATCTTGCCTAATAATGGACAATGCAGCGTACCACAACATTGTTGCACTTGAAGATAAAGTCCCGACGTCATCCAGTACAAAAGATGCTATTAAGATATGGCTCACAAAGGAGCACATACAATTTAATAACATGTACTTAAAACATGAATTACTATCTCTAGTAAAGCAAAAACAAAGGACAACGATTTTTCAAATAGATAAGATTATCCAAGAGCACGGTCATATAAGTTTGAGGCTGCCACCTTATCATGCTCATTTAAATCCAATAGAACTAATCTGGGCAAAATTAAAAGGACAAGTGGCAGATGAAAATACAACATTCAAAATATGCGATGTAAAGACTCTTGCTAATCTCGCTTTATTAAATATAGACAAAGATTATTGGGCTAAATGTGAAGACCACGTCTTAAAACAGGAAGAGGAATATTGGAAAAATGATGGTTTGTGGAATGTTCAACCCCAAACAGTTATTAATCTTTTAGACTCGTCTGATTCAGAATGAAAGTATATAGCACCCCACAATGTTGGCCCCTATATTATCTTAAATTAGTTCAACAAACGGTCCTTTTCAGGACCACACAACTATGAAAATTGGACATACAGGTATACCTTGATATTATCGTCCGTCCTCGAACTGAGAAGACAATAATTCTCCTGGTGTTTTGTCTAATTCAGTAGTTTCCCCGTTACGGCCACGCCTTTACCTAGTGAAAATTAATCATTGACCAGCAACTACGGTAATTTCTATTATTTAGGGGTTCACAATTTACTATTTTGACAAACATCAAAGAAATTCGCCGCTTTAAGAAAACTGCAGCTGCAAGATATTTGTTAAATATACATTTAAAGGGTCTTTTGCATTCTAATAACATTTGGAAAATCTCAACAGTTTTTAACAAACGGTTACTGAGTAATAGCGTTTTGAAGTTGGGCAAGTGAATTGAAACGAGCTATAGAGTTGTTTTTCCAGTGGCAGGCCACTAGAATTACGGAAGTTACAGGGAGCAGACCTAGCAATCATTCAGGCCTTCACCGAAGAATTTTGAACTAATGATCTCCTACAAAATCTGTCATTGTTATCTGCAACCTGTACAGCGGTTAAAATAACATTGAAGGCTGGTTCGAGAATGGTGGATTACTTGAACGTTAACAGAAGAATAAGAACACGGCGATTGTGATGCAGCAGTTGAGGGGAGACAGCCGGTTGCCGGCGCTGGCTAAACACGAGTCACTGGGCAGAAGGAGCTCAGAGACCGTGTGAACGTCACCTTCCGCTGTCCTTCCTGATGTCCGGATGACCCTCTTGCTACAAGCGTGGATGGTCATCATCTACAAGATCCTCTCGCCAGAGTCGAGTATAGTCTCCCGGAACATCTCGACGCACAGGGGTTCTTGGAGACCGGGTTTGACCCTATTTTAAACTTGCTACTTTCTTTGGAGAATTGTGTTTTGAACTAAAACAATAGTTGCTCTCTCTCTCTCTCTCAAAAAAAAAAAAAAAAAAAAAAAAAAAAAAAAAAGTAAAGTACCCCGGTCACGCCAAGTGGCGTATAGGGAATATGGTGTTAGTGACCCTATATTTTACAGACCTTCAGCACATGATTTTTGGGGTAATATGGTCGGTATTACTCCCGTGCTGCTTTACTTTCCCAGAAAAAAAATCCGGTACCCATTTAAATCTGGGTAAACCCGGAAGCCGTCGGTTGGGATCGAACCCTACCCCTTGTCTTTTGTAGTCCAGTTCACTAACGACTGAGCTATCGTGGCTCGGTTTTCGGTTTATATGAGTCAAATATAACGATTTGATGACAATTATGTACTACATAAAACAAGACGTGAGGAGGCAGTGTAACGGTGTGAGGGGGGATTTCTTATAGAGTCAATGTGAATCTCGTCATCGTAAATGCAACCAATGGGTATTACTAGACACATGGAAGAAACCGTCACCCCACACGTGGAGCCATTCCTCATGTAAATAGACCAGGCATGTTTTGAGGCCCGACAATGCTCTCTATGTCACCTAATGTCATGGACAACTTTCTGCAAAAACTGATTCATTTTCTGACCGGGCCCGTTGTTACCCCGAACTTTTCTCACATCGAGCACGTGGAGGTCAAGCATTGGCTCGCTGTTACACCGAACTTTTCTCACATCGAGCACGTGGAGGTCAAGCGTTGGCTCGCTGTTACCCCGAACTTTTCTCGCATCGAGCACGTGGAGGTCAATCGTTCCCTCGCTGTTACCCCGAACTTTTCTCACATCGAGCACGTGGAGGTCAATCGTTCCCTCGCTGTTACCCCGAAATTTTCTCACATCGAGCACGAGGGGGTCAAGCGTTGGTTGCGAAGAGGTCAAGATCACCTTGTCAACTCCTGCCACCAGTTTACATAAGCATTGACAGAGAAATATAATAACAAGCACCAACAACTGGTCAGTCATAATGGCGTGATGGGAAGTCGCTGTGAAGAAGTGATAACAGTGTAAACTGGACATACACAGGACTGATAGCAAGGATTCCCTTTTTTTTATTGGAGATGCTACATTTACTTTATTTGTTATGTTAATTAAGTCACACTTTGATAACAATAAAAACAATCATGCGTTAATCATCTGATATTCAATAAACAGCATCATTATGTTCCTAGTTTTATTTCACGTTCTTCGAAAATCACTCACAGGGACCTAGTAATGTTGCACACACACTTTTTTCCTGCAAGTTTATATAGGATAGTAGAAAATAAACAACATTTACTTGCTAATGATAGACAATGTCGAAAGCAATAGTTGAAGAAAACAATTTCACTAGAAACATAAAGGTACCTACAAATTATTGGCATAATAATGAAACCTTGGATAATGAAAACGAGAAAGGAAGACATATTAAAGTTCTGGGACATTTGAAGAGAACGTACTTATAACCATTTATTTAATATTAAACTATTACTCTCACATGCAAAGACAGATTTACCTGACAATAAAAATACAGGAAGCAAATTCAAGAACATGAGACGCTTGTAGACCAAGAATAAAGTAGCTTCAATGTGCTTATTAACAGGTGATTGAGGGATGGTGGTGTTTGGCTAGAGATATATATGTTTCTAGTTGCGCAGTGTTGAGATTGCAGAGGATCTTCACCTACACGTTGGTCTGTAATAATCAATCAGTAAATACCATCGGATATGTGATGTTTAATTTTTCAAATACAGTTTTTCTCTTTGTTGAATATTTATATATATTTATAGAGATAGAGATAAGGATAGAGAGAGCGAACGTTAGGGGAAAAGAAGAAGTAAAGGAATGGAAGAAACGCAACTGAAGGTTAACAGTATAATAAGAAAGTAAAGAAACCTAACCATAATTGAACAACATTGCCACAACACCTAGTATAAAGGAATAACGTGAAGTCTAATGATGAAATGAGTTTAAAACGGTGGGTGCCGTGAGATGAATGAAAATGTATTGTGGTATTCCTGTCACCCGATAATAACACCGCTCCAAAGCAAAAATGTCTGAATCAGAATCGAACAAGTCTTTGACATTATTCTTAACTAATCGATACGCGAGGGTATATATCATAACCGCCGACTCTCTGAGTTATATCAGTAAATAACAGATCATTTCCCTCTGATAATGTATACACTAGTTTAGCCATCGCTTCATAAGATGTTGAATGATTCTTACACGTCTTATCATAATTATAAATAATATCAACACCCAGGAACACACAGTCATTCATAAGTTTATCCATAGACATTCAATGAACAGAAACGGTCACGAACCTCGTTGAGAACCCGAGCAATTCAATGAACAGAAACGGTCACGAACCTCGTTGAGAACCCGAGAAACTCAATTACCTTAAACAAAAAGCAAAATAATAACGTGATGCCTGAAAAAAAAGAAGAATATGAGGATAAAGCAAAAAGAGAGCTAATTTCCAATTATAGGAAAAAACAATCGTCATTTTTGTTGGCCATGTAATGATAAAAGAAAAGCTGGAATATATTATATTAACACAAAAAATTGAGTGACGAAGAGATAGAGGGAAGCAAAGAGAAAAGATACCAGTGAGCTTAAGAGAATGGCTTGGCAGAAGGTCAACAACAGAAATGATAAATAACTGTCGAGATCGAAAGTTGTGGAGAGACATGATCACATACGCCAAAAGGTTTGGTACTTGATTGATGTTGATGAAAAGAAACATGGACCATAATAGAAGAGAGGAAGCGAGTTCATTGGTGGTATATAGACTCGAATCTGACCAATCGGAGCGAAGCATGTTCAGTATGCGCATGCGCGAGATTGAATACATCCATGTGATTGGTCCTTCTGACCCATGTGGGGGATACATCTTCATACGCGAAACACAGGTTCTGTCTTTTTATAACCTGGATTTGTCTGAAAGAGATGTCGGTCGTTTAACATTTTTGGGTGTGAGGTATGAATATTTTGTGTGAAGCCAATGTTCTGAAAATTACAATATTTGTGTCATAGCTGAAATCAAAGACATTCCTGTGGTAAAAGTAAATGAATAGGTGTTTACTGAGTTAATATAATTTATATTCATCATGAATATGGGATACTGGTTGATCTTAGAGCCTGCTTCCTTCCTATCTCCTTCCCACATTTGTCTGTGATGCTGATGAGTTCGTGGTGCAATAGTTACTCTTTATCTGTACTTCTCCAGATCTTGATTTTCTCTCATCCATGTTTGGATGTCAAGAAGATACCTCATTGTTACACAGGGAGTGTCCCCTCAGACACACCCAAGATTTTACGCTTCTTTCTTTGTTTTCTCCAATTTGTCAATTTGTGTCGTACTGACAAAAAGACGTGTCTGCGCATAGTCGATTGCAGTGAGGACTACTCCCTTGAACAGAAGGCCTCTGCCTCTGTCACGTCTTCGAAGATTTTTTACAAATACATCTTTTGCTTATAAAAAGACGTCATTGACTAATAAAAAGACGTCATTGACTAATAAAAAGACGTCTTTGACTAATAAAAATACGCCCTTGGCTAATAAAAATACGTCCTTGACTAATAAAAATAAATCCCTTGTAATAAAAAGACGTCCTTGACTAATAAAAATAAATCCCTTGTAATAAAAAGACGTCCTTGACTAATAAAAATAAATCCCTTGTAATAAAAAGACGTCCTTGACTAATAAAAATAAATCCCTTGTAATAAAAAGACGTCCTTGACTAATAAAAATAAATCCCTTGTAATAAAAAAGAAGTCCTTGACTAATAAAAATAAATCCCTTGCAATAAAAAAGACGTCCTTGACTAATAAAAATAAATCCCTTGTAATAAAAAAGACGTCCTTGACTAATAAAAATAAGGCTCATGGTAATAAAAATACGTCCTTGACAAATAAAAATAAGTCCCTTCGTAATAAAAATACGTTATTGACTAATAAAAATAAGTCCCATGGTAATAAAAATACGTCATTGGCTAATAAAAATAAGTCCCTTGGTAATAAAAATACGTCCTTGGCTAATAAAAATAAGTCCCATGGTAATAAAAATACGTCATTGGCTAATAAAAATAAGTCCCATGGTAATAAAAATACGTCATTGGCTAATAAAAATAAGTCCCTTGGTAATAAAAATACGTCCTTGGCTAATAAAAAGACGTCCTTGTGTAATAAAAATACGTCTTCTATGATTTTAAACTTTGCCCAAGCGTAGTTCGAAACCATCCTTGTTATCTCACATATCATATGGCTCACATATCACTAAGGACATATCTCGGTTCTCTTTACTGATTTTGATTGTTTATGTTTATTTTTCTGTACTATGTTCTTTGAAGTGAGGCATTCATTGTTGGTATAGAGAGCTAATTCTATCCACGGGTAGTGAAGCATGACAAAAATTGTGAAGCGTGACAACATCCAGTCTGACATTTTTGGGTTTATATATAAATATAAACACACAAAAAAGCATGTGGTTTTACCAAATAATGTTGAGAATACCAAGGACAAACGAAAATGTGATATCAATTTTTTTCGCTTAAAATTAAACACTGGTAATGTACAGTGATCAACTATGTTAATGATATTTTCATTAAACCTTATACGCCGTTTTGACAGTTTAGCGTTTGGTTACTGTTTAATAATGTACTTTATCAAATAAGGATATTTCTTTTACACTGTATTTTCATTTTGAATGATCCAATTCCGCGTGTATTTCTTGTCCTTAGGTTCGATTTGCCGCGGCGCCTGTCATTATTTCATTTATTGATCCGGAAGAGGAGGACCTCAGATCTCCTTGGCAGCAATTTGCAATAGACAGCGAACGTTTTGAAAGACGTGTACTAGAATGTGGCAACATCATCTCTCCTGTTCTGCTTTCTGGTTACAGAACTAGTGTAACAGACTGAACCGGCCAAGCTTTCATAGCCAAGTCGCCCCATATACATGTAAATAGTAAGAGGGGTTTCCCAGCCCTAGCGATACCTGCTGACACAACCTTTCTTACACAACCATAAACATAGCAACCGTTGAGGTTTTCCACGCCACCTGAGATTTCCCACCTCACCGTTGAGGTGAGAGCGAGAGGTCACTTCCAGGTTCTGAAATTTTGTTTCTTGATGATTAGTGATTTCCCAGCCTTAAATGGGTATCGTTTTTTTTTGGGGGGGAAAGTGAATCGGCACGGGCGTTTTACCGACCACATTACCCCAAAAATCATGTGCTGAAGGTCTGTAAAATGTATGGTCATTAACACCATATTCCCTATACGCCACTTGGCGTGACGGAGGTACTTTACTTTTTAAAATTATTTCTTTTAGTTATAACACCTTTATTTTGGATAAGGTTCCCTCGACATTTCCTCGTTCAATATAAGAAATGATTCAACCAATAACGTTCCCTCGACATTATCTCGTTCAGTATAAGAAATGATTAAACCAAAAAGGTCCCCTCGACATTTCCTCTTTCAGTACAAGAAATGAATCAACCAAAAAGGTCCCCTCGACACTTCCTCTTTCAGTATAAGAAATGATTAAATCAAAAAGGTCCCCTCGACATTATCTCGTTCAGTATAAGAAATGATTCAACCAAAAAGGTTCCCTCACATTATCTCGTTCAGTATAAGAAATGATTAAACCAAAAAGGTCCCCTCGACATTTCCTCTTTCAGTATAAGAAATGATTAAACCAAAAAGGTCCCCTCGACATTATCTCGTTCAGTTTAAGAAATGATTAAACCAAAAAGGTCCCCTCGACATTATCTCGTTCAGTATAAGAAATGATTAAACCAAAAAGGTCCCCTCGACATTTCCTCTTTCAGTATAAGAAATGATTAAACCAAAAAGGTCCCCTCGACATTATCTCGTTCAGTATAAGAAATGATTAAACCAAAAAGGTCCCCTCGACATTATCTCGTTCAGTATAAGAAATGATTAAACCAAAAAGGTCCCCTCGACATTTCCTCTTTCAGTATAAGAAATGATTAAACCAAAAAGGTCCCCTCGACATTATCTCGTTCAGTTTAAGAAATGATTTAAACCAAAAAGGTCCCCTCGACATTATCTCGTTCAGTATAAGAAATGATTAAACCAAAAAGGTCCCCTCGACATTATCTCGTTCAGTATAAGAATTGATTAAACCAAAAAGGTCCCCTCAACATTATCTCGTTCAGTATAAGAATTGATTAAATCAAAAAGGTCCCCTCGACATTATCTCATTCAGTATAAGAAATGTTTAAACCAAAAAAGGTCCCCTCGACAATTCCTCTTTCAGTATAAGAAATGATTCAACCAATGGGGTTACATCGCCAATTCAGTCATCTATTAACCAGAATATTGATATTTAGGATTTTGATATTCCGGTCAATATGGAAGATAGGTGGTAGGAACTGTTAAAGGCTCTGTGTCTGAAAATTGTTCCTTGTTGCAGTTTCCTCATATTCCAAGTCCAGTTTGCTGCCGGAGCTATTGTGAGTTAATTGCTCTGTGCACACTGTGAGCTGTGCGTTTCATCCGTTTTGATCGTGTTTTGATATTCCGATTGCTTACGATGAATAATGATATCGTTTGACGGGGAGCATATGGCTGTGTTCACTATCTGTGCGGTTTCACCTTATGTCTTTTGGTGTGTGCTGAGATTGCTATGATGGAGACTGCAGCTACCTTTCTTTGTTTGGTAGATGAGATATTAATTCGGATGATTCTACTGGCACGGGCGATTGGTCAATTATGGATTTTAAATCGTTTGCAGTGATACAGAGGCTTTCCATAACCATAGTCAAGACTTACAAGACTGCATAATCTTTAACGATATATATTTTTTTTATTTTATTTATTTTGTCCTATTCAGGTGTCCGTCGTCTTCAACCTTCCAGTGACATCAAACAGCACATAAAACTTGCAATGTACTTTGCCATACATCCTCGCCATATGTCCCTGTTCTCATCAAGCTCTCCAGTATAAGTAAGGTAATCCGATGCCCTTCTTGTCAGTGTTTGTATAAGAATCGTTTGATGTCGGACTCTTTTTCTTTTCTTCTGCTTTTTAACATCCGAGGGTCTGGTACGGCATTCTCTTACCATAAGATACTAATAATATTGACATTAAAAAAACTGAAAATAATTTCCCAAAAAAGAGCGGAAATAACAACAAAACTATAACAGGAGATTATTACCTTCCCTGAAAGATAACAATTGTATAGCTTTCCTAAATGATAACAATTGTATACCCTCCCTGAAAGATAACAATTGTATACCTTCCCTAAATGATAACAATTGTATACTTTCTTTTTTAAATTTTTTTTTTTACATCCGTTAAAATTAACACTCCTTGTGTAACTCTTTGTTCTTCAACCTGCCTATTCCCATGATGAATTATTTATGTATATTTATATGTACCACACCACCTTTCCCAAATTTTGTGAATGTATTCACAATGTTGTTTATTGAGTTAGCGTTAGATGGAAAGAAGACAGTGTCGTCAGATTAGACTAACAACTTCTGCTCTCCTTTCCCTGGTTTGAATCTGTCTATTCTGGAGCTGTCTTGTCTTATACTCTCTGAGAGCGGTTCTAGAATCGGAGCGTAAAGTAGAGGAGAGAAGGAACACTGGTTAGTCTGAATGACTCTGTGGACGAATGGTTCACTAGGACTTTACTTTCAGGTCTAGAATAAAGAAGTTTGATCCACTGTCTGAAGAGTTCCCCTGTTGCAGTTAAGTAATGTCTTGTGGAGGTAGGAATGTGCTACTCTGTCGCAAGTTATTTCTTGGTCAAGACAAGAGAGAAAACTGGCTGTCTTTGTCATGTCTGTAATAAATATTGTCTTGTATAAAGTGTGTGAGTGATGGTGAATGTTCATGCCCTGGACGCTACACTGTTGGTCTTTATGAATGAGTGACGTCATGGTGTACTAGAGTTTAGTTTAGTGGGGGTTAATAAAAGTATGTTAGGGACGAATAACCTTGTAGATTATAAGATATAAGAGCAGTTATCAGCGGTCAATGAAAGGTCAACATATGAGAGTCATCGTCTAAGTAGTGGTCACGTGAAAGTCAGTTTTCTTTTTTAGATTTTGGGAGTCGTTCGTCAGACATTGAAGGAGTCAGTCTCATTTAGATAGATTGGATTATTGACCGGGGAGAGTGGGTCACATCTTGAAAGGCTAACAACATCCAGATAGTATTTAGTTTTGGAGTCCAGTATATTACAGCACTCATGATTACAGAAAGTATTTCAGTTAGGGCAAATTAGTAATATTATAAATTATTGGTCCGTCACAGACAATGTTATAAAACTTAGAGGATCGTTAATAAGATAGGGAGAGACTGATTAGCAGTTTGTTAGCGATAGAAATATTATGTTGAAAGGGGTAAGTAGTATTATTAAGAGCAGAGTATTTGAGATTGTTGTTTGATAAGGTACCACGTTAATAAGCTCCTGGAGAGCTGGGTGGTTTGTGCTAGCCTCCTGGCATCTGATGACCGACGAGTATCTGTGTTTTGCTACCTTCATGGTATGTCAAGTCGTGTCAAATGTTCAGAGCAGTCTGTCCAAGTTTAAGAAATAACGGGCCATCCAAAAGGACACGGTCTAATATAACGTTAAGCAACGATGATGGTATTCAACAAAGTGGCATTGAGAGAAGTTGAACCAGTGGACTATAGCTCGTTTCAAAACATATGCCCAACTTCAAAACGCTATTACTCTCTAACCGTTTGTTAAATCCTGTTGAAATTTTCCAAATGTTATTAGAATGCAAAAGACCCTTTAAATGTATATTTAACAAATATCTTGCAGCTGCAGTTTTCTTAAAGCGGCGATATTTCTTTGATGTTTGTCAAAATTGTAAATTGTGAAGCCCTAAAGAATAGAAATTACCGTAGTTGCTGGTCTACGATTAATTTTCACTAGGTAAAGGCGTGGCCGTAATGGGGAAATAACTGGATAAAACAAAACACCAGGAGAATTATTGTCTGCTCAGTTCGAGGACGGACGATAATAATATCAAGGTATACCTGTATGTCCAATTTTCATAGTTGTGTGGTCCTTAAAAGGACCGTTTGTTGAAATAATTTAAGGTAATATAGGGGCCAACATTGTGGGGGCTATATACTTTCATTCTGAATCAGACGAGTCTAAAAGATTAATAACTGTTTGGGGTTGAACATTCCACAAACCATCATTTTTCCAATATTCCTCTTCCTGTTTTAAGACGTGGTCTTCACATTCAGCCCAATAATCTTTGTCTATATTTAATAAAGCGAGATTAGCAAGAGTCTTTACATCGCATATTTTGAATGTTGTATTTTCATCTGCCACTTGTCCTTTTAATTTTGCCCAGATTAGTTCTATTGGATTTAAATGAGCATGGTAAGGTGGCAGCCTCAAACTTATATGACCGTGCTCTTGGATAATCTTATCTATTTGAAAAATCTTTGTCCTCTGTTTTTGCTTTACTAGAGATAGTAATTCAGGTTTTAAGTACATGTTATTAAATTGTATGTGCTCCTTTGTGAGCCATATCTTAATAGCATCTTTTGTACTGGATGACGTCGGGACTTTATCTTCAAGTGCAACAATGTTGTGGTACGCTGCATTGTCCATTATTAGGCAAGATGGTCGATCTAGTGCTGGGAGAACAGAATTTTCAATCCAATGTCTAAATATGTGACCATTCATCTCAGAGTGATAATCCCGATTGTCTATGGATTTTGAAAGAAAAATGAGCTCTGCATTCTGTATTAGTCCATGTTGTCGACTACCTGCATGAGCAATTATCAAGCGCTGTCCTTTGCTGCTAGGTATTAATCTCTTAATCTTTCCATCTGATGACTGCCATTCCCTTTGGTTAGTGTGGTGAGCATTGATCCATGTTTCATCCAAGTACACAATATCATAACCTTGCTTGCGCACCTCTTTTACTTCACGTAAGTACTTGCTTCTCATGACTACTATATGTGGCTTCTCACAGATGATGTTTCGTCCATTGGGATACTTTCTGAATGTAAAGCCTGCAGCTCTCACATTCCTCCATAATGTAGACTTTGATATTTCAATACTGTTGTTCTTTTTCAGCGATACTTTTAATTTTCTTATTGTAACAGTTTCATTCATACCCAACATTTTGCGAATTTCACTTCTAATAAGTTCACTGTCGAAATTATCCAACATTTTTGCTCTTCCTTGTGATTTTGTATATTTTGAACATTGACGGTCACGTGCTTGAATCCAGCGATTAAATGACCGTTTAGATAAATCCAAAATGTGTCTTGTCCTATTCTCAGGGTTTTCTAAAGAATGAAATAATCTTCCTCGTTTAGCCTCTTTGCAAAAATAGTCATACATTTTTATTGCGATGTTTTGTAAACTGCAGAATTTCATTTTAAGACTCATGATAAATGTTATTGTTCCACGTTACGCCGCTGAATTAACGGAAATGGAACACACAATGTCTCGTGTTTACTACAAGTGTCTATTTGTGTCAGAAAACTCACGCGGAAAGCGTGAAAAATCGTAAATTTCAGCGTGTATAGATTTGTAATCGCTATTTTTAACTTAAATACTGTAAACACTATGTTTTGACTACATCAATGGGTCGTTATAAATTTATATAAATCAAATAAGCAATAATAATAACCAAATGTTTGTTTTTAATGAAATTAATTCCCTGTTGGGTTCTAATCATTATAACTTTACATGCAAATTTTGAAAAAAATACAAAAAGCGGTTTAAAAGATATTGATTTTTAAAGTTGGGCAAGACTTATGAAACAAGCTATGATCACGCTGGACAAGGTGATCCTGCACAAATGATACGACTCTGTTATTGTGTTGAGAAGTGAAATTGGTCAGTAGTTTATGTGAAGTGTTTTGTCTCTGTTATCTTAGTGGAGCAAGGCTGTATATAACATGTTTAGGCTTGGTGCTAATTGTTTCTTCGTGATGGAATATATGTTCATTTTGAAGATGAGTGGAGCTAAGATAGGAAAGAAATATTTATTGAAATCTACCATGGGGCTATCAGGTTCCGATGATTTGTTTTTCTGCATTGCTTGTGCTACATTTGTTAAGTCTGTTGTGATTTCTGCGTCAAGTTTATCGCTACCTGCGTCTCATAGTTTTATTGTCTATTGCGTAATTTTTATTTTGCACATGTAGCTGTGTGGTTCTTCGTGTAAAGTGATCACGTAGTAATCTTGAAATGCTTTTCTTATAGTTGGATCGTCTGTCTGTATTTTGCCCCATATATATATATAAGGGAGCCGCGATAGCTCAGTGGTTAGTGAATTGGACTACAAAGGACAAGGGGTAGGGTTCGATCCCAACCGACGGCTTCCGGGTTCACCCAGCTTTAACTGGGTACCAGATTTTTTTCTGGAAAAGTAAAGTGGCACGGGCGTAATACCGACCACATTACCCTAAAAATCATGTGCTGAAGATCTGTAAGATTATGGTCACTAACACCATATTCCCTATACGCCACTTGGCGTGACGGGGGTGCTTTACTTATATATATATATATATATATATATATATATATATATATATATATATATATATAATAAGTATAATATGACCTTTGGCATCTTTACAGACGGTTGGTAGCAAGCAATCATGATAAGTCAGTTGTTTGGTAAAAATTGAAGTGTCTTATGATGGATGCTACTTTGCTGAACAGCTGCTCGTATGGCTGAATCTGCCAATATTGGATAGACAGATCAATCCGCAGAACGAACAAGATGCATTCGTGGTGTCTGGCCTCATCACCGTCACCTTTCTCCAGCACCTTTTGTTTTCTTAATTTGATATCAGCGCTGCCTCGAAAGATGCAGTGCCATTTTTTTTTGTTCTTCATGCCTGACGATCTACCAAGAGACAAAGATAGTTATAAGGTGTAATAAAGCATGCCAAGTTATAGGCCAAGTATCAACACTATTGAAAAACAAAGCAATAACTACGGAAGCAAAAAGGGCAATATACAAATCAATTTTTCTACCAACTCTGTGCTATCAGTGCCAGAATTGGACGCTGGACTCTAGAACAATAAGAAAGATAACGACCACCGAAATGAAATGTGTCAGAAGAATGACATAAAACAGCTTTAGGGACAGAGTAAGAAACACCGACCTGAGGAAGAAACTCGAAATTGAACCAGCCATCGAATACATAAAGAAACAACAGATAAATTGATTCGGTCACATAACAAGACAAAAAGAACTAATAATGACTCAAAAGGTCATAAACAAACGCTACGAAAACGCCAGATTAAGAGGAAGACCGAAAAAGAGATGGATAAAGGGAATACTAGAGTCACTAGGAGGGTTAAAACCAGAAGAGGCCAACAGAAGAGCAAAGAATCGCAGATTGTATCTCCCCTCGATGCCAACGGCGATGGAGGAACGTTAGAAGAAGAATAAGTCAAAATGGAAGCGTCTAGAACATCCACCGTGCACAACATTTTCTTCCCACAGGACATAAATTTGCAGGTTTGTCCAAGGTAAACCCTATTCGTGCTCGCACTATTACACCCGTTCATAAACCTACAGGATTATGACTATTCTCTTACAACATGATCTTATTGATTTACCAAATAAAACCGAAAATCAGATGTTTTAATTCTATAAACCTACAGGATTATGACTATTCTCTTACAACATGATCTTATTGATTTACCGAATAAAACCGAAAATCAGATGTTTTAATTCTATAAACCTACAGGATTATGACTATTCTCTTACAACATGATCTTATTGATTTTCCTGAATAAAACCGAAAATCAGATGTTTTAATTCTATAAACCTACAGGAAACTGACTATTCTCTTACAACATGATCTTATTGATTTACCGAATAAAACCGAAAATCAGATGTTTTAATTCTATAAACCTACAGGATTATGACTATTCTCTTACAACATGATCTTATTGTTTTACCAAATAAAACCGAAAATCAGATGTTTTAATTCTATAAACCTACAGGATTATGACTATTCTCTTACAACATGATCTTATTGATTTACCGAATAAAACCGAAAATCAGATGTTTTAATTCTATAAACCTACAGGAAACTGACTATTCTCTTACAACATGATCTTATTGATTTACCGAATAAAACCGAAAATCAGATGTTTAAATTCTATAAATCTACAGGATTACGACTATTCTCTTACAACATGATCTTATTGATTTACCGAATAAAACCGAAAATCAGATGTTTTAATTCTATAAACCTACAGGATTATGACTATTCTCTTACAACATGATCTTATTGATTTACCGAATAAAACCGAAAATCAGATGTTTTAATTCTATAAACCTACAGGATTATGACTATTCTCTTACAACATGATCTTATTGATTTACCGAATAAAACCGAAAATCAGATGTTTTAATTCTATATGTTCATTGCACATACTTTCATATTTTTATGCACACATCACGAGTCATCAATATTAAAGAATTCGAAGAAAGCGTTCGTAAGCTTGAGACTGGTGAGATCACCATATATCTAGTCCCGATATGGAACCGCTGGATGGCCATAAGAGACTTCTTTGTTCATCATACCTAGGTCATGATTGTAGCATTACAGTCACGTAGCTTATGCCACAATACATCAGAAATTCTTATGCTTCCGGTGTTGAAAAGATTGTACTTTCATTCTGCTGTGGCCTGTTCAGAGTCTCTCTCTCTCTCTCTCTCTCTCTGCGATCAGGACTCAATCAGAGTAGGATTCTAGACTCTCACGTGAAGTCAGCTGTCAGGTTAAGTGTGTTGATCGCCCCCACAGACAGAACAACACATTTCCCGTTAAAACGTTGCACTGTGTTCAGAGTCTAAAAAATGTTACTTCTTGTTTTCTGTTGAGCTGATAGAAGGCATCATTTTTCTGGTAGCCTTGGATCACACACGCCAATCTCGTTGTAACGTGCTTTCTCAACATTACCATCTCGTTTCCACTTCCGTTATACTTCCACCATAGCCACCTGCATCATTTCAACGCCCACATCTTGAAACACTGAACTGTGCTACGTGACGATATATTTCACTTGTACTAAGCTGATATTTTAGTTCTCATGCCAATTATAAAGAAAAAAAAAACACACCGATATATCATAGTCATTATTTAAGCTAGTTGCAGTTTCCTCATATTCCAAGTCCATGGGGAACTGGTTGGTCTCGAGGCAAGACGCCGGCCTCGGGACAGAGAGGTTGTAGGTTCAAATCTCGGCTACACCGGTTGGGATTTTATTTATGATTTCTCTCTGCGGCAACCACCCCTGGTCTCAGCAGCGAGGCCCGGCTTGAAACGTGAGTTACTCATCGACGGAAAAAACATGAGTACCTCCGAAGTCGGAGTTATCTGCCTGTACGGCGAGGGACCCCTGTACACACGGCTGTCAGGGAAAAATGGATTAACATGCAAAATTCAGTTCCTAGTCTCTAGGGACTTCGTCAGAGTTGAAAGCTGGCGAACGCAACAACAACAACATTTAAGCTAGCATGTCACAAACTGAGACCGCTTACACAAAATATCCATTTTGATGAGAAAGTGACAAACTCATGATGTTACTATCCACAAATGTTATAAAATTACTTTGATTTGAAATAAAATGAAATAATAAAGTTAAAACAGGCACTTGCAGAATAAATACAAACTTGAGATTTGACTAGTCTTTCTGAGTGCTAAAGCATCACCAACTCAACAGATGTTAATCATTAATGTAATACGCAAATTTTGTTTGTGTTCATCATCATCAAGTACCAGGCCTGCTGGCGTAGGTGATCATGTCTATCCACAAATTTCGATCCCGACAGTTATTTATCATTTCTGAGCCGCGACAGCTTAGTGGTTAGTGAACTGGACTACAAAGGACAAGAGGTAGGGTTCGATCCCAATTGACGGCTTCCGGGTTCACCCAGCCTTTAATGGGTACCTGATTTTTTTTTCAGGGAAAGTGAAGCGGCACGGGCGTAATACCAACCACATTACCCCAAAAATCATGTGCCGAAGGTCTGTAAAATATATGGTCACTAACACCATATTCCCTATACGTCACTTGGCGTGACCGGGGTACTTTACTTCTTTTTTCACAGTGTGCTGCAGCCATATCGCCCCTCATCGCAGTAAGACAATTTCTGGCTTTACCACCACATCGTCTACAAGCTTTGTGAAAGCAAGACTCCAATCAAACCGCATTTCTAATGATCTCATTGCTTTGGTTTTCTCCGGAATATTTGAACACAGAATCACATTATATGTATGTAAGGCCCTTCTCGTCTTGTCAAACGGTTTAGTGGAGGCTATTGTATATTTTTTTGGAAGTTTACTTTATCGACCTGTGTTAAGCTAGAAGTCAAATCCAATGCACAGGACCATATCCATCAACACACATCACTAAAATAGTACAGAATCCATTAAAGGAATTAAACATCCATAAAGTGAATATTCGGCAAGTGACATTACACATCGTGATAGCTTTTTACTGCGTATTTTAACACTAAAATCGAGAATCAGAAGCTTCGCTGCTATCGGCGGCCATTATCAGCATTCAGAATCACAATAGGCGTTGATTGACGGGGCTATAAAGGTGTCCAATAAAAACCATGTAATCTCTGCCTTCGTTTGGATGATGTGCTCATGGCTTATGTCTATCGTCATCATCATCAAATACCATGGCCGCGGGCGTAGGTGATCATGTCTCTCCACAACTTTCGATCTCGACAGTTATTTATGATTTCTGTTGATATTTCTCCACACAATTCTCTTAAGTTGTCTGGAATCTTTTCTCTTTGTTTTCCTCTATCTTTTCGACCTGAAATTTTCCCAGTTGTAACAATATATTCCAGTTGTTCTCTTCTCATTACATGATCAAAAGATGATGATAGTTTATTCCTAATTTTGGAAATTAGCTCTCTTTTTGATTTAGCCTCTTTCAGAACGTTGTCATTACTCTTCTTACCTGTCCATGGTATTCTCAACATTCTTCTGTAAAACCACATCTATACAACCTCCAGTGATTTTCTTTTCTGTTGTCCTGTTGTCCATGATTCACATCCATATATTAAGAATGGCTCTATATAACACTTTAGAAACTTGTTGTTGTTTCTATTGTCAAAAATTAATTGCACAGTATCCTCCGTACTTTTTAGAAAGCTGCTTTAGCCTGAGCAATCTTGTGTCCCTAGTCTGACAAAGAATACAATCAGTGTAAAATAATCTCTCGCCTCGTCCTAAGTTTTAGTTATAATTATTCGAAGGCAAATGAATTATCACTGCAAATGAATTATCACTGCAAATGAATGAAAATCCATAATTGCTCAACCGCTCGTGCCAGTGGAATCATCCGAATCAACATCTCATCGAACATCCAAACAAAGAAAGGTAGCTGCAGCCCCCATCGTAGTAAACACAGCACACGTCAAAAGACGTAAAGTGTATCAGCACTGAAAGTGAACGCAGCAAACGTGTCTTTCGTCGAACGATATCATCATTCATCGTAACAAATCTGAATATAGAAACACCATGCGGATGAAAAGCACAGTTCACCGTGTGCACAGAGCACTAAACTCAGTAGTTCCAGCAGCAAGCCGGAATTGGAATATGAGAAAACTACAACAATGAGCATTTTTCAGACAGTGCCTCAACGGTTCCTGCCATCTATTTTCCATATTAACCGGAAGTCACTTGTCCTACATAACCATCATCCTATATTTTGTTTGAATGTGATTCTTACTGCGTAAGCGTTGAACAACGCTGGGCAAAATGATGAAAGATCTCATTCTGAGTTTAAGAAGCTAAAACATGGGAAATATGGATCCCTTTCTTAAATAGCGGAAACAGGGGAGCTGTGTTGTATGCATCCACTAGGTCAATTGCAGCAGCAAAAGTGTCAGTGCCTGATGGGAAGTCCCAGTTCACATGATGGGCTAAGATTGAAGCGGCACCAAGATGGACGCTTGTTTGCGTTTGAACAAAGCCCAACGGCCAAGATCTGAATTTGCAGAATTTCGTTCATTCTCAACGGCGGCCGTTATAGTTTAGCTTTTACTAGCACAATGCCTGGAGTATAAGCTCAGAACACAATCTTGTCGTGCTTTCTCCCTGCATTGAGGGTTGGCGATAATGGAGATTCATTTCACTCTGACTCTTGTGGACGCTGTCTAAATGAACCAAATTAGTAAATAACCATGCGTCCACTAACGGAGGAGGAGATCAACACCTTCTTTGACAAACTATCCAAATAGTAAATTACATGTTTCATCATATATTCGTGTATGTCTGCTATAAATTTTAGTTTAAAATACTTGTCAGAGAAAATTCTATACTTAAGGTAGTCACATTCTGTTTTATTCAAGACACAAGAGCCAAGAACTCAACTATTCTATTCATTGTTTGTGTGCTACTCAAATCGCATACGATTTTAATTTATCAAAGTCTACAAATTTGGACATCACCAAGTAGCATGTGAGTTACAAGCCATATTCGTCTTTGGTAGAAAGAAGGGATCACTCCAGGATATGCTGTCATTCATTTATGAAGATTATTCTTGGATCTTCTTCGACGAGAACTCAGGAACTTTTCTTCCAGCTTTACATTTTTGCATTGTTGATCTCTGACACGGTGTTCTGGTTGGCCAACTGTTTGTGTGGTTAGAGACCATTGGCTACAAAGTCAATCAACTGTACGGGGTGTGTCAAAGTCTTGTTTTTTCGCCACTATTTATGTATTTAGCTTTCTGTCCGTATGGTACGTTGTGCGCATAACAGTGGATAATTACATCACCATATGTCATCCAACAATCTTTGTGGTTGTGTGTACAAGGCGACGCGCCAGTATCGTGGTCATGTGCATTCTGGTCTTGTCGATGTTGCTGTATATAGTCACTGCTGTTGCTGCTGAGGTAACGCCAAACGAGATTGGTCTTGAGAAATGCTTGCCAAGTCCAAGGCTGATGTTCTTGTACATAATAACCTACATTGACTCGGTAGTAACGTTTTCTACTACCGCTGATCGCCATTACTGTCATGCTCTCCACGTTCGTTCTGTCCATCATACACATGTTCCTGTGGAGGAAGCTCAGTGGCCTGCCGATGCTGGAAGTTTCCGAGCTGAAACCGATCAACGATCCTGGGTGGAACTCAGTGCGAGCTAGCGCCCAGGTTCGTGTGGCTAGGATGCTCTTTGCCTTGTCTCTGTCTTACATCATCATGAGCGCACCCAGCCACGTGGCCAGACTGTACTATCTGATGCGGACTCAAGACTCAGTGGACATGAAATTGACATTCTCTGAAGGTTTTATCCGGCTGATCTTCCAACACGTCAGCCACACCCACCAGCCTGCAAGTGGATCTTTGGATCTTCATGGTCGTCAGTAGAAACTTTACCAGGAACCTCAGACAAACTTTAGTGGACGTTACCAAGTGTATATGTTAGTCGTGGCTTATATCTTGATGGTTGTCTGTGCTAACCACGGCTCATATTTTTGTGTATGTGTATGTGATAGCCATGGTTCCAATCTTGGTGGGTGTCTGTGATAGCCATGGCTCAATTCTTGGTGTATATCCGAGCTCATATCTCAGTGGGAGTCTGTGATAGACATGGCTGATATCTTTGTGGGTGTATGTGCTGGCCATGATTCATATCTTGGTGTGTGTCTGTGCTGGTCATGGTTCATATCTTAGTGTGTATCCGTGCTAGCCATGGCTCATATCTTGGTGGGTGTATGTGCTAGCCAAGGTTCATATCTTGATATGTGTCTGTGCTGGCCATCGTTCATATCTAGGTGTATTTCCGTGCTATCCATGGTTCATATCTTAATGTGTTTCAGTGCTAGTCATGGTTCATATCTTTATGTGTTTCAGTGCTAGTAATGGTTCATATCTTGGTGTGTTTCCGTGAAGCCATGGCTCATATATTAATATGTTTCTGTGCTAGCCATGGCTCATATCTTAGTGTGTTTCTGTGCTAGCCATGGCTCATATCTTAGCTTGTGTGTGTGCTAGTATTGGCTCATATCTTGGTGTGTGTCCGTGTTAATCATGTCTCATGTTTTTGTGTGTGTGTTTAGTCATATCTCATATCTTAGTGTGTGTTTGTGCTGGTCATGGTTCATATCTTAGTGTGTATCCGTGATAGCCATGGCTCATATCTTGGTGGGTGTATGTGCTAGCCAAGGTTCATATCTTGGTGTCTGTGCTGGCCATTGTTCATATCTAGGTGTATTTCCGTGCTAGTCATGGTTCATATCTTGGTGTGTTTCCGTAAAGCCATGGCTCATATATTAATGTGTTTCTGTGCTAGCCATGGCTCATATCTTAGTGTGTTTCTGTGCTAGCCATGGCTCATATCTTAGCTTGTGTGTGTGCTGGTATTGGCTCATATCTTGGTGTGTGTCCATGTTAATCATGTCTCATATCTTTGTGTGTGTCTGTGTTTAGTCATATCTCATATCTTAGTGTGTATCTATGTTAGTCATGTGTTATATCTTTGTGCGTGCATGTCTGTGTTAATCATATCTCATATCTTTGTTTGCATGTCTATGTTAGTCATATCTCATATCTTTGTGTGCATGTCTATGTTAGTCACATCTCATATTTTTGTGTGTGCATGTCTATGTTAGTCATGTCTCAAATATTTGTGTGTATGTCCATGCTAGTCACATCTCATATCTCAATATGTGTCTGTCTATGTTAGTCATGTCGCATATCTTTGTGTGTTTGTGTTTAGTCATATCTCATATCTGTGTGTGTGTGTCTGTGTTAGTCATATCTCATATTTTAGACATGTCTATGTTAGTCACATCTCATATCTTTGAGAGTGCATGTTTATGTTAGTCATGTCTCATATCTTTGTGTGTGCATGACTGTGTTTAGTCATATCTCACATCTTAGTGTGTGTATCTGTGTTAGTCGTATCTCATATTTTAGAGTGTGTCTGTGTTAGTCACATCTCATATCTTAGTGTGTGTGTGTGTGTGTGTGTGTGTTTGTCATATCTCAAATCATGGTGTGTGTCAGTGTTAGTCATGCCTCATATTGTTGTGTGCATGTCAGTGTTAGTCACATCTCATATCTTTGTGTGTGCATGTCTGTGTTAGTAACCTCTAGTGACTCGGGCAGATGGTGCTCGTAAACCTGGGAGGGCCGACCATCAAAGGGCAGAATCCTCCTACAGAAAAGACAATCTGCTGCCTTGCAGGAAGATTGGGGACAATAAAAGGCTAAGGAAAGCTAACCTGAATAAAATGCTGGCTGAAATCGGATGCACTTGGCCACTGACGCAGAAGACAGTGCAAAGTTTTAACAGGTGTTCAATCAGAGTGGATCTAACAGACTCTAATTAAGATGTTCTGTCTTTGGGGTCGATCAATTCACTTAAACAGACAGCTGTCTTGATGAGAGAGTCTGGAATCCTACTCTGATTGAGTCCTGATCGCAGAGAGAGAGAGAGAGAGAGAGAGAGAGAGAGAGAGAGAGAGAGAGAGATTGAAGCACCTACCCAAATCTCTATGTTTTGATGGTATCACCTGAGAATATGCGTCAGGAAACGTAGCCTATGCAACTGGTAGATTATTGTACTGGTAATTATTGTTTATGAAGAACCCTACCGTATTTTACAAGGTGATTATTTAATATGCATGGGGGGCTGGTTGGTCTCGAGGCAAGACCCCGACCTCGAGACAGAGAGTTTGTGGGTTCAAATCCCGGCTGCACTAGCTGGGATTTTTATTTATGATTTCTCTCTGCAGCAACCACCCCTGGTCTCAGCAGCGAGGCCAGGCTTGGAACGTCAATTACTCATCGACAGAAAAAATATGAGTACCTCCGAAGACGGAGTTATATGCCTGTGCGGCGAGGGTCCCCTGTGCACACGGCTGCCTTGGAAAAATGGATTAACACGTAAAATTCAGTTCCTAGTCTCTAGGAGCTTCGTCAGAGGTCAAAGCTGGCTGACGCAAAAATTGTAATATGTTTAAGTTTTCTTTTGGCTTTTGCTCGGCTTCGGTAGAGGTATAAAATAGCCAGACTTCTTTGACAGAAGCGCTCGCGATACTGCTGTTGTAGATACTTGCTGGTTCATCAAAACCATTTTTAGACAATTCGTCAATGTCCTCGTGACGAACGTCAGCACTACTTTCCTCATGCCTCAGATTGGCTTTGATTACGTCAAATTTTTACTTAATCATTCTACTCCATTCTCCGAGCCATACACGAGTCAGAGATAACCACTCTGGCAACACATCTCACCACATCATTCTGATCGCTCTACTCTAAATAATGAGAGAATAGCGCTCTATCCTTGTTTTCGTTCGTTAGCTGAAATATAAGATCTAAGCTCCTCTAAAATCATGAATATAATTACTTTTACTGCTCACTTATACTCATACGAAGCCACTAAAATCACCTCAATTATTTGTCTTTTCTCCCTCTCACAGAATTCCGCACATATATCACCTTTGACTCGTTTAGCTTGTGTTACGGAGATCCAATTTCATGTCATTGTCTTGTTTCATCAACAGAATGTCTCTAAGCCGGGCTATGCTGCTTCTCTGACACTTTGCTACTTCTCATCTACTCGTCACTTATCCAACCAGAACCTCTCAATCTCGTCGGCCCACCATGAGGATTGCTCTATATTTTTCATTCTGAAATTGTAAAGGTGCGTTTGTCGCGCTTTAACTTACTCACAGTGGTTTTGTTTGAACTTGAATTGCCACAA
Organism: Megaustenia siamemsis; assembly: GCA_032433765.1. Lineage (NCBI taxonomy): Eukaryota > Metazoa > Mollusca > Gastropoda > Stylommatophora > Ariophantidae > Megaustenia > Megaustenia siamemsis. The sequence continues at coordinate 39,898,798 of JAVIAB010000088.1, forward strand.
ATAAAGAATTGTATTTTTGGCGTGTGTTTCCTGGGTCTGCCCTTTACCACCAATGAACTTCGTGCACAATCTCACTCCCATGATGTCCTAACACTCGTCACTTACCTCAGCGGCCTTGGTAGCCTAGTTGGGAAAACCACCCGACTGGGTTACACACGTTCAGACAACCCGAGTTCGATTCCCAGTGTGAGTTGTACTCGTGGTTAGAACCAAAAAAAAATACCCGGCAATCCACTAAGCCGTTGGCAGAAATTGGTACCAGGATAGTACTCTGGGAAGGTGAGGAATGCCACCCCGCATCGTGAGTTTCGATGCTTGAAGCGACACTATTCGGAAGTCTCCAAACACTTCTGGATAGGCGGTCGAGTACATATGGGTGAACACTCGTGTGCTAAGACGCCAATTTATGTCTCGTGCTTCACCTTTACGCCACTTACACACTCTAGTGATTGAAGGAGACACCGATGTCAGGACAATGAGATTGTCTTCATTCCCATGTCAGCTCGACATAATGGTTGTGCAACCGTTGATGATGCAGATCAGGTCACGTGAGGGGCCTGCTTGAATTAAATGGTGAACAGACGAGAAGTGAAAAAGCGCCAAAATAAAATAATGGAGAGACATGACCCACGTGCACTAACTACGTAGCACGGTGTATGTAAACTTTTTCTCACAATTTTTCTCACAAATTCTTTACTACTTGAACCACCAATGGTTCTGTAACGTGTGCATGTGTGTAGCAGTGAGTTGAGAATGTATCACAATAGGTTACCCAGAGAATGAAGTCACGGGAAGGAGGTCGGAGTTTAACTCAGACAAAAACATCGAATTTCCAGTGAATAAGTGAGAGTCAATCAGAGAAGGGGAAGAATGTAAGAAGATTTATGATTGCCTGGAGAGAAAAGATATAGTCAAAAATACAGGGAAGGTACAGTCAGACTGGAAGTGAAGCTTACTCCGGCGGACGGCTTGAGAGCCGTGCTGTAGGAGGCTGTAGCCATGACAGGCTTATCAACCTCTTTAGTTGAATGTGAATAGTTAGGTCAAGGCAGAGTTCGAAAATGTTGATCAGTGTTTCAGTTAAGCGTTGTAAATAGATTATGCTCTTGCAGCTAAACTAAGAGCAATGTTATCGGGAGGTAGTTACCAAGCCTCCACATTGTTTAATGCAATTTGTTCCAGTGAGTTATATCAAACCAAGAGTCGACCGTGTTGATAATGTTAGTTCAAGAGTTGTTCAAGTGTAGGACCACGGTTCCAGTGTAAACTCAAGACAGTTATTTGAGTTAGCGTAAGGAGTCGATTTCAGCCAGACTAGGAAGGATTTTCCTGTATGGATGATTAGAGAACGAGAGTGATAGAGGCACGTTTGTGAAGCACAGTGTCTGAAATTTATTAGTGCATGTGAGCAGCAGAGAAATAAGTAGTGGCTGATTTTAAACTGTGTTTATTTACAAACTATTCATGAATAAACTCTAGTCATGTTTTAAGAATGGATTTCCTTGAACATTATAACCTCGTTAGTGTCTGAATGTATGTGGCGTAGCGAAGAACGAATACTCAGTGGGCAAAGAAAGATCTGGACCTCAGAGTTCAGTGGGGCCAGAACAGCAGAAACATCAACGCGAAGTACATTATTTTTAGAAATCACGTGAATGCAGAATTGAGAAAAAAAGCTACGAATAGCGACCGCCATAGAATATATAAGGAAACAACAGATGAAATGGTTTGGCCACGTGACAAGGCAGAAAAATTAAAACACAATACAACGAGCCATCAACAAATATTGTGAGAACACCAGACCATAGGATCGACCACGAAAAAGATGGGTCGATGGAATATTAGAAGCACTAGGAAACATAACAGCAGCAGAGGAGAACAGAAGAGCAAAAGACCGCAATTATATCTCTCCTCGTCGCTGAAAGGCAAATGAGAAAGGAAAGACGAAGAAGAAGACGTGTGGACGCGAAATTCGTGTCCAGGCCATTCACGGTTCAACCGTTGTAACATCATGGTACAGCATGTGACAGATAAACTGATTTGTCAACAGTCACTAGAGTGTTGCTGGTGGACAAAGAGTTTATCAGCGGCCTGTTTGTCGAGGAGAGCAAGTTAACAGAATCAAGTCAATTCCAGCAAACAATCCATCAATCGAATGAAAAGAGAATGTGCTCGCATTCAAGTCTCATTAACAGACTCATTCGGATAATATCAGAAGAATAATGATTCTTGTACAAGTGTACATGGGACCTCTTGTTTAATGCCGTTAAACCGCAAGTAGTTCTAAAGTCACTAAAGCAATGACATGGCTTGAGAGCGACTGTTATAAGCATGCATATTTCCACAGTGACTCAAAGTATATGCTCAGTAAGATTGAAAATGTCTGGATTTAGCAGCAATAGCTGAAGTCTCTGGCGAGGTCTAGTCTGATAAAGATTTCTTTCATTTCCGAGTCAGGACACGAGGTAAGAGCATGTTGACAAACTTGCCAGCTTGGCTGATGTTGTGTGCGGAAAAGCCGCGACTGTGATGACATTTTGATCGCTTCTGGGACGCTGGACGAAAATTCGGCCCAAAATGATGAGTATTATCAAATAATAATAATAATAAATCTGAACAATACGCACGAATATCAAGTCTATGGGGAAGATTCCAGACAAGCGAAGATTGATAAAACAACATATTTCATATCAAGTCTATGGGGAAGATTCCAGACAAGCGAAGATTGATAAAACAACATATTTCATATCAAGTCTATGGGGAAGATTCCAGACAAGCGAAGATTGACAAAACAACATATTTCATATCAAGTCTATGGGGAAGATTCCAGACAAGCGAAGATTGATAAAACAGCATATTTCATATCAAGTCTATGGGGAAGATTCCAGACAAGCGAAGATTGATAAAAAAAACATTTTTCATATCAAGTCTATGGGGAAGATTCCAGACAAGCGAAGATTGATAAAACAACATATTTCCGGTGGCGTTAGTCACTGCACGCTGAGAGATATGCTTCGGGAGTGATCTGAGCATTTAGTAATTGGTCCGATACACAGATAAGATGACCTATGGACTAAACTAAACGTGATGAATCAACGTGGATGAAGTTACTTGATGAATCAACGTGGATGAAGTTAAGTCCTATTATGAGCAAAGAACGTGGATGACCTGTCGACTAAACTAAACGTGATGAATCAACGTGGATAAAGTTAAGTGCCAACGTGGATAAAGTGAATTAAGTTGTGTGATGAATCAAAATAAATCAAAAAAAGCAAACGAATCAATATGAATTAAAATGTGCAGCGAAACATAATAAACCAGATTACGTAAAGAATTTAATTGAATAAATTCACGTGACTGATTAAAGTGAATAAAACAGCCTGGCCATTTAAAATGAATCATAATAAAAACGGGCAAAGGAACAACCAAAATGAGAAAAGTGTGCACAATAAAGCTACTCTAAATTAATGGAGAGTGCTCTCGAATGAGTGACACGTGGATCTTTACTCCATTTTACGCAATTATAAGCTTGACTTTACCTGCCCCTTTTGTTGTCTCCAACAATAAACTGCTCTTAAAGTAAGTAAATAGTTGTTTGTTATTGAAATAAAATCTACTTCTTTCAGTTTCAGAATTGACTTCTGGCGTGCCACGCTGCTTCTTAATATGCTATATTTATACCTTGTTTTGTTTCCCTTCATCGGAATGACAGTCAATGTCCGGAAGGATTTCTTGTTGTTTTTTATGTTACCAATAGTGATCATTACGTTCGCGTGATCTCTCGCCATCTTTTTACAAGATGCCATGTGTCTGGCTGATACTTTTCCTCTCTGTTTCAGCTGCCCTGCAACAATCTGTCCTTTATCTTCTTCTTTTATCTGCCCTTCATACTCCGTTATGTTAATTCTTCTATGCTTACTTTTGTAACTATTTTGGGCATGCGATCTACCGCCTATCAGCCGCATCTGCAGCCTCGATCGATATAAAACTGTTAACTGATATTTTATTTGCTAACCATAAACTTCTAATTGGCGTTTTACCGTTAATCTGAGATACTACTGCGCGTTTGATCTCACCTATAAGGAGGACAGATGGAAACAAATCGATCCACAAACCATCCAAATCGGCGACTAAGGTGTGCAGTCAAAAACATCTGCTCTTATAAACCAATAAAAATATGACCTTAGTAGCATCTGTCATAGAGGAACGCGTACATCCTGTTACTAAAAAATGCAAAATGTTCTTTCAGTAATCAGTGTAGCTAAAATATCAGTGCGAAATAGCAGTGATACACGATCACTTCGTATAGTCCTTCACGTCACTTCTCCAGTAAGAATGAATTGTACATTCCTTTATACATCCATCCTTCCTTCTTTCATTATCTCCTTCCTTCCATATTTTCCTTTTTTCCGTTCTTCCTTCCTCATCATGTAACACCTGCATTTGCTGGGACATTACTGACAGACTTTATCAGCCTTCTCAATTACTAGCTATATACTGACATTATTTAAGACCTGTACATTCTTTAATGTGCTATCTATCTATCTTTCGTTCGCCTGAAATATTGTCTATATCTGCAATGTCGTTTCCTGTATAAATGTTACTGTCTTTTGTAATTCTTGCAGTGGCCCATATAGTTTTGTCTGTAGTGTTGCATCTATGGGCCAATGGATTTTCCTCAGTCTACTATATTCAGTGCAGTCTTGAAGTATGTGTTCAGCTGTCTGGGGTGCCTGTCCATATGTACAAGTAGCTGAGGTGCTGATCTTGAATTTTGTATACATGTGACTATGGAGTCGATTGTGTCCTGTTCTGAGGCGTATAATGATAATTTGTTCATATCTATTCATATTATGAAAGGCATCCTGATTTGGGGTTTGTGGTTATCTGATTGATTTCATTATCTGTTTCTTATGATGGTATGTAACCGGTGTATCTAGTTGTGTGCCCGTTGAAGCTTCCTTTGCCAACTGATCTGCTTTCTCATTTCCTGGTATTCCACAGTGAGATGGGATCCACTGCAGGGCAACCCTGTGGTGCTTGCAGAGTTCAGTCAATAAGGTCAATCCTTTCCTCTACTCCTTCTTCTTCCTTTCAGCTCCCTACAGAATGGTCAATGCTGGATGAGCAAGATACATGGCCGAGCCATTTAATTTTCCGTTACATCATTATAGTGTTAGTAACGCGATATCGACAAAATCCCAGAGTCTATGGAAATGAACTAAAAAAAAAAACACCTAGACGTTGTAGGTTGCAGAAGAAATACCCCTCGATGCAATGTGTAAATATATTCTGCGACTTCTTTCTAAAAATAAAATAGGCATGCACCTAATGATGATAAGGCCTAGGGTTTTGATTTTATTTTAAAAATTACCCATCATGGCAATACTATCGACACCAAAAGAACAAGACTAAAGAGATCTCAAAGGTTACACAGGTAGAGAAGGTGACTGGGCGCGACATTGCAGTGAAGTCTGCTGTTAAGGTAGTTGTATGGTTATAATAAAAACCTTTTGTACTTAACTTCATCGACTTCAAAAAAGCATTTGATAGTATTCATAGAGATTCTTTGTGGAAAATTCTGAAGCAATATGGCTTACCATCAAAAATCATAAATATTATCAAAGACATGTATGATGGTTACACATGTGCAGTTCGAACAGAGGAAGGACTGAGCGAATGTTTCCCAATAGAAACTGGGGTTAAACAAGGATGTATTTTATCGCCCTTGTTATTTGGAATTGTTATGGACTTCATAATGAAGAAATGCTGCACTGGTAATAAAGGCATCGAATGGATACAAGGAGACCATTTGGAGGACCTGGACTTTGCTGATGACATAGTTCTCATCAGCAATCAGATAAAAACGATGCAGGAAAACACAAATGAACTATCATCAATAGCCAGCAAAATTGGGCTTGAGGTCAATCATGAAAAGACTAAAGTCATGAAAAGTTTAATTCCAACAAGTGACAAAATATACATGGAAAACAAACCAGTAGAAGAGATCGATCACTTCATCTATCTTGGAAGTCACATTGATCGAGAAGGGGATACGAGCAAAGAAATTAGAATCAGACTGGCTAAAGCAGCAATGTCTTTCAGAAGCCTTGAAAAGTTGTGGAAATCAAAACTCATTAGCACAAACACAAAACTTAGGCTATTCAAATCAAATGTACTATCAACCCTTACGTATGCGTGTGAAAGCTGGAAAACAACAAGAGATATAGAAACAAAGTTGAACGCATTCGAAAATAAATGTCTAAGGAAAATACTTGGTATAGAATGGAACGAATTCAAAACAAACGAGGAAATTAGAGAAATCGCCAATCAACCACTAATATCTTCAGTAATAAAGAAAAGACGATGGTCATACGTTGGACATGTGATGAGAAGAGATAATAATCGAATAGCAAAGCAAGCCCTCATATGGGAAACAACAGGTAAAAGAAAAAGAGGAAGACCCAGGGAGACACTGAGAAGAACATTGATGAGAGAGGCAAGAGCAGCAGGAGTCGGCTCCCTCAATGAGATGGAACTGCTTGCACAGAACAGAGACAGATGGCGAGATTTGATAAAATATCTTTAAGGGAAAACTGCTAGAACAAAAATTCATATAGGAGAAGGTGTATCTTGGTCTGCGCCCTATGGGCCGGTTACGGCTCGAAAGGTCAATAGATAGATAGATGGTTATAATCTTTATTCTGTAGAAATGTGGTTTTACAGAAGAATGTTGAGAGTACCATGGACAGCTAAGAAGAGTAATGAAGATGTTCTGAGAGAGGTCAAAGCTAAAAGAGAGCTAATTTCCAAATATTAGGAAGAAACAATCATCATTTTTTGGCCATGTAATGAGAAGAGAGCAACTGGAATATATTGTAACAACTGGAAAAATTGAGGGACGAAGAGATAGAGCGAAGCAAAGAGAAAAAACAACAGACAACTTAAGAGAATGACTTGCAGAAGGTCAACAGCAGAAATGATAAATTTCTGCCGAGATCGAAAGTTGTGGAGGGACATGTCACCTAAGCCAGCAGGCCCGGTACTTGATGATGAAGATGATGATGGTTGTAAATTGAAGATAGCGAGCCGAATTATTATCATCTTGGGGAGAGAATTCAGGACAAAAGCGCATTGTGAACTGTAACAGTCAACGTAATGACAACGAGGAAGAGCACTGCCCATCTCCCCCCCCCCCCCCATATTTTTCACCGTTAAATGCTGTGACCTAAGTTTGGTGGAAGTTTATTTCAACACGATGTCGCCTCTCTGTCACGGGGCATTGTTTTTTTTTTACAATTAAACGATGTCGATAATAATTTAATACAATCTTCATCCCAACGTTGTCCTACCAATGCCAGTCCAGGACCCAAGATGAAAGAACAATAAGAAAAAATAACCTCTACTGAGATGAAATGTCTTAGACGAGTGATAGGAATCAGCCTGAGATATAAGATAAGAAATGAAGAACTGAGAAATAAAAGCTAGAAATACCCCCGTCATAGAATATATAAAGAAACAACAGATAAAATGGTTTGACCTCGTGACAAGGCTTCAATAAACGTTGCGATAGCACAGACCAAGGCCCGACCTCCAAAAAGATGGATTGGCGGAATATTAGAAACAGGAAACATAACAACAGCAGAGGCAAACAGAAGAGCCAAAAATACCGCAAATTATATCTCCCCTCGACGCTGAATGGCAAATGAGGAAGGAAATAAGAAGAAGAAGACAATAATTTAATTGTGCTGACTGATGGAGCTGTGATGTGAATTTGTCAAGTCAGTGGTTTAATGTATAATTGTTGTTGCGAGACATAAAGCCTATATTACTACTATTTCAGGTACTAAAATAGATATTGATGCATTTAAATAGGTCTGAAAATGACGTCTCGATTCCTTGATGACCCCAGTTCTCTAATCTTTTCCAAGTCGTCTTTGGGTCCACGTACAAAACACTTTTCTAGAATCACCCTCTTTGACTTGGTATTCCTGCAGTGTATTCAAGACTGTAAATCTACATTCACTGCTTGAATCTTTTACTCGTCCTGCTTATATGAGAACATTAATAATGTGTACCCTGTCCATTACTCGTCCTGCTTCTATGGGAACATTAATAATGTCATCCCTGTCCATTACTCGTCCTGCTTCTATGAGAACATTAATAATGTCATCCCTGTCCATTACTCGTCCTGCTTCTATGAGAACATTAATAATGTCATCCCTGTCCATTACTCGTCCTGCTTCTATGAGAACATTAATAATGTCATCCCTGTCCATTACTCGTCCTGCTTCTATGAGAACATTAATAATGTCATCCCTGTCCATTACTCGTCCTGCTTCTATGAGAACATTAATAATGTCATCCCTGTCCATTACTCGTCCTGCTTCTATGAGAACATTAATAATGTCATCCCTGTCCATTACTCGTCCTGCTTCTATGAGAACATTAATAATGTCATCCCTGTCCATTACTCGTCCTGCTTCTATGAGAACATTAATAATGTCATCCCTGTCCATTACTCGTCCTGCTTCTATGAGAACATTAATAATGTCATCCCTGTCCATTACTCGTCCTGCTTCTATGAGAACATTAATAATGTCATCCCTGTCCATTACTCGTCCTGCTTCTATGAGAACATTAATAATGTCATCCCTGTCCATTACTCGTCCTGCTTCTATGAGAACATTAATAATGTCATCCCTGTCCATTACTCGTCCACTCTGAACATCAACTTTGCCAGCAAGCCAGTCTGCTCGCTCATGCTCTTTTACACCAGAGTGCTTCTGCTAAAAAATATCAAACATATTCTGCAACCCTATATCTCATCAGGGACTCCAACGACATCCTTAAAGTACAGACAATGTCGATCTTCATGAGCATAATCATTGAATCACGGAAGATTACATACAAGGGCTGAAGTCTATATTGTGTCTCCAGCCAAGTTATTGTTTTAGTTACTGCCATGACATCCATCAGTCATCATCGTCATCAAGTACCGGCCTGCTGGCGTAGGTGATCATGTCTATCCACAATTTTCAATCTCGACAGTTATTTATAAATTCTGTTGTTGACCGTCTACCAAGCCATTCTCTTAAGCTGTCTGATTATTTTTTCTCTTAGCTTTCATCTATCTCTTCGTCCCTCAATTTTCCCAGTTGTTACAATATATTCCAGTTGTTCTCTTCTCAGTACATGGCAAAAAAACGATGATTGTTTCTTCCTAATATTGGAAATTAGCTCACTTTTTGCTTTGGCCTCTTTCAGAATGTTTTCATTAATCTTCTTAGCTGTCCATGGCATTCTCAACATTCTTCTGTAAAACCACATTTCTACAGACTCCAGTGATTTTCTTGTTTGTTGTCCTATTGTCCATGATTCACATCCATATGTTAAGACTGACTTTAAATAACATTTAAGAACTCTCTTTCTTGTTTCGATTGTCAAAAATGGATTGCATAGTATCTTCCTCATTTTCTGGAAAGTTGCTTTTGCCTGAGCAATTCTGCATCGCACCTCTTTTGTACATCTTCCGTCTGAGCTTAACAAAGTTCATAAATATTTAAATTCATCTGCATCTTTTAATATTGTTTCAATTGTCTTTATTTTGCACTGATGTGATGTCTTTTTCTTTGTTGTTACCATTACTGCTGTGTTTTTGCTATTAAGGCTGAGTCTTTTAAATGTGCTTTCTTTCACTATTATGTCCAACATTTCTTGTAACTGATTTTCACTCTTAGCGATTAATACTGTATTATCAGCATACCTTAGATTATTTATATTATGACCTCCAATTGTTATTCCAGGCATGCCCCTTATGGATCCTAAAATAATCTCATTATACGTATTAAACAAATCTGGTGACAGCACGCAACCTTGCCTAACACCCTGTTTTATTTGTTGAAACATTCCCAATTGGTTTCCAATTCTAATAGCCCCTGTTTGTTGCCAGTACATGTTCTTTATTATTCTTAGATATTTGCTGTCTATGTTTATGCTTTCTAAAAGTTTAATTATTTCTTGGTGCTTTACTTTGTCAAATGTCTTGGTGTAATCTATGAAACATAGGTATAGATCTGTTTTCACCTCTATGGCTCTTTCTACTAAGGATCTTATGATGTATACGGCATTGCTCGTTCCTTTACCTCTAACAAAACCCCACTGTTCATCACTAATTTCTGGACTAATTTTGTTTCGCACTCTTCGCATGATAATTCTTAGTAATATCTTAGTCATATGACTCATAAGGCTTATTGTGCGATGATCATCGCATTCAATCGCACCAGATTTCTTTATTAGGGCTATGAATATTGATTTGAGCATGTCGTCTGGTATATATCCGCAGTTGTAGATATCATTCAATATTTTGTTTGGTGTTTTCAAGTGGGGACACAGTATGTAATTGTAAAAAAACAGTTCAATATTCAATATCCATCATCAGACTTCATGTCATCACTGATGTCGTTTACAACTCACCATCCGTCCTGAGCTATTAATGTCAATGTGCTCTACCTATATGGAACAACAGACTCAAATGCTGATATGACTATGTTACCTTCGCAAGAATTATCGCACGTAAAAAAAATTGTACAATATGTTTTACCTTCATGCACTTTGATTTTGTTGTTTACATATTCCATTAAGTTTGAATCATAATTAAAACGTTATACAGCAAGCTACTGAAACTAGTAGCCATTCGTCAGCGAATCATTCAGGCCAAGAAGTATGTTTACAACACTCGGCGCAAAAAAATCAACACAAAAGAACAAACAACAATAAACAGCCCGAAGCAGGATATACCTCATACTAACTACACTCTAGCGATTTTTTCTCATGGGAAGGTCCAGTCTCCGGGAGTGCAGGTTTGATCCTGATTAGAGCTGCATATTGTTCATTATTCTTTTCTGTTCTTGATTATTTGTTATTTTTTTCCCCATTATTATAAACATACCTCTTCCCCTGAAATGGTTCGTTAATGTATCGCCTCTGAAGTTTCCCTCCATAATAAGATTCATTTATTACTGGGGGAATCATAGCAGGAAGAGGTATGTGTTACAGCACTCAGAAAAAAATGACAAATAAACAAAACTACAGAAAAAAAAAACAAAGAACAACATATGGTCCGAAGTAGGATCGAACCCGTACTCCTTGGCACTGCGCCTTGCTACGAGAAGCCGACCGCTAGAGAACACTGCCCCTCAGCTAACTAAAAAAAAATTAGCTGTTGTGGACAATGTCTTTCGTACCCCTAGCGTACGGCTTCTCGTAGCAAGGCCCAGTGCCAGGAAGTACGGGTTCGATCTTGCTTCGGACCATATATTGTTCTTTGTTTTTTTTCTGTTGTTTATTTATCATTTTTTCTGAGTGCTGTAATACATACCTCTTCCTCCCAGTGGCGTATACTGGTTTTCGGGTCTGGGCTACCGCTGACATAATAAATAAAAACATACATTATATTCAGTAGGCTAACATGAAGTAATATTTTCTAATGACATCATCATCATCATGTACCCTGCCGGTTGGCGTAGGCGATCATGTCCCTCCACAATCTTCTATCTACAGTGCATCGTATCAGTTCTGTTGTTGACTGTTTTCCATGCCATGACACCAAGCTATCCAGTATTTTCTCTCTTTTTCGTCCGCGATCTCTCTTTCCTTTTATTTTGCAAGTTGTAACCAAGTATTCCAACTTTCCTCTTCTCATGATGTGCCCGAAAAATGTTGATTGCTTACTTTCTGATGTTTTTTAAGAGCTCCCTTTTTATATTGGCCTCTTTGAGAACTTCCTCATTGGTATTTTAATCTGTGCAGGGAACTTTCAACATTCTTCTGAGAAATCCCATCTCTGTGGCCTCTAATCGTCTTTTCATTTGTTTGTCTACTGTCCATGATTCGCTTCCATAGGTCAGAATTTGTTCTATATAGCACCGATGAACTCTTTTTCTCATTTTTATTGACAGATTTGTTGCATAAGATATTTTTCATTTTCTGAAATGCTATTTTGGCCTGAGCTATTCTGCTTTTTATTTCTAGAGTTAGCTGGGTAGAGTTCTGCCCTACCACGGGAGGAGTAAGACGTCTCCTTTCCTCCGCTAGTCTTCGGGACACCCCTGGGCAAGGTGGAGCTCCTGTTTAGCCCCCCTATCAGGGTTATGTGAAGCCATTGGAGCAGGTGGTGGATGGTGTTGTGGGAGCAGCCGACAAGTAGTGCCGGTTATGGTCCCCACACCGCGATGGCAGGCAGAGGATCTCATGTATAGAGACAATGGCTGCGATTTCCGACTAGTACAGTCACTGCCAAGAAGGAAAGGAATGGCAAACTACCTTATTAAATTGCCTGGAATAATCATGACAAATCACAACCTTCTAATGACATCACTACATTTTAAATTGCTTACTTATTTATGTTAATTATATCCATTTTGTTTGGGACGTAAATTTCTTGATGACTTTGTCGTTGAAAGTACTGCTGGGTTGGTTTCTAAGTTTCTGAGGGAATGATTTCTCAATGGACATTAATGCCAAACAAGATAAGCGTTCTTGTGTCTGAGTTGAGCGACAAAAAGATTTGATTCTCTTGAGAGCAGAAAAAGTTATTTTTATAGATGCTGATGCGCATAACGTAGCAATAAATAGCTAAGAAAGTTCCAGTAATCAGACATTGTTTCACTTTCACTTTGTGACGATTCTGATTGGCTAGAGCTAAAAATAACCCCTGAAACTGCATTAGTGTAAAGGTACCTTATTATTTGGATGGGAATTTTTGAATGTCAAGGTCGTTAATACAAGTTCCAGATAGAGGAAAAATGTATCGCTGGTTAATAGAGGTTTCAATGTAGTTTCGGTTTCATTCACAAGCGTTATGGTGGCCAGAGGAAAACCTTGCTTTAATAAATGCAAATCAAAGCAAATAAATCATATTGGCCTACGAAATGTGTATTAGAATATTCGAAAATTTGTAATATAATTATAAACAAAAATATAATAAATTATCATTTCTTTTTGTGTTTCGTTAATATGTTCATGGTACAGGCAGTAGCTGCGGTATCATAGAGAATACGCCATTGTTTCCTCCTATGATTCCCTGAATTATCGCCTCGGAAGTTTCCCTCCATAATAGTATTCATTTATTATTATTTGTCTCCTATCCATTCGTCAATAGGTTCTATGTCCTGAACAGAGATTTTGGCCTCACCCATTTAAGTTTTTCCACTCTTTAATCTGCTATCTTTCTGCCTCGTTACCTCACTGTCCAGTGGATGTTGTGTGCCTGCTCTAACACTTGATGGTAGCTACGTAATAGCTACACTTTGTTATTCTGCGGGGAATAAGTCAAGGAGGTAACGCATGGTCCTGCTTGCTGTAATAATTATTGCCGGCCTCTTTCTGTATCCTTCCAGTACTTCTGACTGACTATGATTAAACATCAGTATAGTCTGACTTATAGATAAATATCAGTATAGTCTGAGTTATAGATAAACATCAGTATAGTCTGACTTATAGATAAACATTATAGTCTGAGTTATAGATAAACATCAGTATAGTCTGAGTTATAGATAAACATCAGTATAGTCTGAGTTATAGATAAACATCAGTATAGTCAGAGTTATAGATTAAACATCAATATAGTCAAAGCTATGGCTTAGCATGAGTACAGCCAAAGCGTATTCATTCACAAAAAAGACCATCCTATTGTAGAGATGAAGGTGACGCTGTTCACAATCCACCACTAACATTACTTACATTACAACGAGGACCTTCTTAGCTTTCATAACCGCTTGCTCTACATGCTCTCTACAAGCAGACTGTGATCGAGGTATACTACTTGCTTCTTCATTGCGTTGGTTCTCTGCAAAATCTCTGAAAAAAAGCTCAGATATATGTTACATTACATGAACTACTTTTTCTACATCGACGCACCAGACTTAAGCACACTATAGGCTGTCATCTTCATCATTTAGCGCCTTCCTGCTGTCACTTGTCTTTTATGACAGCTACTATGAAATGAACTGTTTCTCTATTCTGAGAGAGACGTCCAGCATGGGCAGCAGTAAATCACAGCTTGACTGTGACAACTTGCATCCACCTTCTACTATTGCCAGCAGAAAGTAGTAAAGACCAGGCTGTTTGCCACTCATATGGCTCATCATCATCATCGAGTGCCATCTCCGCAACGAAGGTTGGCTACCAACCTATACCACAGTTGTACAGATCGAGTGGCAATATTCTCGCTTCACCCACCAACCAATACCGCAGTTGTGAAGCTCGAGTGACAACATCCTCGCGTCACCTACCAACCTATACCACAGTTGTGAAGATCAAGTGACAACATCCTCGCGTCACCTACCAACCAATACCACAGTTGTAAAGATCGAGTGACAACATCCTCGCGTCACCTACCAACCAATACCACAGTTGTAAAGATCGAGTGACAACATCCTCGCGTCACCTACCAACCTATACCACAGTTGTGAAGATCAAGTGACAACATCCTTACGTCACCAACCAACCTATACCACAGTTGTGCAGATCGAGTGGCAACATTCTCGCTTCACCCACCAACCAATACCGCAGTTGTGAAGCTCGAGTGACAACATCCTCGCGTCACCTACCAACATATACCACAGTTGTAAAGATCGAGTTTCATCAATAGAATTGTTGGTTACAAAGTACATTGGTCACGTGGACAGTTTAGTGGTTGGGGTTTTGCAGCATACCAACATGGCATAATAGTGGCTATGAAATCTGGCTATTGTAGCATTAAGGCAAAGAAATGCAAATGAATGCATAAAAATGCGAAGCTGCAGTAAAACTGAATATGAGGAAAAATTTAAAAATACAAAAAAATGGTATGTTAGAAGTTTTACGTGATAAGTGGACGACACAGGCTAAACGACGGTTCGGCCCAATAGGCCTTCAGCAGGAACACACAAGAAAAACACACACAAAAAACTAATAACGAAACATTCAAAACAAAAATATTCGAAATATGTTAAAGAAAATAAAAATGTCTATCCTGTGTGTATGAAAAGGAAATGGTAACAAAAGTGTGGCTGTCGTGAATGTGCAGAAATGTGCGCAAATGCACACCGAACCAGAGGAGTTCACACCGGGGTCAGTGTGCAAACACAAAGGAGAAAGAGCAGAACAGTAGACTAACAGGTGCTCAAAAGGCGGTAAGAGTGAGATGTCTGAGAGTGGGGTACAATAAAAACAAATGAGGGGTAAGGAGCACAGAAAAAAGGTATAGAGGAGAACACCGAAGTGTCTCATAAGGGACTAGAGGAGAAGAACTATAAATAGCATGGCATAGTAGATATACCAAAGATCCCAAATATGTGCAGTAGAGAAGGCTATGCAAAAGGGAAGGAGCAACCAAAAGGAAACTATGTGTATGAGTGTGATACATTCATGCCTCGTGGGGTCAGCGAACCATACTGGGCTATGAGGCGATTTTCCAAAATATAGCGGCTACGGTCTCCAGAGTAACAAAGGACAATTCCAGTGACACGGATGTCGTCTTTACCCTTGTGATCAGGGGAGTTGAAGTGGGAAGACACTGGAGTACCAGTATTCTGTTGGACTTCCCATAGATGTTCACAAAATCTTTCCGCTATTCTTCTCC
Organism: Megaustenia siamemsis; assembly: GCA_032433765.1. NCBI lineage: Eukaryota > Metazoa > Mollusca > Gastropoda > Stylommatophora > Ariophantidae > Megaustenia > Megaustenia siamemsis. The sequence goes on from JAVIAB010000088.1 coordinate 39,914,423, forward strand.
AAGACTCACCAATATAGGTCATGTGGCATCGTTGGCATATGATGGCATTATTGATGTCAAGGTTAAAGACGACATCCGTGTCACTGGAATTGTCTTTTGTTTCTCTGGCGACCGCAGCCGCTATATTTTGGACAATCGCCACATAGTCCAGTATGGTTCGCTGACCCCACGAGGCATGAATGTATCACACTCATACACATAGTTTCCATTTTGTTGCTCCTTCCCTTTTGCATAGCCTTCTCTACTGCACATATTTGGGATCTTTGGTATATCTACTATGCCATGCTATTTATAGTTCTTCTCCTCTAGTCCCTTATGAGACACTTCGGTGTTCTCCTCTATACCTTTTTTCTGTGCTCCTTAACCCTCATTTGTTTTTATTGTACCCCACTCTCAGAGATCTCACTCTTACCGCCTTTTGAGCACCTGTTAGTCTACTGTTCTGCTCTTTCTCCTTTGTGTTTGCACACTGACCCCGGTGTGAACTCCTCTGGTTCGGTGTGCATTTGCGCACATTTCTGCACATTCACGACAGCCACACTTTTGTTACCATTTCCTTTTCATACACACAGGATAGACATTTTTATTTTCTTTAACATATTTCGAATATTTTTGTTTTGAATGTTTCGTTATTAGTTTTGTGTGTGTGTTTTTCTTGTGTGTTCCTGCTGAAGGCCTATTGGGCCGAACCGTCGTTTAGCCTGTGTCGTCCACTTATCACGTAAAGCTTCTAACATACCATTTTTTTGTATTTTTAAATTTTTCCTCATATTCAGTTTTACTGCAGCTTCGCATTTTTATGCATTCATTTGCATTTCTTTGCCTTAACCCCATACTAGTACTAGAAGCTGGTACTTAATGTTTGTATTTCGTCCTAAGTGTTTACTTTTGTATTTATATCTTAGGTTAGTCCTTTTACTAGACTGCCATTATTATCATCCTTTAGTTTCTGTACGTTTGCCACCTACAACGTTGTTATCATCGTTGTGATCACCATCATCACTCATTCCACATTTTAGTTTCAGTTCTTCTACGCCCGTGTTTGCCTAGTCCTTTCTCTTGCTCTTTTCTCCGACAGCATGCCCACACTTAAAAAGTTTTCGAACTCCATACGCCGGGGTACTCTTTTAGCATTCCAGTATTTACCTACAGACATCTCTTCTATATCCACTGAACTCGCCTTTATTACTTATAAGCTTACTAGATTTAGTTGCCACGTTAATTTCCTCCAAAATAGTATACGATTAAAGATTCTCCTATATGGGTTCCGGTCTAAGTTCACCCCCCTTTGTCCACCAGCCTAACCTTAGTGAAATTAGACGATTTGACAGTATTAAAAGATGCCTTGGTTTCCATCGTATGAGGCTCGTTCTTGCCAACCACACTAGGCTAGTCTCCCACCTGCGCACTCAGCGTCTACAGCTGGTGTCGAGACTCAGGAGTTTTATGACCGGCTCAGACCATTTTATCCGACAGATCATCCACGACTTTAATAGGCAACTCTATATTTTTATGTCCTCCCAGTACAAGAAGAAGATCTCCATCCTCCTTCCCGCCCACCCTCCCCTACACCTGTTACATCAGCTACCGACTCTTTAGTTTTTTGCATACCCCCCAACCTCCATCTCTCAAATAATGAGAGCTCTGTTCTCTCTAAAGGTTTAAAATGTATCCCCCTTCGACCTTCTAGTGACCATTACAATCTTTGTAAGGATGTCCATGATTTCCATAGACGTATGCGCTTGAAGCTCCATTACTCTGGCACTACTGCTTCTTCCTCCTCACCCACCCCTGTAGACGAGTTCTCTCGCTTCCACTCCCGCAAATCGGAATGGACCCCTCGACCCGGTGCATCCCAGGCCTTGGATCACTACATAAATGTCACCTCACGTGAGATACAACAACTGTGCCCTAGAAAACCTCACCGCTCTAATTTATCTCCCTCTGAGCTTCGGGCCCTCTCTAATCTCCGCCGCCGAGTGGTCATTGTCATCAAACCGGCTGATAAATGGGGAGCGGTGGTAGTTTGGCGCAAATACTTATACATTTCAGAGCGTAATAAACAACTATCCAATACCTTGTTTTATAAACTCCGTCCTGACGACGCTACTGTTCCCCACAATAAGCAGGTCCAATCTACCATCAAGGAACTGATCCGTGACAACCTCCTTCCTCCTAGCGCGTCCCGCCTCATTATCCCGAATAGTGGTCTTGGGAAACCATCTTTTTATATGCTCCCCAAAATTCACAAAGTCGACAATCCAGGACGCCCCATCGTGTCTGCGTGTGCTTGCCCGACTGAACACACATCTGACTATCTAGACAGTGTCTTCCAGCCCATGGTTGCTAGTCTTCCCTCATATGTCAAGGACACGAACCATGTACTAAGTATCTTCTCTTCCATCTCTCTCTCCCATGGTCGCTCATACCGACTTTTTACCCTTGATGTTTGCTCCCTCTACACCTCTATTCCTCACTCCGACGGCCTCTTGGCTCTACGTTTCTTTCTTGACCATAGACAACACCCCTCTGTGGATACTGCCACCCTTCTCCGCCTTACTGAGCTTGTACTCAACCTCTTTACCTTTGGGTTCAATGGTAACTTCTATGACCAAGTTAGTAGAGTAGCCATGGGCACCAAGATGGGTCCCAGCTATGCTTACCTGTTTATGGGCTACCTTGAGTACCAAATTCTCAATTCATATCAAGGTCCCCTTCCCATCGTATACCTTCGGTACATTGATGCCTGCTTCGGACTTACCGATCTACCCGAGGATGACCTCTCCAGGTTTATCGACTATATTGGTGGCTATCACATAGCTATCAAGTTCACATCTTGTATATCCACTTCCTCTGTCACCTTCCAAGATCTGATCGTTTCCTTGGGTACTTCTGGCCTCCACACCTCGGTTTTCTATAAACCCACGGACGCCCATTGTTATCTTCTCTACACTTCATCCCATTCACCTTCTTGTCGTGATTCTATTCCGTTCACCCAATTATTGCGTCTCCGTCGTATTTGCCAGGATGACCAAGATTTCCTCCTACAGTCTCACCTCATGTTAGGTTTCTTTAGCCGCTGTCTTTATCCAGACTCGATCCTCCAGTCTGCCCTCAAGCGGGTCCTCCTTATCTCCCGTCCCGAGGCACTCACTCCTTCCAACTGCCCCTCCCCCCATGAGAGAACTATACTCACCCTTACATATCATCCTCACAACTTAGCTGCTGTGTAGATACTCAACCGCTAACGTTCCATTCTCTCTCTGATCCCACTACCCGTCTACTTTTTAGTGATCCCCCGGTGATCGCTTTCAAGCGCGACAGGAATTTGAGAAATATTTTGGTTAGAAGCCATCTCCCTCGCTCCCACCCTCAACACTTCGGTACGGCCCCTTGTGGTCGTAACTGTATCACCTGTGCCTATGTGCTCCCTACTGACTAGGTCTTATTCCCTAATGGACGGTTCGAGATCACGCATGGCTTCACATGTGTGTCCCGCAATATCATTTATGCCATCATATGCCAACGATGCCACATGACCTATATTGGTGAGTCTGGGAGAAGATTAGCGGAAAGATTTTGTAAACATCTCCGGGATGTCCAACAGAATACTTGTACTCCAGTGTCTTCCCACTTCAACTCCCCTGATCACAAGGGTAAAGACGACATCCGTGTCACTGGAATTGTCCTTTGTTACTCTGGCGACCGCAGCCGCTATATTTTGGAAAATCGCCTCATAGTCCAGTATGGTTCGCTGACCCCACGAGGCATGAATGTATCACACTCATACACATAGTTTCCATTTGGTTGCTCCTTCCCTTTTGCATAGCCTTCTCTACTGCACATATTTGGGATCTTTGGTATATCTACTATGCCATGCTATTTATAGTTCTTCTCCTCTAGTCCCTTATGAGACACTTCGGTGTTCTCCTCTATACCTTTTTTCTGTGCTCCTTAACCCTCATTTGTTTTTATTGTACCCCACTCTCAGAGATCTCACTCTTACCGCCCTTTGAGTACCTGTTAGTCTACTGTTCTGCTCTTTCTCCTTTGTGTTTGCACACTGACCCCTGTGTGAACTCCTCTGGTTCGGTGTGCATTTGCGCTCATTTCTGCACATTCACGACAGCCACACTTTTGTTACCATTTCCTTTTCATACACACAGGATAGACATTTTTATTTTCTTTAACATATTTCGAATATTTTTGTTTTGAATGTTTCGTTATTAGTTTTGTGTGTGTGTTTTTCTTGTTTGTTCCTGCTGAAGGCCTATTGGGCCGAAACGTCGTTTAGTCTGTGTCGTCCACTTATCACGTAAAGCTTCTAACATACCATTTTTTTATTTTTAAAATCTTTCCTCATTTTGTAGCCTTACAGTGGGAATGCAGATACCAGCAGCAACGACTACGGTCAAATTGTTTATTACACATAACTGTCCACACAATTGGTGACAAACTCGTAAAGTTTGCTAAGGAAGACTAACAAGCAGTCTCTGTGGCAGGAGTGACTGCATCATCATCATCATTGAGTACCGTCTCCGCATCGAAGGTTTGTTACCACGGAGCGCCATTCCGCTCTGTGTCTTGCTTTCATGGTGCATATTGTCATAGGTTGACTTATCCATCTTTTGATGTTACTCGTCCATGTTAGTCTTGGTCTGCCTCTGCCTCTTTTATCTTGTAGTTTTCCTTCCAATATTACTTTTATTAGGCTGTTTTGTCTTTTAACATGGCCAAAAAATCGCAGTTGTCTTGTTTGAATTGTGTTTAGTAGTTCTCTTTCCATTTTCAGTTGTTTTAAAACTTCATCGTTTGTTTTCTTTTCTTTCCATTCAATTCTACCTATTCTTCTATAAATCCACATTTCAAAGGCTTCAATTTTCAGATCTTGGATGACTCTAAAGTATGTGCATTTATTTGGGTGTACTGTCTAGGACACGTTGGTGTGTATGGTAACACAATAGCCGACAATCACGCTGCAGCTCTTGGATGGCGCTAAAGTAAGCGCATTTTTTTTTTTTTTTTTGCACTGTCTAGGGTACGCTGGTGTGTTTGGCAATGAAATAGTCGACAATCTCGCTGCAGCTCACTGAGTGTAGCCTAAATCTTGATAAAGATAACAACGACATGTTTATTATTATTCTTTCCTTGAGAGAAGAGGAATATGACGGGTGGAACAATGAAGCATATATTGAGAAAATGATGGATCTAGGGGTCGAAATAGGGTCTGATCGATCCGGATTGTTTTGTTGTAAAATAGATGTATCTGCTCGTAATCACCACTTACAGGAACAGTCACTCTGCACACGCTTCGAAAAATCCTGGGACAGGTGGCGCAACGAATATGCGGGCGACGCCCCAAATGCAGTGAAACTGAGTCCATTAGTGGAAAAGAATAGCATTGGAAGTGATGAGGCTGGACTTTCTGAAATTGGGCTTTTGTCAGAAATACAATCCTGCTCACATGCACTTCAGTGATGGGCATGCCAGACTGTAGGGTAAACTGAACAGCCAATTCTGAACTATGGAAGCGAATCATGGACAGTAAACAAATAAAAGAAAAGACGATTAGAAGCCACAGAGATGGGATTTCTCAGAAGAATGTTGAAAGTTCCCTGGGGAACTAAAAAGACCAAAGAAATTCTCAAAGAGGCTTACACAAAAAGGGAGCTCCTAAGAAATATCTGAAAGCAACAAGAAGCATTTTTCGGGCACATCATGAGAAGAGGAAAGATAGAATGCTTGGTTATAGCTCGCAAAATACAGGGGAAGAGAGGTTACGGATGACAAAAAGAGAAAATACTGGATGGTTTGGTGTCATGCAATAAACATTAGAATTGATACGATGCACTATGGATAGACGATTTTGGAAGAATACGATCGCTTACGCCAACCGGTATGGCACATGATGATTATGAGTTAGTTACACATCATTTCAAACATTAGAGCATATGTTTCAGTTGGGACAGTAAAGGGACGACTGGAAAATCGACCTCAATTAGTTCTGTAGATTGACACTTCTCTACACATTCTCTGGATTAACTGCTGCAGACCACGTCATCTAATTATCTCTCTACTTGCTTCAATTCATTCAATGGGTGCCGTCTCGACATAGAAAGTTGGCAACCATTGTTCGCCATTTTACTCTGTCTCTGGTTTTCATGGTACATATTGTCATAGATTCACCTGTCTACCTTTTGATGTTATCAGTCTACTTTAGCCTAGGTCTGCCTCTGACCTATCTACTTTGTATCTTGCCTTCCAAGATGACTTTAGTAGGTTATTGTGTCTCTTCGTGTCCAAACAAGTTCAGTTGTTTTTTTCTGGGCCTTATAGGTTAAATTGTTTTTGTTTTTTTTTCATTTTCAGTTGATTCGGAATTTCTATGTTAATCTTCTTTTCCTTCCACTCAGTTTTTCCTATTCTGATACAGATCAAAATTTCAAAGGCTTAAATTCTCTTCTCTGATTTCTTAGTTAATGTCAATGTTTTTGGCCCATACAGGAATTTTGAGTAAATATAACATTTTACAATTCGTAGGGTTTTCTAAATTTCTTTCATTTCAAAAAGACTTTTGACAGCTTCCATAGAGATTCATTGTGGAACATACTCAGACAATACAGAATACTACCAAAAATTATTAACTTCTTCAAAGATCTGTACGACGACTTCTCATGCTCATATCACACAGAGGCAGGACTGGGTGAATGGTTCCAGATTTATAATTTAATATTTTGTGACGTCGTAGTATTTATTTTTTTTCATTGATTTAAACCGTTTGTTGAAATGTATTATTACGTCTATTTAATCACTGTTTAATATTCCCCGAAAATTGTGTCTTAGTTTTATCTTTAAATGTTTGGTTATTCTTTTAGAATGTTCTTTTGTTAGTCTGGACTGAAGATTTTGTTTTCTGTTTGCTTCTAATCAAACAGCTTTTTTTAAAGCTTTTTTGACTTGTTCATTCCACCACGAGGTTTTTTACTTCTAAGATTTCTCCTTTATGCAACTTGGCATATCTTCTTGTCCTTTCACTTTGCTGCTGTGAATATGTGTCAACATCTTAAGCCGTGTTTTTGTTGTTTCCTTTGTCAAACTTTAAAACATTATGTCACTTTCTTTTCGTAGGCTTCGAGAGTTGAAATGTCTTTCAGTCTGATTATTTTACTTTTGCTCTTCTTGTGGCTGCTACAATATCCAACTCCAGTTGTTATTATTGCTTTTATATGGTTTGTATCAGTATTTATATTTTTACATCTAAATTGAATCAGTGACTGTTCTTTGGGGTTTTTTTAATTTCGTTTCGTGAGACTAAACTCAAGTTGGCTTCTCTGCCCCATGTCGCCCCACTTTTACTATGTATGTATTGTATATGTGATTTCCTGCGATTAAAACTGTAATCTAAAGGTCAGATTGATTGCAAACTTCTACAATTACCTGCCATTTCTTTTGCTCTATGGGGATCTCCAAAAACCTTTAGGTATCCTGCAACCTATGTTCTATAGTTTCCATGGCAAAATAAACTATCCTGGTTCTCCACTTCTTTTATATGGTGTTTGGAATCGTCAATAATTATTTCAAACACATACAGCATTTAAAAAATCCACAAACTAAAAACAACAGAAAAAAACTGAAATAATATACATTCAAAACATAAATTTAATCTTTGACGCTAGTGAGACATACGCTTCAGCATACCACCAGCTAGTTAACTTAGACACTGTAACGTGGCTGGTATGTCAAACGTGCACGTTCTCGTAAGACTAGACCACACTGAATTACAACGTTAATTCAGGAAATAATGTTTCGATATAGATATATTGTAAGTTGCCTATTTTCAAGTACATGCTATACATATACAAACTAAATTGCACATCGAAGGGCATAACAGTGCGTAATAATACAAATGTTACACCAATTGCACCATTGTTTTAATTTATTAAAAACTCATGCAATTGCTTTCATTTACTTGCATTGATATTTCCCATGAACTGAATGTGTACAAACATGCCTCAAAACAAGGGAACACTTAAAAGTCTAATTAATTAATTCAGAGAGTACTCAAATTAGTATTTAAATTTCAAGTTCACTTAACACTAACGAGAATGTGGTTGAGTCTATAGCTTGTCCTGCTCAAAACCAGGAGAACGCTGGTTCGATTTGCGCAGGGACAAAAGTTGTTACTTCGCATTCGTTTTGTTTTTTTTAATCCCGGCGGTGAAATAAAAACTCTGGCCTAAACACTTCGTGGCTACTGCATTGGACAAGCGAATGTTATTCTTGGATCTCACTGCAGACTCAAGAATGGGAAAATTCTGTATTTTTTTTTCTTCTTTATTTCACAGACGAGTCATAAACGACAACTAACTTCTTTATGATAACAATGTTTCCAGCAACAGCTGTTTTTGAAATGTTGATTATTATAAATAAGGTTGGACAAGGAAAAGCTGCAATTAAGAAAATAATGTTGGCTAGACTCTTTTATTGAGAAGATAATTCAATATTCATCATCATCATGTACCGTGCCTGCTGGCGTAGATGATCATGTCTCTCAACAACTTCCGATCTCGACAGTTATTTATCACTGTAGATCTTCTGCCAAACCATTCTCTTAAGCTGTCTGGTATCTTTTCTCTTTCCTTCCCTCTATCTATTCGTCCCTCAATTTTCCCAGTTGTTACAATATATTCCAGTTGTTCTCTTCTCATTACATGGCTAAAGAATGATGATTGTTTCTTCCTAATACTGGAAATTAGCTCTCTCTATGCTTTGTCTTCTTTTAGAAAGCTTTCATTGCTCTTCTTAGCTGTCCATTGTATTCTCAACATTCTTCTGTAAAACTACTTTTCTACAGCTTCCAGTGATTTTCTTGTCTGTTGTTCTATTGTCCATGATTCACATCCATATGGATTAACAGTGTATTCCTCATTATTTTAAAAGCTGTTTTTATATGAGCCATTCTGCCTCTCACCTCTGTTGTACAGCTACCATCTGATGTTAACAATGTTCCCAGATAATTAAATTCATTTACCTGTTTTAATATTGTTCCATCTGTCGCTATTGTGCATTGTGGTGATATATTTTTATTCTTGTTGTTAACCATTATTTCTGTTATCGTTTTGCTATTAAGACTGAGTCTTTTATTTTTGGTTTCCTCCACTATAATTTCTAACATTTCTTGTACCTCATTTTCAAGTTCAATATTAGCAATTATAATTTTAGTATCCTTGATCTGTGTAGAAATACTAGCTAGAACTCGTCAATTTCCCATTCCAATCCACAGGCGAGGGTAGCGCAGAATCGGATTAAACTTATTACCAAATGTTGTGCCTTTAGCCATAAACCCGGTGTAGTATATCACGTGTCCACCAGACAACCACCCGCTCCACCATCCATAACTTCCCCCAGATATTATCACGTGATCACACTTGGTTAGAATAGCCATATGGACGTGGTGAGATACACGGGGCATAACAACAGAACTATTGCCTGATAAATTAGCTTCGCACCATTCGAGATCATTACTAGCAATAAAAAATGTTATGTTTCTACCCGGAAATCTTGATCTCATCCAATCAAACGCCTTTAAAAAATAAGATTTCTGCGGAACCGCAAAGCCTAAATGTTGAAGTTTAAGGAAATCCCCTCGTCGTACGTGTACTCCCACAATCAAAGATGATCTTTGTTTAGCCCGAACATCGTTCAAAATACTGTCAGCTTCGTTAGCAATATTGTCTTTGAAAGTAAATTCCTGCCTGACGATATCCATTACATCCGAGAAATATAAGATGGACAGAAGATATCCATTAATTTTCACATGACTAGGGGGGAGTTTCATCAGCTTGGGGTCAAATTGGGCAGATTCCACTAATCTTGTCCATCTGAAAAAGAAACGATAAACAATATTAATGTATGACTACACTTGCATGTATTAATGTAATAATAAGAATAAGAATAATAAAATATATTTTTAAAATGTTAATGTGTATACCATATAACCAAAATATTAGTAAGAATGTCATCATGAGACACGTAAGGAACCAAATAAAACTGGAATCAAGTGAAGAATAAGGTAGATATGTGGAAGGAAAAGGCACCAATAATGCAATACACATCTTTAGAACATTCATGAAAGAGCTATAGAGGTAAAGAAAGCTTTATGTATGTGCTTCACAGACTACACAAAAGCATTTAGAGATAATCACATATATCAAATATAGAAAATATTAAATGATATACGGGACCGTGCATGCTGCTGCAGAAAACATATAAATAAACGTAAAATGGTATTGGAGAACTAGACTAACAGAAAGACAAGGCAAACTTCTACAACGTTTCGGCAAAAGCCTTCATCAGGTACATCAAACAAATTATACAAAATAAACAAAGAAATCCTATTCAGAAAGTGCAACGACACAGCTGCAAAGAAATGGATGAAAGAATGGCAGTTCAGACGGCTCTAAACAATCATCCAGCAACTGCTGAATCGACGAAAAACAGTTGATCAAGTCTGCTGATCGACGAAAAACAGTTGATCAAGTCTGCTGGATCGACGAAAAACAGTTGATCAAGTCTGCTGATCGACGAAAAACAGATGATCAAGACTGCTGGATCGACGAAAAACAGATGATCTAGTCTGCTGGATCTACGAAAAACATCTGATCAAGTGTGCTGGATCGACAAAAAAACAGCTGATCTAGTCAGCTGGTTCGACGAAAAACATCTAATCAAGTGTGCTGGATCGACGAAAAACATCTGATCAAGTCTGCTGGATCGACGAAAAACAGTTGATCTAGTCTGTTGGATCGACGAAAAACATCTGATCTAGTCTGTTGGATCGACGAAAAACATCTGATCTAGTCTGTTGGATCGACGAAAAACATCTGATCTAGTCTGTTGGATCGACGAAAAACATCTGATCTAGTCTTTTGGATCGACGAAAAACAGTTGATCAAGTCTGTTGAATCGACGAAAAACAGTTGATTTAGTCTGTTGGATCGACGAAAAACAGTTGATCTAGTCTGTTGGATCGACGAAAAACAGTTGATCAAGTCTGTTGGATCGACGAAAAACAGTTGATCTAGTCTGTTGGATCGACGAAAAACAGTTGATCAAGTCTGTTGGATCGACGAAAAACAGTTGATCTAGTCTGTTGGATCGACGAAAAACAGTTGATCTAGTCTGTTGGATCGACGAAAAACATCTGATCTAGTCTGTTGGATCGACGAAAAACAGTTGATCTAGTCTGTTGGATCGACGAAAAACAGTTGATCAAGTCTGTTGGATCGACGAAAAACAGTTGATCTGGTCTACTCAACCTCCCAGTGGTGCTCCTGAAACAGACAATCAAGTCTGGCTAGGATGGACGTGGACAGGCAACACGTTACTGGAAAATGCCTTGGTGAAATCGGATGTGCCGGCCCGCAAAGCGTAAATATCACAGCGTAGCGGCAAACCAAAATACAACGCATCTACCCCCATTTAGCGTCCTTTTAAGGGCGGATAATGCGATAACTTTTTTCAATCCTTTAGCAGTCATCAAATGAACGCCATAAAGAAAGAAAGGATTGCTTTAAATTGTGTTGCACACTTGACTCTTCATTACTATCCTCACTTTACTTTACTCTTCAATACTTTTATCAACTTTTCCTTTCACTACCTTGCTTTACTTTACTCTTCAGTGCTTTCCTCACTTTACTTTTCTCTTTCTCACATTACTTTACTCTTCAGTACTTTTCTCACTTTACTTTACTCTTCAGTACTTTCCTCACTTTATTTTTCTCTTTCTCACATTACTTTACTCTTCAGTAATTTCCTCACTTTACTTTTCTCTTTCTCACTTTACTTTACTCTTCAGTACTTTTCTCACTTTACTTTTACTCTTCAGTACTTTTCTCACTTTACTTTTACTCTTCAGTACTTTTCTCACTTTACTTTTACTCTTCAGTACTTTCCTCACTTTACTTTACTCTTCAGTACTTTCCTCACTTTACTTTTCTCTTTCTCACTTTACTTTACTCTTCAGTACTTTTCTCACTTTACTTTTACCCTTCAGTACTTTCATCACTTTACTTCTCTCTTTCTCACTTTACTTTTACTCTTCAGTACTTTCCTCACTTTACTTTTCTCTTTCTCGCTTAACTTTACTTTTCAGTACTTTCCTCACTTTACTTTTCTCTTTCTCACTTTACTTTTACTCTTCAGTACTTTCATCACTTTACTTCTCTCTTTCTCACTTTACTTTTACTCTTCAGTACTTTCATCACTTTACTTCTCTCTTTCTCACTTTACTTTACCCTTCAGTACTTTCATTACACATTTTTTCGGTCTCGAATCGTTAGCCTCCAATGCCAGTTTGTAAACCCAAATCCTAAGACAGTACAAAGGAAGTGCAATAGATAAACTCTGAGGAACTTTACGTCACGATATTAGGGCAGTGAAATTATTAGAAGGAAAAGAGGAAAAAACTTGTAGTTTCTTTTTTGTGGCTAATACACTTCATAGAATCTTCATCATCACCATCCTCATCATCATTGTCATCATCACAATTATCATCATCACCATCAACAACATCATCACCATCATCATCACCATCCTCATCTCCATCATCAACATCATCACCATCATTAACATCATCACCATCATCAATATCATCACCATCACCATCATCAACATTGTTACCATCACCATCCTCCTCATCACCATCATCATCACCATCATCAACAGTGTCACCATCACCATCCTCATCATCATCATCATCATCATCATCACCACCATCATCACCATCCTCATCATCATCATCATCATCACAATCATCAACATCATCACTATCATCATCATCACTATCATCATCATCACCATCATCATCATCATCATCATCACCATCCTCATTTCCATCATCAACATCATCAATTCATTAACATCATCACCATCATCAATATCATCACCATCATCAACATCATCATCATCAACAGTGTCACCATCATCATCATCATCACCATCACCATCATCAACATTGTTACCATCACCATCCTCCTCATCACCATCATCATCACCATCATCTACAGTGTCACCATCACCATCCTCCTCCTCATCATCATCATCATCACCAGCATCACCATCCTCATCATCATCATCATCACCATTATCACCATCCTCATCATCATCATCATCATCATCACCATCATCACCATCATGAACATCATCATCACCATCATCACCATCCTCATCATCATCACCACCATCATCATCACCATCATCACCATCCTCATCATCTCATCATCATCATCACCATCCCCATCATTATTATCATCATCATCACTATTACTATCATCACCATCATCAACAGTGTCACCATCACCATCATCATCATCACCATCCTCATCATCATTATCATCATCACCATCATTATCATCACCACCATCATCAACATCATCACCATCATCATCATTACCATCCTCATCACAATCATCAACATCATCATCATCACCATCATCATCATCATCATCACCATCATCATCATCATCATCGTCGATGTGGAGACGGCACTCAGTGAATGAATGAACCAATACGCAAGGCAAGAATTAAGAATAGTACACAGTGATAGTAGACAGAAAAGGTGACACTTTCTAATGTTGCTTCTTCTTCTCTCCTTCCACATTTGCCTTTCAGCGTCGAGGAGAGATGTAATTTGCGGTTTTTTTGCTCTTTTGTTCGCCTCTACTGCCGTTATGTTTCATACTGTTTCTAGTATTCCATCAATCTATCTTTTTCTTGGTCAGCCCTTGTGTCTGGTGTTCTAATATCGTTTACTAAAGGCTCGTTGTGGTGTGTTTTGGAATATATGTCTTATTAGGTCACCAAACCGTTGTATCTGTTCTTTCTGTATGTATTCTTGGGGGGGGGGGGGGATTATTCCAAACTTGTTCTCAGTTTTTCATTTATGATCTTATCTCTCAGAGCTATTTCCTGTCCTTCGTCTAACACATTTCATTATATTATTGTCTTATTATTCTCTAGTCCAGAGTTGAGATCTGACATTGCCAGCACAACGTTGGAATTCTGAAAGATTGATGTATTGTATAGAAATGGCTGAAATGTGACTTCAGACACAACATGTAAAATTAGTAGATAAAGTAAATATTTATGTATGAGTGATATTTTTAAGTGTTAATGCTCGTAACAAATACATCAAATGATGTCAAATGGGCGCAACATGCAATGTTTAACTACAAAAGCGGTTTTTTTTTTTAATGTAATATATCTTATTCCAATACCTTCGAATGTATAATAGAAGAAGCAAGTGTATTTTGTCTTAATGAATAAACACAAATGAACAAATCAACGAAAGCATTAAAAATAAACGACTGTGTCGTGTGAAGGTAAAGATAAAGTAAGGTACTTGAATCGGCGTCTTAGCATGCGAGTTTTCACCCATATGTGCTCGGCCGCTTTAACTTAATATGGTTGATATACAGTGAGTGATATACAGTGGTTGATATACAGTGAGTGATATACAGTGAGTGATATACAGTGAGTGATATACAGTGAGTGATATACAGTGAGTGATATACAGTGGTTGATATACAGTGAGTGATATACAGTGAGTGATATACAGTGAGTGATATACAGTGAGTGATATACAGTGAGTGATATACAGTGAGTGGTATACAGTGAGTGATATACAGTGAGTGATATACAGTGAGTGGTATACAGTGAGTGATATACAGTGAGTGGTATACAGTGAGTGATATACAGTGAGTGGTATACAGTGAGTGATATACAGTGAGTGATATACAGTAGTTGATATACAGTGAGTGGTATACAGTGAGTGATATACAGTGAGTGATATACAGTGAGTGATATACAGTGAGTGGTATACAGTGAGTGATATACAGTGGTTAATATACAGTGAGTGATATACAGTGGTTGATATACAGTGAGTGATATACAGTGAGTGGTATACAGTGAGTGATATACAGTGAGTGATATACAGTGGTTGATATACAGTGAGTGGTATACAGTGGTTGATATACAGTGAGTGGTATACAGTGAGTGGTATACAGTGGTTGATATACAGTGAGTGATATACAGTGAGTGATATACAGTGAGTGGTATACAGTGGTTGATATACAGTGAGTGATATACAGTGAGTGGTATACAGTGAGTGATATACAGTGAGTGGTATACAGTGAGTGATATACAGTGGTTGATATACAGTGGTTGATATACAGTGAGTGATATACAGTGAGTGGTATACAGTGAGTGATATACAGTGGTTGATATACAGTGGTTGATATACAGTGAGTGATATACAGTGAGTGATATACAGTGAGTGGTATACAGTGAGTGATATACAGTGGTTGATATACAGTGAGTGATATACAGTGAGTGGTATACAGTGAGTGATATACAGTGGTTGATATACAGTGGTTGATATACAGTGAGTGGTATACAGTGAGTGATATACAGTGAGTGATATACAGTGGTTGATATACAGTGGTTGATATACAGTGAGTGGTATACAGTGAGTGATATACAGTGAGTGATATACAGTGAGTGGTATACAGTGAGTGATATACAGTAAGTGGTATGCAAGTGAGATAAATACAGCACAGATAAATACTACATTACGAAGATGAGAAACTGTGCATATCATCTGTGACAACTGAGGTAAGATAGTTGTATATGCAAGCGGTCTTGACTTATGGAAATGACACAGGAACGATAGCGAAGTAACTCATAAAAGTGACAAAATCAAGTGTGTGTACGTTTAGCGCATAGCTAGAGGTAAATAAAGCATTGCAACCTGGCATGAACACAGATTCATTTGAAATATATCAACACACCACAATAGTGGATACATCTACTACATTAAGACGTCAATATTAAGGGGAAATAATCACGATTAAAGTGTGTACAGTAATCCCTCAGTTATCGCGGTTAATAGGGACAAGAACCGGCCGCGATAATAAGTGGAAAAACGCCAAGTAGTGTCACCCTGCGGAACGATATCGAGGCAGTTTGACGGATATTCATTTCATCTTTTTTTATGTAGCGAACCGTCGATTCGTTCAATCCGTAATGGCGTGCAACAGACGCATAGCTATGGCCTGCCTTAATTAAGCATGTCCAATAAATTCACTTTCTCGTTCACAGTCATCATTTTTCTCTTCTTCTTGGGTTCACTAGAGGATTTAGAGGGTGGAGGACGTCTAGGAGCCATTTTCAAGGGTGTCACAAGCACTATTTTGCACAAAAAGACACAAGAGAACAGCAAAAATTAGCACACCTCGAGACTAAGCATCACTCAAACATTGATTTGAGACTAAGCATCACTCAAACATTGATTTGAGACTAAGCATCACTCAAACATTGATTTGAGACTAAGCATCACTCAAATATTGATTTGAGACTAAGCATCACTCAAACATTGATTTGAGACTAAGCATCACTCAAACATTGATTTGAGACTAAGCATCACTCAAACATTGATTTGAGACTAAACATCACTCAAACATTGATTTGAGCCTAAGCATCACTCAAACATTGATTTGAGACTAAGCATCACTCAAACATTGATTTGAGACCAAGCATCACTCAAACATTGATTTGAGACTAAACATCACTCAAACATTGATTTGAGACCAAGCATCACTCAAACATTGATTTGAGACTAAGCATCACTCAAACATTGATTTGAATGAACGCGGTCGTCTTCGCTGGGTATAAGAGCGAAGGTGGGGTAAACGTCTAGGCCAATCAGCTTGCGAGATTCCAGAGTCGGGAGGGATATCAAATGGCGGGATGCTAGCAGCCAATCAGAGATGTGGATTTTGAATTGTGTGGGCACTCCCTGCCTTCTGCTGGCGTGCGGGCAACTTTCGCCGAATAATTCCTCAGTTTTGAATTTTTGAACAATCCGCGATGTACTAAGGCCGTGATAAATGAACCGCGAAGTAGCGAGGGATGACTGTATGCATGTTTTGGGCTCGTGTATATATATATATATATATATAAATATATATATATATATATATATATATGTGTGTGTGTGTGTGTATAATTGTCTCATCGCGCTGCATGTCCCTTGCAGAGCGTTGCACTTACCACTACTGGACTGAAATAGTCTGTCCCTAACCATATCTGCCACTACGTCTGTTGAAGATCTCTTAGATGTCTTGAAACCAGCTTCTTCTTGGTCTGCTCCAGTTTCGTCCTTCTGGAATCATGCCCTTCATTATTGTTCTTTCCAAATATATATCTATAGTCATCATTAGGTCGCATATTCTTTTACAGAGCGTTGAATTCACCACAGCCCACCTCATAGAATCTGTCTCTAGCCATTTCTCCTACTTCTGTTGTAATGTTCAATGTCTCCTTGATGTCTTGAAACCATCTTCTTCTTGTTGTGCCTGCCAATGATGCGCTGCCGAGGAACTATGCCCTCCATTATTATTCTTTCCAGCCCACTGTGTCTTTTGACGGGGCCATATTATTTAAAATTTCCTATGTAGAGTGATGTTTATAAAAGTCAATTCCTTTTTAATGTTTAAGCTGTTTAATATTGCTATTTTTCATTAACCAAGGCATCTTATGATTTTTCTGTAGCATTTGATTACATCTAAAGTAGGTTAGAAAAATGATAGGGTTTACATAAAGCCAGGAATAAAATAGTAGTTAACGGTAATCACACAAAGCGAGAGTTATTCAAGAAATAGCGTTGAACTTGGAAAGAAGATTTCGGATCGAATGCTCATGTCATATGTGGTAGATCAACGCAGTTCGGTTTATTTAAGGTCAATAATACAGGGGGTAAGATGACAGGAAAAACGACTTTTATGACTGGGAGGGACATCAACAGCCTGAGATTTAATTTTAGATCAATACTTTGTAGGGGACGACTACAAAGAAGTGACAACATTATGTAGCTGAGAGTCAAGTGTGGTCACCTAGTAGAGTACGATATAACGTGCGATTGAGAAACATAGTGCTAGTATAGGACCACGAGCAAATACAAGAAAGTTAGACTAAACATGACTAGATGAGGACGGATTGCAGACGATAATATTGAAATTAATAATATTACTGAAATAGCTGATTACGTAGAGACTTAAAATGACAAGATGTGTTCATGTTACCTGATCGATTTATCATTTAACATGGCAGTGAATAGGTAGGATCTATATAGCACCCATGAACTCTCTTTCTTATGTCTACAGACATAGATTTGTTGAACAAGACGTTTTTAATTTTATGAAATGCTATTTTTGCCTGAACTTTTCTGATTTTTTTCTTTCTATGATGCATCTTCCATCTGATGTCCTTATTGTGCCCCCCCCCCCCCCCCCAGTATTTGACGCGTTGCACTTGTTTCAGATTAGTTTTGTTTATTTTTATGCTGCAATGTGTGCAATATATTTTTTATAATAAAACAATAGTATGTTCAGAGAGGGAAGATATAAAACATCAACAATAAAAAAGGAAAAAAAACTATCTACACAATACATAGTCGAGGCACACATGATAGAACGTGGGGAATAAAGGCCACTCCATCAAAGCACTCGCCGCCACGTGTGAGACTCACGATTGTTATTTCACCCCCCGATAAAAAGAAAATCCTTTCTGTCTACCACTGCTTTTGAACACCCTACGTCGGTCTTTTGGGAACCGCGATAGCTCAGTGGTTAGGGAACTGGACTACAAAGGACAAGGGGTTGGGTTCGATCCCAACAGACGGCTTCCGGGTTCACACAGCCTTAAATGGGTACCGGATTTTTTCTAGGAAAATAAAGCGGCACGGACGTAATACCGACCATATTACTCCAAAAATCATGTGCTGATGGTCTATAAAATATATGTCACTAACACCATATTTCCCTATACGCCACTTGGCGTGACGGGGGTATTTTACTTTTTTTTTTTAAAACTACAATTAACTACAATTAACTACTTTAACTACAATTAACAACATCAACAAAAATTAACTACATCAACTACAATTAACTACATTAACTAAATTAACTACATCAACTACAATTAACTATATTAACTACAATTAACAACATCAAGTACAATTAACTACATCAACTACAATTAACTACATTAACTACAATTAACAACATCAACTACAATTAACTACATCAACTACAGTTAACTATATTAACTACAATTAACTGCATCAACTACAATTAACTGCATCAACTACAATTAACTACATCAACTACAATTAACTACATCAACTACAATCAACTACATTAACTACAATTAACTATAATAACTTCAACGACTACTATTAACTACATTAACTACAATAACTACAAATAACTATAATTAACTACATCAGCTACAGTTAACTACATTAACTACAATTAACTATAATAACTACAACGACTACTATTAACTGAATTGACAACAATAACTACAAATAACTATAATTAACTACATTAACTACAATTAACTACAATTAACTATAATAACTACAACGACTACTATTAACTACATTAACTACAATAACTACAAATAAATATAATTAACTACATCAACTACAATTAACTACATCAACTATAATTAACTACATCAACTATAATTAACTACATTAACTGCAATAACTACAATTAATTACAATTAACTACAATAATTACAATTAACTGCATTACCTACAATTAACTACATCAACTACAATTACCTACATTAACTACAATTAACTACATCA
Organism: Megaustenia siamemsis; assembly: GCA_032433765.1. Classification (NCBI taxonomy): domain Eukaryota; kingdom Metazoa; phylum Mollusca; class Gastropoda; order Stylommatophora; family Ariophantidae; genus Megaustenia; species Megaustenia siamemsis. Next base: position 39,934,137 of record JAVIAB010000088.1, read on the forward strand.
ACTACAATTACCTACCTTAACTACAATTAACTACATCAACTACAATTACCTACAATAACTACAATTAACTACATCAACTACAATTAACTACATCAACTATAATTAACTACATCAACTATAATTAACTACATTAACTACAATTAACTACATCAACTACAATTAACTACATCAACTACAATTAACTACATTAACTACAATTAACTACATCAACTTACAATTAACTACATCAACTGTAATTAACTACATTAACTGCAATAACTACAATAACTACAAATAACTACAATAACTACAAATAACTACAATTACTACAATTAACTACAATAACTACAATTAACTACAATTAACTACAATAACTTTTTTTTTTTTAATCCCGAAACTTAATATTTTTTGTGTAATGGGTGATTTTAGTGACAAAATATTAAGAAAACAACAAGGGGGTTGAAAAGGCAATGGGGTAAGAGGGAACTGACACAACAATCCAAAACAGAGAAAAATTAATTGGATTATGCATACCATATGATTTGGCTATAGGAGAAACATTTCTCACACACACGGAGTTATGAAATCTTGTCATAGTGCAAAATAGATGTTTCTGTTGAACTCTTGGTAATCGCTATTTCAACCATTAGGTTTCGCCGTGTATAAGATTAGATCTACACACAAACATTTCATATTTATGTGATACATTCTCCCCTAGGGCATTTTTCACGTGCCTCACCTTGTACAGTGATTAGCTCCCCAAGAATTGTGCAGGACACCTGTACCTCCACATCACCCACATTGAAATGGTCACCCAAGTTTTACTTCATGTCGTCCAAGAAATTACAAGGAGATATAGTAAACACTCACAAACATTTTTTTTTGCTACAAGTGTATCTATCTATGTGGTCAAGATGTCGTCTCTATGTGGACCGTGTTTTCCGTTACAGCTTGTGTTGTTTCGAAATACACCGGTTCACGCGGTGTGCTGCTTGGATGTAGTGTTCTGCTATTTCCTGTTGTGGTTGTTTAACCTCTGACAAGCTTGGGGTGGTGACAATTCTCCTTGTTAAGTGGGTATTTTCTACTTATCGATCAGGATAGACCTATCGATGATAGCCCATTGTTTCCACTGTCGCATCGGCGAACGCCTAAATCCGACAGCGGCTTTCTCGTCAAATTCGCTCACTGCCTTGTGAGAAGACTCGGGAAAGATCGAAGACTACGGGAGTAAACCTAAACAGAAATTCCGGAGGGAGGGACCCTAAGGCAGTCGGTGGTGTATTATCCATCTTCTGGTATCCCCTGCAGCTCAACTTTGTTTCTGAACGTAAGGACCTAGACCCTCATTCGGAACGCTTCAAGGAGGAGACGAGAACGGAATAGTGCGTTTTGTGAACAGCATTATCTCCATATTATTGGCCCAGGCATAGCAAGCAAGCTGAAATGTCAGTTCCATCCTCGTTAGGACACAGCAGAAGGAAAACACAATCTCTCATACTCGGCACATGAAACGTTAAAACCGTATGTCCTGGATTAAATAACATTAACCTCACGAATGTAGAAAACATAAGGAAAACAGCCCTCATCGACATGGAGCTGCAGAGATTACATGTTGATATTGCAGCCCTTCAGGAAACAAGGCTTGCTGATTGTGGTTCAGTCAGGGACAAAAATTATACCTTTTTCTGGCAGGGGCTAAAACCTGAGCAGCCTCGTCTACATGGATGGGGTTTTTGCTATGTATAATAAGCTCATTCATTCTATAAGCACCCCAAATGGTACATCAGAACGCATAATAAGCTCATACATTCTATAAACACCCCAAATGGTACATCAGAACGCATAATAACACTAGAAATCCACACAAAAGCTGGACCAATTAACATCATTATCGCCTATGCACCAACAATGTCAGTAACCACAGCAGATAAAGATACATTTTACGAGATGCTCCAAGTTACCTTAAACTCAATCCCCAAAGCAGAACAACTCTACGTACTGGGCGATCTAAATGCACGCATTGGATGTGACCATAATTCATGGTCATCATGCCTAGGTCATCATGGTATTTGCAAAATGAACGAAAATGTTCAGAGACTTCTAGAATTTTGTTCCCTTAATAACCTATGTGCTGCCAAAACCTTTTTCAGCGTCAGGAACCGACAAAACGCAACATGGCGCCACCCAAGGTCCATGGATTGGCACCAGCTGGACTTTGTCCTTCTTCGCAGACAACAATTAATAATGTTAGAGTAACCAGAACATACCATAGCACAGACTGTTACACAGACAACACTTAAATAATGTTAGAGTAACCAGAACATACCATAGCGCAGACTGTGACACAGACAACACTTAAATAATGTTAGAGTAACCAGAACATACCATAGCGCGGACTGTGACACAGACAACACTTAAATAATATTAGAGTAACCAGAACATACCATAGCGCGGACTGTGACACAGACAACACTTAAATAATGTTAGAGTAACCAGAACATACCATAGCGCAGACTGTGACACAGACAACACTTAAATAATGTTAGAGTAACCAGAACATACCATAGCGCAGACTGTGACACAGACAACACTTAAATAATGTTAGAGTAACCAGAACATACCATAGCACAGACTGTGACACAGACAACACTTAAATAATGTTAGAGTAACCAGAACATACCATAGCGCAGACTGTGACACAGACAACACTTAAATAATGTTAGAGTAACCAGAGCATACCATAGCGCGGACTGTGACACAGACAACACTTAAATAATGTTAGAGTAACCAGAGCATACCATAGCGCGGACTGTGACACAGACAACACTTAAATAATGTTAGAGTAACCAGAGCATACCATAGCGCGGACTGTGACACAGACAACACTTAAATAATGTTAGAGTAACCAGAACATACCATAGCACAGACTGTGACACAGACAACACTTAAATAATGTTAGAGTAACCAGAACATACCATAGCACAGACTGTGACACAGACCATGCACTTTTCATTAGCAAAGTGAAGGCAACCACCAAAAGAATTTACAAATTTAGACAACCACCCACGTCTAAGATCAATATCGCTGCAACAAAATTATCTGTCAACCAAGTCCTGTACAAGAATGCTTTCCAGAAATGCATGGAGAAAGCAGAAGACCTAGACGATTATTCATGGAACCGACTAAAATCACACATTGAGAGAGACTGTGAAATCTCTTCTTTTGATAAAGACAAACACTCCACCAAGGATTGGGTTCTCTATCTATTTCTTTCTCTCTCTCTCTCTCTCTCTCTCTCTCTCTCTCTCTCTCTCTCTCTCTCTCTCTGCGATCATTACTCAATCAGAGTAGGATTCCAGACTTTCTCATGAAGTCAGCTGTCCGTTTAAGTGAGTCGATTGCCCCATATTGTTTAGAGTCTGAAGGATCCATTCTGATTGAATACCTGTTGTGGCCCAGTGCATCCGATTTCTGCCAGCATTATTGGATTCAGTTGGGTTCAAGAAAACTCGATGAACCTTATGCCATTTGTAGAGAAGAAGAAGGTTTTTCTAGCCTTTAAGAACTACCCATGCCAGAACACAAAAGACAAATTCAAACAAGCAAGAGCAGAAGTACAAAGGGAATCAATGTGATGTGCGAATGAGTTCTGGTCAAATCTGTGCTCTATGATCCAGAAAGTTGCTGAGATGGGTGATTCACGAACTATATACAACAACATTAGGATTGCTCTAGGCCCAAACATCTAACAAATTGCTTACTTAAAAGATGCTAACGGTGAGCCTATCAGAAACAAAACTAAACAGCTGGAAAGATGGGTGGAACATTACTCAAGTCTCTGTTCTGTAGACAGACCAGTAAGCCCACTCCTAGACCAGCAAGTCCCAAAATACTCAGTGTTGACTGAACTGGACAATTAACCTACTGAGAAAGAACTTCATGATGTCATCTGCGACCTCTCAAGTGGAAAAGCTTCTGTTAACGACAACATCCCAGCCGAAATACTCAAGGAAAACCTTGAAACACCATGTCCCACCTCTAAAAACTCCTTGTCCAATGCTGGAGAAGTGGTGATATACCCCAAGACATGAAAGATGCCAAGATTGTAACATTATACAAAAGTAAGGGAGGCAAGGGTGATTGCAACATTTATAGGGGTATTCCCCCCCACCCTGAGTATAACTGGAAAGGCATTCGCTAGAATTGTTTTAAAGGGCCTACATCAAGTGGCGGAACGTAACCTTCCTGAGTCCCAGTGTGGGTATAGAGCTGGACGGTCAACCACGGATATGATTTTTCCTCTCCGTCAGTTGCAAGAAAAATACAAGGAACAAAGAAGACCTTTATTTATAGCCTTTGTTTATCTCACAAAGGCGTTTAACACCGAGATCAGAGCAGGTCTATACAAAGTGTTGGAAAATTGTGGCTGCCGTCCTACATTACTTAAACTGATCAAGTCGTTTCACAACAATTTGTCTATCATCAGCCAGTTCGACGGCAGATCTTCCCAGCCCTTTGAGATGAACTGTGGAGTCAAACAAGGATGTGTCCTTGTCCCTACTCTATTAGGCACATTTTTCGCTGCCCTTCTACACAATGCGTTTGAAACCGTCTCTGGAGACATCTACATCCGTACAAGATCTGGCAGCTTCTTATTCAATCTTGCACCTCTCAGGTCAAAATTAAAAACAACTGAGACCCTAATCAAGGAGCTTCTATTTGCTGATGATGCAGCTCTGGTTGCTCATGATGAATCCGTGCTGCAGTCAACGATTGACATTCTAGCTAGATCATGTGATCTATTCTCCCTGTCAATAAGTATCCATAAGACTGTAGTGCTTCAACAAAGTGTAGCCAGCCCCGCAGCTATATCATTAAATAACATACCCCTTGAATCTGTGAGAATGCTCACCTATCTCGGTTCGATGGTTACAACCACCGTCTCCCTTGAAGAAGAAATAAATTCCCGAATCGGAAAGGTAGCTTCCACATTTGGTAAACTTAAAGATAGAGCATGAGCCAACACCAATTTAACACTCAGGACTAAGATTGAAATTAACCAAAGTTGTTTGCTTAGCACACTTCTATAAGGACCAGAAACTTGGACTACCTATGCAGGGCAGGAGAAAAGGTTAAACAGCTTTCATGTACACTGCCTTCACAAGATTATGAACTTCAAATGGCAGGACAAAGTAACTAACTCTAATGTCTTACAACGAGCCCAACTCCCATCGATCATGACAACACTAAGAAGTCGTAGACTAAGAAAGAATGACAAACAATTGTTTTCCCAAACAAATATTGTATTGCGATCTTAAGGACGGAAAGAGACCAAAGGGCAAACCAGTGTTGAGATATAAGGATATTTGCAGGGCTTCCTTGAAGGAATTTTTTATCAGTGAAAGAAACTGGAACATGTGGCTAGAGATCGTAGCACACGGAGAGCACAATTTTAAAAAGGCACAGACAACAACTCTCTTTTTTCGAGACAGTAAAAAAAAAAAAGTAAAGTACTCCAGTCACGCCAAGTGACCTATATTTTACAGACCTTCAGCACATGATTTTTGGTTCGAGACAGTGCTGATATCAAATTCAGAAGATAAAAGGCGCACGAGAAAAGAGACAAGGTCAGGCACCGCAAATACACCTTGTTCGTTCTGTGGATGGATCTGTCTGTCCAGGATTGGTAAATTCAGGCACGAGAGAAGATATTCAGTAAAGCTGGATCAGTACGAGACACTAATACTTTACAAAACTACTGACTTATCATGATTGCTTTCTACCAACCGTCTGTCAAGACGACAAAGGCCATATCATCTATCTATCTATCTATCTATCTATCTATCTATCTATCTATCTATCTATCTATCTATCTATCTATCTATCTATCTATCTATCTATCTATCTATCTATATGTCTGTCTGTCTGTCTGTCTGTCTATCCATCCATCCATCCATCCATCCATCCGTCCGCCCGTTCGTCCGTCCATCCGTCCATCCGTCTGCCTGCTTGCCTGCCTGTCTGTCTGTCTGCCTGCCTGTCTGTCTGCCTGCTTGCCTGCCTGCCTGCCTGCCTGACTGCCTGCCTGCCTGTATGTCTGTCTGTCTGTCTGCCTGCCTGTCTGTCTGTCTGCCTATCTGCCTATCTGTCTGCCTGCCTGCCTGCCTGTCTGTGTGTCTGCCTGCCAGCCTGTCTGTCTGCTTTCTTGCCTGTCTGTCTGTCTGTCTGTCTGTCTGTCTATATATTTATTACATACATGCATTCAGTAGTTGTGTGGCTCTACTTTTATATTAAATGATCATCAGCATCATCAGGTGGCAAGCAATTTATAGAACGTTGCATTCACCGCAGCTCGTCTGAAAGAATCTCTGTCTCTAGCAAGATCTCGCACTTTTTGTATTATCATCTTCAAGGTATCCTTGATGTATTGAAACCACCTTCTTCTTGGTCTGCCCCTGATGCGTCGCCCATTAACTATGTCCTCTATTATTGTTCTTTCCGGTCTGCTGTGTCTTTTGGCGTGGCCATATTATTTTAATTTCCTCTGTAGAATGGTGTTTATAAGCCAATTCCTTTTAATTTTTTTATCTGTTGGCATGTCTTCATTGTTCCTTTTCATTTTCCAAGGTATCTTAAGAATGTTTATGTAGCCATTTTCTTTCGAATGAATTTATTTTCTTCCTTGCTGTTTGAGAGATTGTCCATGATTCGCAACCATATGTTGCTATCGAGAAGATGCATGCCTTCGTTAATTTTAATTGATTCGATTACTACCTTGCTCGTGTTGCGCCACATGTTCTTCATGTCATTACATTTTTTGTGTTGCTATTACAAATCTTCTTTGTATCTCTTTCTGGCAGTCTCCGTTGTTGGTTATTACAGATCCCAGATATTTATAGTTTGTTGTTTGTTGTTTCTCATGTTAACTCTTTCCATACGGAAGCTTTTTATCGACGCTAAGGAAGAGATTTCAGAGACAACATTTTTCATGTTTCAACCAATCTACATATTTATATTTATCTAACATATAAAATATTATATATTAATTATGATTTTTTTTTAATGTAAAGTACCCCCGTCACGCCAAGTGGCGTATAGGGAAATATGGTGTTGGTGACCCTATATTTTAAAGACCTTCAGCACATGATTTTTGGGGTAATGTTGTCGGTATTACCCCCTTGCTGCTTTACTTTCCCAGAAAAAAAATCCGGTACCCATTTAAGGCTGGGTGAACCCGGAAGCCGTCGGTTGGGATCGAACCCTACCCCTTGTCCTTTGTAGTCCAGTTCACTAACCACTGAGCTATCGCGGCTTATTAATTATGAATTTTTAGATAATTAAACAAGGTATTAGATTTCATCAATATGAAGATGATACAAGACAGGGTCTAAAAGAATATGGTTTGATGGCACAGTACGGCGTAACGTACGGAAAGAGTTAACAATGTTTGTCCAGGTGCCTTCTCTATATCTGAAACCTGCTTGAACAATATGATGTTTTTGTTCTGTCTTTCTGTATTAAATGAGAGGGTGCAAAACCACAGCAACGTTACAACCTGTTAAAGCCTTCTGCTGAACAACAGAAAATGCACAGAAAACTAAAAACAAACTAAAGCTACAATTTATTAAGATAAATATTAATATATAATAAAGAAGCACAACATGAATTGCGAGCTGTAATAATTGAAACCGAACAAAACTAACCTAGAAACAAACTAAAACTAAAATTTATTCAGATAAATATTAATATATAATAAAGAAGCACAACATGAATTGCGAGCTGTAATAATTGAAACCGAACACTTCCAACAGATAGCTGGTTAACTAACCTCTCAACCACATCGGCGCTACCAAGCAAAATTCTTGATTTAAAACGAGCTCAGGAATCACTGCATATACCTACCTATCTTTCTTATATAATGAAACTAGTGAGTCGACCTTATGTGAGATGAGTTGTGTGGAAAGACAGGGGTGGACCTTATGTGAGATAAGTTGTGTGGAAAGACAGGGTTGGACCTTATATGAGATGAGTTGTGTGGTAAGACAGGGTTGGACCTTATGTGAGATAAGTTGTGTGGAAAGACAGAGGTGGGCCTTATATGAGATGAGTTGTGTGGAAAGACAGGGTTGGAACTTATATGAGATGAGTTGTGTGGAAAGACAGGGGTGGACCTTATATGAGATGAGTTGTGTGGAAAGACAGGGGTGGACCTTATATGAGATGAGTTGTATGGAAAGACAGGGGTGGACCTTATATGAGATGAGTTGTGTGGTAAGACAGGGTTGGACCTTATGTGAGATAAGTTGTGTGGAAAGACAGAGGTGGACCTTATATGAGATGAGTTGTATGAAAAGACCGGGGTGGACCTTATATGAGATGAGTTGTGTGGTAAGACAGGGGTGGACCTTATATGAGATGAGTTGTATGGAAAGACAGGGGTGGACCTTATATGAGATGAGTTGTGTGGAAAGACAGGGGTGGACCTTATATGAGATGAGTTGTGTGGAAAGACAGGGGTGGACCTTTTATGAGAGGAGTTGTATGGAAAGACAGGGGTGGACCTTATATGAGATGAGTTGTATGGAAAGACAGGGGTGGACCTTATGTGAAATGAGTTGTGTGGAAAGACAGGGGTGGACCTTATATGAGATGAGTTGTATGGAAAGACAGGGGTGGACCTTATATGAGATGAGTTGTGTGGAAAGACAGGGGTACACTATGTGAATGAATTTATCTGGAAGGATATGAGTGTGTCATTTCGGAGATGGGTAGAGTGAGGAAAATATGAATTTCTTCTATGAGAGATGAGTGACGTAGCAAAAGTGCACTCCCTGTTAGATCGATTTTATGTGAATCACATATGTTTGTTTTTATCTCAAGCTGACATTTTAATTTAATTTTTGAAATTTTACAGCATTTACGGATAATTATGTCTCATAATTGCCCCCTGTACCGGGGCCTCATTATGAGGGAAGTAAAGAATAGTGACACTGTGACCTTCCAGGCATGTCGTAAGAGGCGACTAAGGAGGTTGATCGATGGCTTGACAAGCTGTCATTGTAAATAGTATAGTTATGGAAACAGAGCCATAAGTTTTGGAAGCAGTGATCTCTGCAATAAGTGCCATTCTGGCACGCAAGGTTTCTGTTATTGAGATTGTGGTTCTGCCCTATGTGCCGTCTTCGGCTCGAAAGGACGATAGATAGATAGATGTCTCATTCTGAAAATGTATATTTTATGAAAGTGGTTTAAAACTATGACACCAGACACAACACTTTAACGTTTCAAGCCAAAGTAAACATTCTTTCATGAATACAATGTTAGCAGTTATTGCTCGCAACAAGAAGATCAACGGTTGGCTAATCTGATAGTTCCGAGCGGAAATATTCCATTTTTAACCACAGACATTTTAAAATTTGAAGATACAGCTTCTTCCAATCACTCTCAATTTTGTATTAGAAGAAGAACGTGTATTTTTTTTTCTGGGAAAAGAAACACAAATGAACAAATCAACTAAAGAATCAATGAAATTAGCTGTGCAATGTTGTGACTGCACTCTCTGTCTGAGGAGTTATTTAGAAAAGGTATGATCGCAGTTCTTTGTCAGGTGATTTATGTAGGAAAGACATGGATACACCACGTGATTGAATTGTTATTGAGTTATTTATGGGTCATCATCATTACACTCCGGACATTTCCAAAAGTGCTCTGATCCCCTCCTCAGCAAGTCACGCAGTGTCCAGCGACTGATGACTCCAGTTCTAAGTGATTGATAAGTATGTGGCTAGGTACGCGTAAGAGTTGAGTAGTGTAAGAAAGGTATACGTAAGAGCTGAGTAGTATAAGAAAGGTATGAGTAAGAGCTGAGTAGTATAAGAAAGGTATGCGTAAGAGCTGAGTAGTATAAGAAAGGTATGCGTAAGAGCTGAGTAGTATAAGAAAGGTATGCGTAAGAGCTGAGTAGTATAAGAAAGGTATGCGTAAGAGCTGAGTAGTATAAGAAAGGTATGCGTAAGAGCTGAGTAGTATAAGAAAGGTATGCGTAAGAGCTGAGTAGTATAAGAAAGGTATGCGTAAGAGCTGAGTAGTATAAGAAAGGTATGCGTAAGAGCTGAATAGTATACGAAAGGTATGCGTAAGAGCTGAGTAGTATAAGAAAGGTATGCGTAAGAGCTGAGTAATATAAGAAAGGTATGCGTAAGAGCTGAGTAATATAAGAAAGGTATGTGTAAGAGCTAAGTAATATAAGAAAGGTATGCGTAAGAGCTGAGTAATATAAGAAAGGTATGCGTAAGAGCTGAGTAAGATAAGAAAGGTATGCGTAAGAGCTGAGTAATATAAGAAAGGTATGCGTAAGAGCTGAGTAATATAAGAAAGGTATGCGTAAGAGCTGAGTAATATAAGAAAGGTATGCGTAAGATCTGAGTAGTATAAGAAAGGTATGCTGAAGATCTGAATAGTATAAGAAAGGTATGCTTAAGATCTGAATAGTATAAGAAAGGTATGCTTAAGAGCTTAGTAGTATAAGAAAGGTATGCGTAATAGCTGAGTAGTATACGAAAGGTATGGACAAAATTCGAATAGATTAGCAGTTTGGATAAGATATAGGTGACCTCGCAAAAAATCTGACGTTTGGTGAATGGTTTTTATCTGTGCCTTGTGGGAGATGGCCTCTGTTTAAATCTGATGGTGCTTCTCAACAAGACACATTGAGACGGCACACTGCTCTGTTAATCTGAATCCCATTGGGGGAATTAAAACAAGAAAATTATCTTGAAATAAAAATATTTGCATACGTAAGCTTATACATACTTTTTGATAGTTTCATTACAACCCACATGTTGTAACTTGAATGCCTTCTCCAAATCTGAACCAGGATATATAAACATCTTTCTGCCCTGAGCGTGTGCTATACCTAGCAACGATGCGTATTTGAACATCTGGTTCCCCAATCGTCCATCGTTTATATCAGCTGAAGTCACGTACCACGTAATATTTTCCTTGACACTTCCAGTTGTGGATGCGTTAGCTGAAATATTCGATTCAGTTGTAGCACTTCTGTCAGATGTTGCCATGAGTAAATTATGAGACTGCAAAGTACTTTTGTTGAGCTCTACAGAACCATTGTAGAATTTATCTAAATCTTTGGCAGCGTTTTGGAAAAATATATTTGAAATGTTCCACTTAAAGAGACCAGTTGAGTCAGGGTTACTAGGAAAAGTAAATAGAGTAAAAAAAAAAACTGTGTTACTTGTCAGCATTAATTACAAATGGATTTTAGGAAAATCGGATCATACATTGAACACATAACTACCTTACGCATATTAGTTGAACATGTCTTGGAACAGCAGATCCCACTTTATATCGGATTCAAAGATTACCCAAAAAAAAGCATTTGGTAGTTTAGTAGTTAGACACAGGTATGACTCGGAAGTTGCAGAGTCATTACGGAATCCCCATAAGGTGTATAAACTGATTAAAATCAATGTATGATGGAATGAAATGTAGTGTTTTTGCACTAATGCAGTTCACAGAAGTATTTGAAATAAGAATATAAGTAAGGCAGTGATGTATTCTATCTCCGTTTCTCTTTCTACTGGCTAAAGATTGAGCTATGAAAATAACTCAGAACAAGAGAAATGGAATCCAGTGGTCACTGAGCAAGCAACTTAATGACTTAGCTTAGACGATGCTGATAACATAGTTCTACTGTAACATAATTATCAACTGATGCAAGGTAAAATAAATTATCATTATTGACGAGATATCACAACAGTTGGGATGGAAAATAAGTAGAGATAACACCAAAATAATGGGAATAAATGCAGATGGCTATAACAATATAACAGCAGGAGAAATAACTCTACTAGACATTAATTCTTAGATATATTTGAAAAACAATATAGACAAAGAAAGGGGAACAGAGAATGCTACAAACATAAGTAAATAAAAATCAAGAGAATCCTTCTTTGCACTAGAAAACATGAATTTCCAAAGAAATTATTATAAATACTAAAATAAAAATGTTCAAAATCCAATGTTAAATCCGTCCAATCACTTGGCTGTGAAACATGAAGAACAACAAAAATGGCAATCACGACGATGCAGACATTCATTAAGGGGTGCATGAGCAGAATAAAAGTATGAAAATGGCCACACACAAAAATCGCCAACCTTGAATTATGGGAAAACACCAGTCAAATACCAGTAGACAAAATGATACAACGAAGACGATGGCGCTGATTATGACACACACTGCGGAAGCCAACTGGAAGCATTACATGAGAAGCTCCTTTTCCCCAACGGGAAAAAAAACAAAGAGGAAGACAAAAATATAATTGGATAATACAGGTGGCAGCAGAGATGAAGTTGATGGGGAAGACATGGAATGATCGTAAACGAATTGCAAGGAACAGAACGACTTGGAAAGTATTTGTAGAATGCACATGACAAACATGGAGCTGAGAGGTAGAAATAGACTTATTACAAATCTAATTAAGCCCATGACACTTGATGTCAGGCAACAGAATAAGAGTATTGTGTCTAACACAGGTTCTGCTTATTTTGTTTAACTCTGGAATGTTTCTACTTTGTTTCCCTAATTATACATACATACACATATCCATATATGGAAGTCCAAAGAAATTAGGTTAAATACTAAAATAAAGTTGTTTAACTCCAATGTATCTAAGTAGCACGTTAACACAAGACAATAACCAAGAGACAGAGATAGGAATAAGGTGTAACAAAGCGTGTCAAGTTATAGGCCAAATATCAACACTATTGAAAAACAAAGCAATAACTACGGAAGCAAAAAGGGCAATATACAAATCAATGTTTCTACCAACTCTGTGCTATCAGTGCCAGAATTGAACGCTGGACTCTAGAACAATAATAAAGATAACGACCACCGAAATGAAATGTATCAGAAGAATGACAGGAAACAGCTTAAGGGACAGAGTAAGAAACATCGACCTGAGGAAGAAACTCGAAATTGAACCAGCCATCGAATACATAAAGAAGCAACAGATAAATTGGTTCGGCCACATAACAAGACAAAAAGAACTAACAATGACTCAAAGAGCCATAAATAAACGCTACGAAAACGCCAGATTAAGAGGAAGACCGAGAAAGAGATGGATAAAGAGAATACTAGAGTCACTAGGAGGGATAACACCAGAAGAGGCCAACAGAAGAGCAAAGAATCGCAGATTGTATCTCCCCTCGACGCCAACGGCAATAGAGGAAGGATAGAAGAGGAAGAGGAATGTTAAGTCAGTCTTATTATATGCCTCATGGAGAGCAACAAAAGTGACAATCATGAAGATACATACCTTCATTAATGGATGCTTATGCAGAATAAAAGGATGGAACTGGCAGGACAAAATCACTAACATAGAATTATGGAAATGTACCAGTGGATAAAGAGATACAGCGAAGACGATGGTGCTGGATAGAACACACACTGCGGAAGCCAACTGAGAGTATTACACAACAGGCCCTTTTTAGAATTCCCAGGGAAAAAAGACAAAGAGGAAGACCTAGGACTTCTTGGAGAAGACATAGAAACATAGATGAAGATGATGGGGAAGTCATGGAACGATCTTAAAAGAATGGCAAGAAACAGAACGGCTTAAAAGTTGTTTGTTGAAGACCTATGCTCTATAGGGAGCTGAAAGGTAGAAGAAGAGACATATACACATATATGCACATACATATACATATATCGACATATACATCGATTATAAAAAAATTCTTTCAAGAGTTGAACTTTCGATCCATTTTATTGGTGGATTGGAAATTTTCTCCAGTTTGAATAGTTGTCATATTTTTAAGAAACTTTATCTGTAGCATTGTCATGTAATTTGGTTAACATAGTCATTATGTATCTCAAAGGTTGGAGTAGACGATCCTGATCTTCCACAATCTGTCCACAGTGGACAGTATTAGTTCTGTTGTTCACTGTTTACTCTGCCACGACAATAAGTTATCTTGTATCTTCTTTTTTTGTCATTCGCCATCTCTTTCCCTGTATTTTTTTTTTTGGCCAGTTGTGACCAAGTATTAAAAGTTTCCTCTTCTCGTGATGTGCTCGGAAAACTTCGACTGTTTCTATATTATTTCTTTTAAAAACCTTCTTTTGCTGTTCGTCTCTTTAAGAATTTCCTAGGTGGTCTTTTCTTTTTTATTTAGCTATTCATGGAATTCTGAACATTCTTCGGAGAAAGCCTACCTCAGTGGCTTCTAATCGTCTTTTCGTTTCTTTTTCTACTGTGCATGATGCGATTCCATTGGTCATAATTGCATTTGTTTCCTCACCACTTCTGGCATTGGCTTGTTACACAAGCTGTTGTTTCATTATATGAAATGCTACATTTGCTTATACTATTCCGCATTTTATTGCTTTGGTGCATCCTCCTTCTGATGTTAATACTGTGCCCAAGTATTTGCACTTGTTTCAGATTTCTCCGGCTTATTTTTATGTTGCACATTGGGTGATACTTGTTTCCCCGATCACTTCTGTCACCTTACTGTTGATGCTGATACCGTTCATCCTTCCTTTTTACAGTTCACCTGTAAAGTAGGTGTTGTGTCACAGGACTAAAGCAAACCCTCAATAACTGCGCATTTTCGACGCGACATATTCGTCTTCACATGAGTTCTTTCAATTGTCTTTCTCTCACTATTATGTCAACCATATTTGGATGATTCGTTATCGTCATATACAAAATAAAATAAAGTTGGCGGAAACGACAAAAATGCAAAAGGAACCCGTGTTGAAAAAATATTATCCATCGTAAAAATATGCGAGGGGGAAACTGCCCGGTAAAGAATTGCCCTCTACAACTCATTCACTTGTTTCCCAGGTTGTGTGTTAATCTGATTCCATATTCGTGCGCACAGTTCAAAATAGCCAGCATAAGGTACTCTTGGTAAGCCGTCATTGATGATGAGAATGGTTATGGTTAAGGAAGGCCCCGGTATCACTGCAAACGAATTAAAATCCATAATTGTTCAACCGACCGTGCCAGTGGAATCATCCAAATTACTATCTCATCTCCCAAACAAAGAAAGGCAGATGTAGTCCCCATCATAGCAGTCTCAGCACACGCCAAAAGACATAAGGCGAAACCACACAGAAAGTGTTACAGTCTGTTCCCTGTCATACGATATCATCATTCCTCTTCTTCTATCCTTCCTCCATTGCCGTTGGCGTCGATGGGAGATACAATCTGCGATTCTTTGCTTTTCTGCTGCCTTCTTCTGGTGTTATCCCTCCTAGTGACTCTAGTATTCCCATTATCCATCTCTTTCTCGGTCTTCATTTTAATCTGGCGTTTTCATAGCGTTTGTTTATGGCTCTTTGAATCATTGTTAGTTCTTTTCGTCTTGTCATTCCTCTGATGTTGAGAAATGACCCAATAACTGAAGTGTCCAGTGAGATTAACGTGCAATTCAACAACAGCTGCTTATGAAGTTAAATAACATATTTTCGCTCGTTGTCCCGGACTGCCGACATAGAGAAAAGTTGCTCTTAAGTAACTTATTAATTTTTTTTTTCAAATACCAACACACATTGTCATCATCGCCATCATCATCAGCATTATCTATCATCGTCGTTTCCGTCATTGTCACGGTTCAAATCTTATCAAATAAAGGGCTCATGTAACTTCTCGTAATTTTCTGTTCTGGTCGAGCTTCTCAAGAGGGCAGTTGATACCTTCTAACCTTACCTCCCTTATCATCGCTCGTCTCAATGACTTAATGTCGGCCTCTTTGTACCTTCCTGTTGTTTCCAAAAATTGAAAAAAAAATGTTCTCCTTTTTGCATCTCTGAACTTAAGGTGGATAGTAATTTTAAATAATAATTAATGATATTCATAACAATTAACAATAAAAATGAATATAAATGCAAAACAGTAATAACAAAACTATTATTTACACTAGAAATTAACAATATGTCTTTTTAACGGTATTTGATTTAATTTAAAATAATTAACATTGGTTATTGTTCCATAACCATAAAATTGGTCCATAACCAATAACCAATTAACATATAATGTATTACTTCCCACTCTTGAATAGTATGTCCCTTTATAAAGTATTTTAAACCCAAAACCTAATATGTAACTTATTACTTTCTATAAACCGTAAAAAAAATTATGTTTATATGAAACATTATTCTAATTCTAAAACAATTCGTAACTATAAACTCATTATCAAATGTTTACAATATATGATAACTTCCATGTTCAACCCAGTAGCCGACACATATAAACACAACTACAAAAAGAATAACCGCAAAAAAGAAACGTCCACTACACAACTTCATTCTTCAACATGAAAACAATGATTTAAAGATTTGTCTAAGAAGTAATGTTTGAGGATGCGCACTAAAATGTAATCCAGTGACGTCAACACCAGTAAAATCATTGATTCTCCAAATCGCGTATTTTTACTCGGGCCGACGTGGGCTACCATTGGCTCCACCCACATGTAGCGTCAAATATTGGCTCTGTTAAATATGTTTTAGCTGAGTATATACGCAAGTAGGTAAAGTACCCCCGTCTTGCCTAGTGGCGTTTGGGAATATGGTGTTAGTGACCATATATTTTACAGATCTTCGGCACACGATTTTGGGGGTAATTGTCAGGTGGGGTAATTTTACCTGCTACTGTATGCAGTAAACAGTACAACCTGCGGCTGCCCTGCTGCCTTGCAGGTATGCTCGGAAGAGTAAAAGGCTAAAGGAGGGTACCCCGAAGTAAGACACCCCACTGCCTTTGGGTGAGACTTTTTAAGTCAAAGGTTAGTGGAGCTGAACGTAAACAAACCGACGGAAGGCAATAGAAACCACCGTCGTAATTTTATTGTGCAATCGTGAATCGCCACAAATAAATCACTGGAGTCTAGGACATGTGGTTTTACAGAAGAATGTTGAGAATACCATGGGCAGCTAAAAAGAGTAATGAAAACGTTCTGAAAGAGGCCAAAGCAAAAAGAGAGCTCATTTCCAATATTAGGAGGGAAAAAATCATCATTTTTTGGCCATGTAATGAGAAGAGAACAGCTGGAAAATATTGTAACAACTAGGAAAATTGAGGGACGAAGAAATAGAGGGAAGCAAAGAGAGAAAATACTAGACAGCTTAAGAGAATGGATTGAGAAAAGGTCAACAACAGCAATGATAAATAACTCTAGTGATCGAAAGTTGTGGAGAGACATGATCACCTACTCCAGCAGGCCCGGTACTTGATGATGATGATGATGGTCGGTATTACGCCCGTGCCGTTTTACTTTCGTAGAAAAAAATCCGGTACCCATTAAAGGCTGGGTGAACCGGATCCCGTCGTTGGGATCGAACCCTACCTCTTATATCCTTTGTAGTCCAGTTCACTAATTACTGAGCTATCGCGGCTCCCATATGCAAGTAGTTATATTTATTTATGGACAATATATGTGCAAAAAGCAAACACACAGTATAAGTTTGTTCTTTCCTTTATTATACACCAAGTAAAAGAAATTTGTTTCTTCGTCTTCTTTGCTTCCTCATTTGCCTTTCATCGTTGTGAGGTCTTTTGCGGTCTTTTGCTCTTCTGTTCATCTCTGCTGCTGTTATGTTTCCTAAAATAAACTTTCTTTACGTCACATAGTACCATTGCTGGTGTATGACGGGGGACAACGATAAAACCAGAGTGATAAAGGCCGCTTGGTCAAGCAGTCGCCACGACGTGAAAGACTCAGGATTTTTATTTCAGCCCCGATAGAAAATACCTTTCTGTCTACCGCGGGCTTCGAACACCGTACGCCGGCTTTTCAGCCCGCGGAACAGTGGTTTTAACCGCACGGCCACGCGCACCTCTGGTGTGTTTCCTAGTACAATGTACTTCTAAAATTCCGTCAATCAATCTTTTCCGTGGTCGTCCCTCGTCCCTCGGGCATGTTGTTCTCGCAACGTTTAATGAGGGTTTTCTTGTGTTGTGTTTTGATCGCTCTGCCTTGTCACGTGGCCAAACCATTTTATTTGTTGTTCCTTTATATATTATATGGCGGGGGTGGGATAGGGGGGGGGGGATTCCTAGCTTATTTCTCAGTTCTCCATTTCTGATCTTATCTCTCAGACTGTTTCCTGACATTCGTCTAACACACTCCATCTCAGTAGAAGTTAATTTGCTCATTGTTCGTGCGTCTAGGGTCCAGTCTGGAATTGGTAGCACAACGTTGGGATGAAGATTGTATTGTAGAGTGTCCGTTTTGCCTCTAGAGTTGTCCCTGTTGGACATTAGTGGTGATAGCTGTCCGATGATTTGAAAAGTTTTGTTGCATCTCGAGTCTATCTCTTCTGTTTGTGAATTGTCGTGTGTCACTAGACTTCCTAGGCATTTGGATTCCTGTACTTGCTTTAGTTGTCTACCTTCTGTAGTTATGTTGATCTAATGTTTCTCTTTTGCGATATTCATGACTTCTATATTTTTTTTCTATGGAATGAAAATTGGTATCTTGTGTTCCTATACTCCAGCGAAATAAATAATGCACACAGAATAAACATCAACCATTCTGCTAAATAGTTTTTTTTTAAATCTATAACAATATAAAATTACAATAAATAAAGTGAAAATTTTGTTTAAAAAAATGAATTAACGCGTTTTAAAAACAGTTTTCTAAATTCAAGAACATTTTTTTTTTAACTAGTATCTGAAATTTCGAAATCGACATTTCGTAAAAATATTTTTTTTAAATAGCCAATTTTGAATATTTACCTAATTTCTATTAAATTCCAATTCCAAAACTTATGGAATTAAAATAAAATTGCAAATTAATAGAAAACAAAAACATGTATGTTTGAATGATTCGATAAAATATCTATTGCCCCCTCAACAAAAAAAATAAAAGAAGTGGTAATTTATTTCTTAAATTACAAATAAAATGCAACGTCCGTCATAACACAAAATGGCAAATTAAAAAAAAAAAATCAATGATGTAAAAAAAACCAAAAAAACTGGCTTTTACGAAATAGTCCAATTTTAAAAAAAAGAGAGAAACATCAATATCACGGAAACAATTTTTTTTTTTAAAGATAAAAATAAATTGATGTACTCATGTCTGGTGCTGATTCAGGCGCAGTTTCGACTTAGAGATGGCGCAGTTTGACACACTACGGCATGTTCATAGGGGCGGCTCTGCTCTGTTTATGGATTCAGTTTCACTGCAGTCGGGAATTTCCCATACCCGCTCCACTCGTGCCACAGCTAACGCCAAAGTGCGTTAACAAGGTCTACTACCGTGCAGCCCTAATAGGTGGCACATGCGACGATCCAAAACAACGTCTATCGAATAGAGATTTCAGTCACTTCCTTATTCCAGTTTCCTCGAAAACACACATATTGAAAAATAAACAAAAACAGCAAACATGTTTAAGGCGACTATGTTAGCATATCTTCTCTCTTTATAATACACCCTTAAGTTGACGGAGTGGGTGGAAGTCGCGTTGCATAGTAGTTTACTGATTGTGATATCTGGGCGGTTTTATGTTTCATTTCGAATTCTGAAATACCCATATTGGTAACAGATCAACCAATATAACCCAGCAGGTAGGGATGGAGAGTAAAGGCAACCCGGTAGCAATACATGCAATTTTGACATATGATGTATTGGGCGGAAACGCGCAAATAATTTGCTGCAATCCACAAGATGGTCCATTGAAGTAGTCATTGTGCCAACACAAATGAAGAAATTAGAGATAATGTATGTGTGATAACACATACAATGTCGTAAAGGATTGAGTATTAAACTTCACAGTACCTAACACAACATTTGGAGTTGAGGAGGCCAGTGTTTTTTTCCTAGCCTGCAACTACATTCCTCGGCTCAATCGGCTACATATACACTTTCAGATGGGTCGACTGAAGAGCGTGAAATGCGCGTCCCATTATCGCTAAGCCATCGAGTTACCACTATACTAATGGTCACCCTCTAATCATGTAAAAGTAAAAAGTAAAGTAACACCAAGTGGCGTATATGAAATATGGTGTTAGTGACCATACATTTTACAGACCTTCGGCACATGATTTTTGGGGTAATGTGGTCGGTATCACGCCCGTGCCGCTTTACATTCCCAGAAAAAAATCCGGTACCCATTAAAGGCTGGCTGAACCGGAAGCTGTCGGTTGGGATCGTACCCTACCTCTTTTCCTTTGTAGTCCAGTTCACTAACCACTGAGCTATCGCGGCTCCCTATAATCATGTGTATGCTTCTAAATTACAATATTAGTTCTCTAAACTTTGAAATGTCATTAACTTCACATAATACAGCTTTTAAATCTAGCGAAGCTTTTCTTTATCAGATTAACTTTCTCTGATATAGATTTGGCTAAACTAAAGAGTATAGATCTGATAGTAAAAAAATAATGTAATTTCTCAGTTTTATCAAAGTGTGAAAAGCGAGGGATATACCGAAAGTTAAAGAAGAGTAATAATTTTATCAAATAATGCGACGTGAGACCACCAACATTAATGTCATTATAAACAACGTTAGTGACTTGTTTTTCGAACGTACATCACGTCAACGTAGATAAGAGAACCAAGCCAATAGATTACAAAAAAGTGTGGAGAAATGAGACACTCAAGATTCATGTTATTCTATATTTGACGTCAGTATGATACCTAATACGGGCATGACTATGAATTTCTGGAAATTATCCGTATTTACAGTTTTAAAATGGGACTTTCCATAATCATTATCCTTATAAAAATGAGTGCCCGATGGCTTATATAATCGTGTCTCTCCACAATTTTCTGTACCAACTGTTGTTTATCAATTCTGTTGTTGAATTCCTACGAAAACCACTCACATAAACTCTTTTGTAACATTTCCTTTTTTTCCACTCTATCTCTTCTTCTTACTTTATTTTTTTTACAATTGCCATATTCTAGCAGTTTATTTCTCATTCATCATCATGTGCCATACCGGTTGGCGTAGGTGATCGTGTCCTTCCACAATCTCCTATCCACAGTGCATCGTATCAGTTCTGTTGTTGACTGTTTTCCATGCCATGACACCAAGCTATCCAGTATTTTCTCTCTTTGTCGTCCGCGATCTCTCTTTCCTTGTATATTGCCAGTTGTAATTTATTTCTCATTACTTGGCTTAAAAAATGATGATTGTTTTCTTGTGTTGAATGAATTCAGCTTTCTTTTATATTTGACACTTTTTAAGAACTTCCTCATTTGGTTTTTCTAACTGTACATCCTCAACATTCTTCTGTGAAATCACTAGTTTTTGTGATCTCGATGATTTACATATTTCCCATCATCATCATGTGCCATACCGGTTGGCGTGTGCGATCATGTCCTGCCACAATCTTCTATCCATCGTGCATCGTATCAATTCTGTTGTTGACTGTTTTCCATGCCATGACACCAAACCATCCAGTATTTTCTCTCTTTGTCGTCCGCGATCTCTCTTTCCTTTTATATTGCCAGTTGTAATTTATTTCTCATTACTTGGCTTAAAAAATGATGATTGTTTTCTTGTGTTGAATGAATTCAGCTTTCTTTTATATTTGGCACTTTTTAAGAACTTCCTCATTTGGTTTTTCTAACTGTACATCCTCAACATTCTTCTGTGAAATCACTAGTTTTTGTGATCTCGATGATTTACATATTTCCCATCATCATCATGTGCCATACCGGTTGGCGTGTGCGATCATGTCCTGCCACAATCTTCTATCCATCGTGCATCGTATCAATTCTGTTGTTGACTGTTTTCCATGCCATGACACCAAACCATCCAGTATTTTCTCTCTTTGTCGTCAACGATCTCTTTTTCCCTGCATTTTGCCAGCTGTAACCAAGTATTCCAATTTTCCTCTTTTCATGATGTGCCCCAAAAATATTGATTGTTTCTTTCTGATGTTTCTTATGAGCTCTTTTATGTATTTCTAACATATTTCTACTAATACCTTCAGTAATAAAGAAAAGACGATGGTCATATGTTGGACATGTGATGAGAAGAGATAATAACCGAATAGCAAAGCAGGCCCTCATATGGGAAACAACAGGTAAGAGAAAAAGAGGAAGACCCAGGGAGACACTGAGAAGAACATTGATGAGAGAGGCAAGAGCAACAGGATTCGGCTCCCTCAATGAGATAGAGCTGCTTGCACAGAACAGAGACAAATGGCGAGATTTGATAAAATATCTTTAAAAGGAAACTGTTAGAACAAAAATTCATATAGGAGAAGGTGTATCTTGGTCTACGCCCTATGGGCCGGCAAAGGCTCGAAAGGTCAATAGATAGAACATTTTTCTAACAATATTCTTTTCCTCAAAAATGTGTCCACTTTATAAAACATTGCATGACTGCATTTCTAACTAACTATTGAACTAAGAAATAATCTTTTGTTTCGTTTGTGTTAGAATTATTGGACTTTTAATTTGTGAAATATCCAATGTTATCTACTTGAAATGTCTGTATAATTATTGTTCTGTATTTAAACTTGTCCAAATATAAATAGCGATGTAACATGAAAATTGTGCTAAATGAGTTAAAAACTTTTGGAACAAAATACTATACTTATAAGCTATCAGAAATTTGGATCTGAAATTAAAGAGTTAAAACTGAGATAGGTTATAAAAACATGGCAAGGGCTTTCAACCAGGTATATTAAAAACATCTCTATGACATTATCCCACTTTTGGGGCACATCTTTATGGCCTTATCTCACTGTTGGGGTGTGACTGTGGGGACACATCTTTATAGCGTTATCCCACTTTTAGGGTAATCCTGTGGGGGTACATCTTTATAGCGTTATCCCACTATTTGGGGTATGCCTGTGGGGGCACATCTTTATAGCGTAATCCCACTTTGGGGTATGCCTGTGGGGGTACATCTTCATAGCATTATCCCACTTTGGGGTATGCTTGTGGGAACACATCTTTATGGCATTATCCCGCCGTTGGGGTATGCCTGTGGGGGCTCTTGGGATCGAAATTAAAGGTCACTCATAACTTGTAGGTCAGTAAAAATATAAAATCCACGTAGTGTCATAAAGTATTGTTGCACTTAATACATGCTTTATATTACAAATCTATTGCGTTGGGAGATGCTCGCATACATTAAACATTGAATAAGTATTATGAACACCGCTTATTTAACATTACAAAGAAACACGAACGAAATATTAGTAACATAGAATGACCGATCGGAATGTTCCAGATCTGTAAATACCGTGACTTAACCACTTGTCAAAATATCTCGAAAATGTGAACTTCATTGTTCCTAATTGAACTGAGTCTGTGTGCCACTTGG
This sequence comes from Megaustenia siamemsis, assembly GCA_032433765.1. Lineage (NCBI taxonomy): Eukaryota > Metazoa > Mollusca > Gastropoda > Stylommatophora > Ariophantidae > Megaustenia > Megaustenia siamemsis. The sequence continues at coordinate 39,957,430 of JAVIAB010000088.1, forward strand.
CGTTATGCTGTCTATAAGTTGCGATCGTCAATACGCATTTTTTAACAGTGTGTATGGACCGCTCTACAATCAGTACAATTGTTGGGAATTGTTCTGTTGTTGACTGTTTTCCATACCATGACACCAAGCTATCCAGTATTTTCTCTCTTTGTCGCCCGCGATGTCTCTTTCCTTTTATTTTGCCAGTTGTAACCAAGTATTCCAACTTTCCTCTTCTCATGATGTGCCCGAAAAATGTTGATTGTTACATTGTAGAGCACTATGGTTCCATCAAATTATTCGTGACGCTTCTTAAACGTGTTACTGATGTCCTCGAAATGCTTTTTCGGGCCATAAGCGAACATTCTTTAGGTCGAACGCAGGTCCTTGAATCTGACGCGCGTTTCAAGATCGATCGAGTGTCTTCTCAACAGGACGAGCGCTAAGGTTCCATGTGACTAACTAAATGACACAAAATATGGGAGAAAATAATCATGGCCTGATCCATGAAGACAATCGTCGTACAACCCATCGGCTCTCGTTATGTGATTGGAATTAGTCACGAGGTCCTAACAGAAAGCCTGAACATGCAGCACGTTGCTGCAGACTTTGTGCTCAGACCCTTGACACTTGATCGAGACTCTTTAACGTGTGTTTTAAAAGGTCAATGACGATAAAACGTTCACATCTCTGATCACCACAGGCAATGAAGTCTACTACTATCTAGAGTCAAAACAGTCTCACTCACTCTCTCGCTTGTGTTCTTTGTCGTGTACTCTAAGCTTGCCCACATTGGGGTGGTTCCTATTTCTTCGCGACGCATGGTCCGTTCTACCTCAGACTAATTTTCTTATATTTATATTAGACCCAGTTACCATTCAAAAACTGAGGTGAAAATTACTTTGGGCTGGTGTTTAGGCGCAGGCCACTAAAGGTCGCTGCGGGGTCAGCTAATGTGTTGGTCTTAACTTTGGGGAACTGATTGGTCTCGAGGCAAGACGCCGTTCGAGACAGTGAGGTTGTGAGTTCAAATCCCGGCTGCACCAGTTGGAGTTTTTATTTTTTATTTCTCTCTACAGCAATCACTACTAATCTCAGCAGCGAGGCCCGGTTTGAAACGTCAATTACTCATCGACGGAAAAAAAATATGAGTATCTCCGAGAACGGAGTTATCTGCCTGTACGGCGAGAGACACCTGTGCACATGGCTGCCAGGGATATGCTGTCGAACGCAAAAAAATGATGTAATTGTAGCGTTTCTCTGAAGTTGTCATTCCATCTTACTCAGGTCTACCACAGGCTTTTCTTTCATCTCAGTTTCTAATATATATCTGGTATGATATATCATCTTTTGCCGTTCTATCCAGATGAACAAACCATTTCATCTTTTGTCTCTGTATGTAGTTAAGTGATTATTAAATGTCCATCTCTATTTTACGACATCATTTTTAGTTTCTTTCTCGTCTGGTCATTCCACACGCTGTTCTCATTCTCATCTCTCTATGGTGACTTGCTTTCTTTTATGCTTATTTGCTAGCGACCATGTTTATGCCCTGATAGCACACGATGGGAATTAAATCATTCAGAACGTTAGCTTTTTATCAATTCAGCGGTAATGATTTCAACGACAATTTCTTTCATGATTTCAAATAGCAATCTACATGTTTATGTTTATCTAACACTTAATACATTACATATGAGATTCTAGATAATTAAATAAGGAATTATGTTTCACAAATACCAAGACGATATAAGACCTATAAAAAACATATGGTTTTTATGGCAGTTTACTCTAATCATATTGAGAGTGCCGCACTGTGCGGCTAAACAAGTACGTGACCTAAATGGCGCGTCGGAACGTACGGAAGGCTTTAATATACTCGTTATAAGATGTTACATTGGTTATTATTGGTTATTGGTTATGGAAGGCCTCGGTATCACAGCAAACGAATTAAAATCCATAATTGCTCAACCGCCCGTGCCAGTGGGATCATCCGAATTACTAACTCATCTCCCAAACAAAGAAAGGTAACTGTAGTCCCCATCGTAGCAGTCTCAGCACACGCCAAAAGACATAAGGCGAAACCGCGCAGAGAGTGAACACAGCCAACTGTTCCCTGTCATACGATATCATCATTCATCGTAAACAAGCGGGATATCGAAGCAGGATCAAAACGGATGAGACACACAGCTCACGGTGTGTACAGAGCACTTAACTCAGTAGCTCCTGCAACAAGCCGGTCTTGGAATATGAGGAAACTGCGAGAAGGAACACTTTTCAGACATAGCCTTCAATGGTTCCTGCCGCCTATCCACCATATACCATGGGAGTTCACGTCCTCCCGAAAATGATGATCGTCATAGCACTTGATGATGTTAGGCCATCATTGATGATTCCAATTCCAAACATATAGACACACAGTGGTGGTAAGTTATCATTTCCAATCCAACAGAAGCCACATGACCTGTAGTTAGTAAAACCACAGAGAGAATATGATTTTGTGACCTTCACTGATTCACTCTTAGATGTGGATGTGTAGTTTACACAAGAGGAGAAGTTTTCAACTACAGTGATCCCATTTAAGGCAATTCTGGGATAGCAAGGCAAGTCTCCTTTATAGCAGCAGAACTTGATGTTCTCCGCTCCCTTCTTGTAGCTGCCGCCACACGATTCTGATGTCTCATTAACTTGGACATCATTCAAGAACAATGTCAGGTTAACATTCCATAGATATGGCTCTGCTGATGAAATGCTTGGTGCAACAGTTGTATCAATCATACTGGAGGCTCCTGGTCTTTGGTCATTAATATCACAGACGGCACATGATGTTGTTATATTCAGTATTTCTTTCTGGGGTGTAAATATGTGGCACACACATGGAGAGTGGTTTGTGGTCACAGTAATCCCATTAAAGGCAATTCTAGGGTAGCATGGTATAGCTGTTTCAGAACAGCACAATCCTGTGATGTTTTCTGTGTTCGCTATAAAGCTGCTGGTGCTACACAAACAATCCTGACCAATTATAGGTGTGGACATTATTCACTTGCAATGACAAAACTGCTTTGTTTACATCATAAACCTCTGGAAGCGAATCATTTATGGGACTAACAGTACAATTTATTCTTCCATCTTCTTTAATGTTACATTGTGATGCCATATGATGTCTTGTGCTGAAGTATAGAGACTAGCTGTATTAATATTTTCTTTTCCTTGTACATCGAATATCTATTTATTTATCTATTTAGCAATCTCCATATAATCTTCCTAGATATTTGAAGTCTGTTACTTAATTTGTTTTTCTGTGTACCGGTTGTTTGCTGGCAATGAAAAATATATATCAATTTATTATACATTAAACATACTCAAGTGCATTAAATTAATTTACAACTATTTAAAAGAAATGCTAAATTTTTTGGTTTTTTAAAATAATTACTACCGTCCCTTAGCGCAACTCCCATCATGGGCGCGTAACCACAAGAATTATTAAGTTTTCATTAAACATTCGATTATTTCCCCTACAATTTCTTGTGCATTTTGTGTGTTCGTTTATTGCTGAAGTTTATCTTTATCTAAGATTTAAGAGTTGTATTTACTTGTTACAGAAAATGTTTACCAATATTTTGAGAGTAGTATTTGCTTGTTGTTGGAAACATGTATGCCAATTGTAAGAATTGTCTTTACTTGTTGCTGGAAAAGTTTATGTCAATTGTAAGAATTGTCTTTGCTTGTTGCTGGAAAAGTTTATGCCAATTGTAAGAATTGTCTTTACTTGTTGCTGGAAAAGTTTATGTCAATTGTAAGAATTGTCTTTGCTTGTTGTTGGAAACATGTATGCCAATTGTAAGAATTGTCTTTACTTGTTGCTGGAAAAGTTTATGTCAATTGTAAGAATTGTCTTTGCTTGTTGTTGGAAACATGTATGCCAATTGTAAGAATTGTCTTTACTTGTTGCTGGAAAAGTTTATGTCAATTGTAAGAATTGTCTTTGCTTGTTGTTGGAAACATGTATGCCAATTGTAAGAATTGTCTTTGCTTGTTGCTGGAAAAGTTTATGCCAATTGTAAGAATTGTCTTTGCTTGTTGCTGGAAAAGTTTATGCCAATTGTAAGAATTGTCTTTGCTTGTTGCTGGAAAAGTTTATGTCAATTGTAAGAATTGTCTTTGCTTGTTGCTGGAAAAGTTTATGTCATTTGTAAGAATTGTCTTTGCTTGTTGCTGGAAAAGTTTATGCCAATTGTAAGAATTGTCTTTGCTTGTTGCTGGAAAAGTTTATGTCAATTGTAAGAATTGTCTTTGCTTGTTGCTGGAAAAGTTTATGCCAATTGTAAGAATTGTCTTTGCTTGTTGCTGGAAAAGTTTATGCCAATTGTAAGAATTGTCTTTACTTGTTGCTGGAAAAGTTTATGTCAATTGTAAGAATTGTCTTTGCTTGTTGCTGGAAAAGTTTATGTCAATTGTAAGAATTGTCTTTGCTTGTTGCTGGAAAAGTTTATGTCATTTGTAAGAATTGTCTTTGCTTGTTGCTGGAAAAGTTTATGTCAATTGTAAGAATTGTCTTTGCTTGTTGCTGGAAAAGTTTATGTCATTTGTAAGAATTGTCTTTGCTTGTTGCTGGAAAAGTTTATGTCATTTGTAAGAATTGTCTTTGCTTGTTGTTGGAAAAGTTTATGTCATTTGTAAGAATTGTCTTTGCTTGTTGTTGGAAAAGTTTATGTCATTTGTAAGAATTGTCTTTGCTTGTTGTTGGAAAAGTTTATGTCATTTGTAAGAATTGTCTTTGCTTGTTGCAGGAAACGTTTATCTACAAATTGGATTGTTAGATTTGTATTTGACTGTTACAAGATACATCAAGACCGCCATAGTTGTTTTTGCAAATTGATGGATACATGCATACAAGTTGTAAGTTGAGCATTTATTTGTTGCTGAAACATTTATCTTGGTTGGGAAAAAGTGTTCCAAAAATAGTTTTTGTTTTCATATTCAAACAGGCCGTACAAAGACAAATTCTCGATTTTCCCGTGCACTAAATCGACTTTCAGTTGAAATCGGTAAATAGTAACATAATAATTTTGTATCAGCCGTTCATGTCAAAGATGTATTCTATTATCAGTGTGAAAGTTATTGTGGCATAATGTTAGTTTCTAAAACCTGACGTTGATATCATCATAATGAGTTTGAAATACTACCATATAGTATCTGTGTATAGTATCAATACTAGCATATAACTATGCAGAAGGTTACCCTTTTACTATATCAGCACTTCCGCAGGGAGTCGAAAAGGGTCATTTATATTGCGATATTCGTGACCCAGAGAGACGAACGTAATTGGCGCTTGGTCTGGATAGATCATCCTTTTCCCGTTGACAAACAGGACTCAGAATGCATTCATGTCAAGGAAGGAAGGAAAGGGAAAGTTAACGACTTTGACCTAGATGTCACAAGACTGGAGATATTTAAAATCTTGGCTCAATATGTACTTGTTACTCTCGGGAAATTTATATTTATATTGCATGCAACTGCAGTATTGACATTTCTAAAAGTACTTTATGGAAAATTGTACGAGGTGCCGGCTTCACTTTCAGGAAAATTGTAGGCGGTAGGAATATTATTTGTGAAAATAACACATTTGATTCCTGTCCGAAGCAAATGTTTGTGGCATATCTGTGAGCTGATGAAACAAGGCTATGATATTGTATTTCTGGTTGAATCCTGAGTCAAGGCTATGATATTGTATTTCTGGTTGAATCCTGAGTCAAGGCTATGATATTGTATTTCTGGATGAATCCTGAGTCAAGTGCTATGATATTGTAATTCTGGATTAATCCTGAGTCAAGGCTATGATATTGTATTTCTGGATGAATCCTGAGTCAATGCTCACCGCACCTATGCTAGAGAATGACAATAAGTAGACAGTGAACAAAAGAGAACAATTCCTAGCAGCAAAGGCCAGCACAACATACTAACACATTCTGGAAGCAGTGAACACGGCCTTTTTCATGACGTTGGACTTTCCAATCAAAAAGTGCCGACGGTAGAGACTACCACACAGAAATGAATGGACACATTTTTAGGCACTGGTTGGATAACGATCTTCTTCCAATCCTGGATAGACCTTCATGTCTACTAATGGTTAATGTATCTTATCACAATGATGTGTCAGCGGAAGACAAAGTACCAACTGCATCAAATACAAAAATTGAATTAAGACATGACTTGCTAAGAAAAATGTTAAATTCGACAACACATATTTAAAACTCGAGTTGTTGCGGCTTGTGAGGAATCATCATCATCATCATGTACCATGCCGATTGGCGTAGGCGATCATGTCCCTCCACAATCTTCTATCTACAGTACTTCGTATCAGTTCTGTTGTTGACTGTTTTCCATGCCATGACACCAAGCTATCCAGTATTTTCTCTCTTTGTCGTCCGCGATCTCACCTTTCTTTTATTTTGCCAGTTCTAACCAAGTATTCTAACTTTCCTCTTCTCATGATGTGCCCGAAAAATATTGATTGCTTCTTTCTGATGTTTTTTAAGAGCTCCCTTTTTGTGTTGGCCTCTTTGAGAACTTCCTCATTGGTCTTTTTATCTGCAACATACTTCTGAGAAATCCCATCTCTGTGGCCTCTAATCGTCTTTTCATTTGTTTGTCTACTATCCATGATTCGCTTCCATAGGTCAGAATTGGTTCTATATAGCACCGATGAACTCTCTTTCTCATTTTTATTGACAGATTTGTTGCATAAGATATTTTTCATTTTCTGAAATGCTATTTTGGCCTGAGCTATTCTGCTTTTTATTTCTGTTGTGCATTTCCCATCTGATGTAATTATTGTGCCCAAGTATTTGAAACGTTGTACTTGTTTCACATTTTTCTCGTTTATTTTTATGCTGCATGATGGTGATGATTGTTTCTTCGATATAACCATTACGTCTGTTTTCTTACTATTCAGACTGAGACCTTTCTTGTTGCTTTCTTTTACTAGTATGTCTATCATTTCTTGTAGTTCGTTCTCTGTCTCTGCTATTAAGACTGTGACACGCATATAGCAAATTATTTATGTTGTGACCGTTGTCTTCAATTCCTTTTTTGTCTACTATTGATCTCATAATATATTCGCTGTAAAGTGGAAAGAAATCCGGTGACAGAACAGTCTTGTCTGACTCCTTGTTTTATATATTGAAATTGTCCTGTTTGGTTGTTAATTCGTATAGCTGCTGTTTGTTGCCAGTACATGTTTTTTTTATGATTAGCAGATCATTGTCATCAATGTTTAATTTCTCCCGCATATTTATTATTTCCACATGCTTTACTTTGTCAAATGCTTTCGTGTAGTCTATAAAGCACATATATAGATCTTTCTTTACCTCTATAGATCTTTCTATCAGTGTTCTTAAGATATATATTGCATTATTGGTGCCCTTTCCTTCCACAAATCCACATTGTTCCTCACTTATTTCTGGTTTTATTTTGTTCCTTACACGTCTCATGATTATTCTTAGCAATAATTTTCGTCATATGGCTCATGAGACTAATAGTGCGATGGTCTTCACAATCAGTGGCGCTTGACTTCTTCGGTATGGCTACAAAGATAGATTTTAGTAGATCTTCGGGTATGTGTCCAGTGTTATATATGTCATTGAGTAATTTTGTTATGACTTGTACTCCCAACTCTCCTAATGCATTTATCTCTTCGATTGTTATATTGTCAGGACCTGGAGCTTTGCCTCTTTTCATGTGTTGAATTGCGTCCTCCACTTCACGCTGCATTATTGGTGGTCCTGTGTCTTCATTTGAATTGTTTAATTCTGGTCTTTCATCATCATAGAGTTGACTGATATATTCTGTCAATCTTTCCATTGTCTTCTCCTGTCCCATTATTATATTTCCTTCCTTTGATTTCACACATCCTGAAACGTTGTCTTCTTCAATGAAAGTTATGTACAAATGACTGTTTTCTGTTCTCTTTTCTGTAAGCTGTTTAAAGGTGAATAGAGCGTCAGTACATACTTTGCTTATTTCTGAAACCCATTTGAGAATCGCTTAACTGTGGCTCTATTATTAGACTCAGCCTTTTTCCTACAATTTCGGTGTATAACTTTCCCATAACTTTCCTTTCGGTGTATAACTTTGACTTATTTTCTTCCTGTTAACTCATTTAACTGATTGTGCATAAATTGTGGGTCTTTCTTTTGTTGTTTTTCCATTTCTTCACATTTCTGTTTTAACCATCCTTCCTTTGCTTCTCTGCACTTGTTTTGGATCTCTTTGTGCAATATTTTGTATGTTCGTTCTTCTTTCTTATGTTTTCCTCTTTCGTCCATTAGTTGTAATATTTCTTCTGTCATCCACTTCTTTTTGTTGATTCTTTTAGTCACTGGTATTACTTCTTTTGATGTTTGCTGAATCGATTGTTTGAGCATTTCCCACTGCTCCTGGATGTCCTGTATTTTCTCAATAGCATTATATCTATTTTGTACTATCACGCTGTACTTATCACTCATCTGTTTATCTACTCTTAGCATATCTAGTTCTAATGTTATATTTCTTGGTGATTTCTGTGCCTTCCACAGTTTTATTCTTATCTTTCCAACTACTGGTACATGGTCACTATTACAATCTGCTCCTGGCCTTGTTTTACACACAGACGTTAGCCCATTCCTAAATCTTCTCTGTACCAGTATAAAATCAATTTGATTGTGTACTTTTTTGTCTGGGCTTTGCCATGTCCATAGTCGCCTAGGGTGTTGTTTGAACCAGGTGTTACCTATAATCATTCCATGTGTCTTGGCCCAATCTATCAATCTATCCCCTCTGTCATTCGTCTCGCCAAGGCCATGCCCCCCAGTCACATTTTGCACTTTAGCTGTTCCTACCTTTGCATTGAAATCCCCTAATATAATAGTTATTTCTTGGTATTTACACTGTTCTCAGGCCGCCTCTAGCTCCTCGTAAAAAGTGTCAATGTCTTCTTCTTCGCTATTACTTGTTGGTGCATAAACTTGAATTATGTTGATATCCATTGGTCTGCCACTCAATTTTACTAGCAGAATTCTGTCTGATACTGGCCAAAATCCTTTCACTGTTTTGCTTCTTTCTCTATCTAACATGATGCCTACTCCTCTTTCGTGTGTGGTTCCCCCAGAGTAAATTACATTTCCACTGTCCCGTTGTAATAATCCTGCCCCTGTCCATCTCATTTCACATAGTCCCAAGATGTTCAATTTCATTCTCTTCATTTCTTGACTGATGTTTTCTAGTTTTCCAACCTGGAATGCTGATCTAATGTTCCAAGTTCCTATTGCTAGTGTCTCTTTATTTCTGATCTTGCATACAGTTGCTTGATGACGATAGGGTGTCACTTGTAGCACATTACGCTCCCGACCGGACGAGGTGGCTGTTAAGCCCCCATTTACGTCGTTAGCTGTAAATAGAAGGTTCTGATTTGTCATGATTATTCCAGGCAATTTAAGAAGGTAGTTTGCCATTCCTTTCCTTCTTGGCAGTGACTGTACTAGTCGGAGATCGCAGCCATTGTCTCTATACATAAGATCCTCTGCCTGCCATCGCGGTGTGGAGACCGTAACCGGCACTACTTGTCGGCTGCTCTCACAACACCATCCACCACCTGCTCCAATGGCTTCACATAACCCTGATAGGGGGGCTAAACGGGAGCTCCACCTTGCCCAGTGGTGTCCCGAAGACTAGCGGAGGAAAGGAGACGTCTTACTCCTCCTTTGGTAGGGCAGAACTCTACCTCACTAACCATATTGTGAGGAATGCAAATGAGAAAAAGGTTTATCTTATAGACAAGATCATTGAGGAATACGGCCACACTTCTCTGCTACTCCCTGCAAATCATGCGCACCTTAATCCGATCAAGATTGTGTTGGCTACAGTCAAAGGACAAGTTGTAAAACATAACATGACGTTTAAAATGTTTTTAAATGTGTGATGTTGAAGTTCTGACACATCAGTCCCACTCAAGTATGGAAAATTCAGTTCTGGGAGAAATGTGCTCGAGGTGGACGACAACGCGATCGATTACAAATTTGTCCAGTCATTAACTATTATCAACCTTTTGGAATAGTCAGATTCAGAATGATGAGGACCATATTTTGTTAACAGACCGAATAACGGCATGGGATCATTAAGCGTATGTTGAGAAAATGGCGAAGTGTGTGTACAATGGAAACAAATACATTTCCATATAAAGATGCGTCTACCCTCATTCAATTTGGGGTGTAGTTAGGACACCCTGGGGTCTAACAGTTACTGAAGGACAAGACTAACTGTTGCAAATTGTAATCATGTTTGTGAATGCACATAACAAGAAACACACACAATTACTGTATCTATATAGAAGTATTATGTAGATATGCCTCTGAAAAGAACTGCACTGGAAAATAACATTTTTACTGTAAAATCTAACATTTGAATCAACTCATTTGCAATGGTCATAAAAGATGAAGGGAATTAGCCCATGTGCAAAATCTGTTGTCTTAGTGGAATAAAGAATAGCAATATTTTTGCGTTATGAATAGTTTAAGGCTACATGCAAAAAACCAGCACTGTGAAATAACAGGTAGTTTTCACGCAAGTCGAAGGCAAACGTGTTCTTGAATTTATGAACGAACTAAGATGTAATTCCCTCTGATGTGTACAAACTGTCCTCCTGTTTACATTATGACATGTGAAGTAACCCGCATGGTTTAATTTATTCCAATGTGCTAAATCGTCGTGAAGTGTTAAACCATCCAGGCATATTTATGTGCTCATACATAATTTCTGATAATTTGTGACATTGTATTTATCTAATTTCAAGCATTTATATTGTTTGTACTGATGTGTTAATTTATCATGTGCTTCAATCGTGGTCTTGTTTTCATCGATATGTTTCTCATTTCTAATTTGAAATGAAACGTTTTAATTGTTTTTTCTTGTTGCCTTTAAGTCTACCATTTATATTGCTACCCGAACACTCAATTCCTCATAACTTACTGACGCAAAGGTCTCCTGAAGGGCAATAATCTGTCTGTTTGCCTTGGCCTATATAACAAGTTACCTGGCAAACATTATTTCGCCCGGTGTGCGTGCCGCTTTCAATGTGAGAAATATCCTTAGTCATTTTGGCCAGATTCACATTTTTCTTTTTTTTTTAAAGTAGCAACAAAATTATGATATTGTTCACCGACCTCTCTAGAAACAAAAATTAGACGGAACCTTTTTAAAAAATCGATTAACAAACAAAACATTTTAAAACAAGTAAAAATTAAAAGATAACTATTAAACACAATTAGAACAAGACAAATGAAATTTTGGGGGCATGTTAAAAGACACAACAGCCTAATAAAAGTAATATTGGAAGAGAAAATGCAAGGTAAAAGAGGCACGGGCAGACCAAGGCTAACATGGACGAGTAACATCAAAAGATGGACAAGTCAACCTGAAACAATCTGCACCATCAAAGCAAGAGACAGAGCGGAATGGCGCTCCATGGTAGCCAACCTTTGATGCGGAGACGGCACTCGATAATGTTGTTGATGATGATGATGATGATGATGATGATGATGATGATGATGATGATGATAAACAAACGGACTGATAGACTGATGGACGTATTGATTGACGGATAGATTTCCGCTGATTAATAATTTTGGAAATATGGAAAAACTCCATAAAATGGAGTTTAGAATATCGATATACTTAACGCATTCCAGTGTTAAACGTTCCATTTCAAGACAATTATTACAAGTTAAGATACAAAACTGCTTGTTAAAGCTCCAGTGTTAAACGTTCCATTTCAAGACAATTATTACAAGTTAAGATACAAAACTGCTTGTTAAAGCTCCAGTGTTAAACGTTCCATTTCAAGACAATTATTACAAGTTAAGATACAAAACTCCTTGTTAATGCTCGAGTGTTAAACGTTCCATTTCAAGACAATCATTACAAGTTAAGATACAAAACTCTTTGTTAAAGCTCAATGTACAATGGTGCTATACATAAATTAAATTATTAAACATAACAATTCTATATAAGCATGAAATCCTAAATCGGCGAATAAGCAGGGAAACTAAGATATCAGGGTTACACGTACATTATAAACATAGTTTAAGTCACCCTTACAGGATGTAAAAGTATATAGAGGGGCATGTGGCTTCTGAACAGGTAAAAGATATATGGAAACACTGGGGGAAAGAGAACGCCAGAATAAGGCATGGATGACAGCAGAGATCCTTTATAACATTAAAGAAAGAAAGAACAAGAAAGCAGACATAAATAAACGCAAAACGAGAAATAATAAAGCCAAGACACAGGAAGCTTACACAGAGGTGAACAAAGAAGTGAGAAGATGCATTAAAAGGGATAAGAGGAAATATATAGGTGAACTAGCTAAAGAGGCAGAAGAAGCAGCGAATAAAGGGAATATGAAAGAACTGTACAACAGCACAAAGAAATTAAATGGAAAATACAAACAGATCAATGCCTTTATTAAAGATAAGAAAGGAAATCTGCTTAGTAAGATAAGGGAACAAATGGAGAGATGGAAAGGGAGAGAGAAGAAATATCTAAAGACTGGAAAGAAGGTTATATGATCAAACTACTAAATAAAGGAAGTTTACAGGAGCGCACAAATTATAGGGGAATTATGCTACTATCAGTGGCAGGAAAAAATATTAAGCAGAATCATTCTGGAGAGACTAAAAGAGGCCATACAGAAACATTTGAGAAATGAACAAGCAGGCTTTAGGAAGAACAGATCATGTGCTGATCAAATAACTACTCTACGTATAATAGTTGAACAAAGTTTATAACTAAAATCCCCACTTTATATTGGATTCATAGATTACGAAAAGGCATTTGATAGTTTAGACAGAAGAATGCTTTTGGAAGTTGCTGAGTCATCACGGAATCCCCATAAAGTTTATTAACCTGATAAAAACAATGTATGAAGGAACGAAATGTAGTGTGGTGCATGAAGGACAGCTTACAGAAGCATTTGAAATAAGAACAGGAGTAAGGCAAGGATGCCTTCTGTCTCCATTTCTCTTTCTACTGGCCATAGATTGGATTATGAAAATAACTCAAAACAACAGAAATGGGATCCAGTGGTCACTGACCAAACAACTTGATGATTTAGACTTTGCTGATGACATAGCTCTCCTATCACACAGCCATCAACAGATGCAGGATAAAATGAGCATACTTGATGCGAGATCACAACAGCTAGGGCTGAAGATTAATAGAGATAAGACCAACATTATGAGAATTAATACAGTTGGCAATAACCAAATAAAACTAGGAGAATTACCTCTATTAGATGTACAATCTTATATATATCTGGGCAGTAATATAAATAGAGAGGGAGGTACAGAAAATGATACCAAAATAAGGATATCAAAAGCAAGAGGAGCGTTCATTGCACTGGGAAATTAATGGAAATCCAAAGAAATTAGGTTAAATACTAGAATAAAAATTTTCAACTCAAATGTTAAGGCGGTCCTATTATATGGCTGTGAAACATTGAGAACAACAAAATTGACAATCACGAAGATACAGACTTTCATTAATGGATGCTTACGCTGGATAAAAGGATGGAAATGGCAGGACAAAATCACTAACATAGAATTATGGAAATGTACCAGTCAAACACCAGTGGATAAAGAGATACAGCGAAGACGATGGCGCTGGATAGGACACACACTACGGAAGCCAACTGAGAGTATTACACAACAGGCCCTTTTTGGAATCCCCAGGGGAAAAGACAAAGAGGAAGACCAAGGAATTCTTGGAGAAGACAGATAGAAGCAGAGATGAAGATGATGGGGAAGACATGGAATGATTTTAAAAGAATGGCAAAAAACAGAACGACTTGGAAAGTGTTTGTTGAAGGCCTATGCTCCACTGGGAGCTAAAAAGGTAGAAGGAGAAATGACGAATGTTTATTATCAACATCAGAGGTAAGCAATAATATATTGTTTACCATTTAGTGAAAAGTAAACAGATGCATCGTGACAAATGTTAGAAAAAATAGAGAAATAAATAGTGGCAGAATATAAGCGAGGGAACATGCTTGAAAGTTTTAAAAACCGGTTGATTAGGAAGATAATAATATAAGTAAAAAAAATAAAGAGCTCTATCACGCCAAGTGGCGTATAGGGAATATGGTGATAGTGACTAGAATTTTTACAGACCTTCGTCACATGATTTTTGGGGTAATGTGGTCGGTATTACGCTCGTGCCGGTTTACTTCTTAGAAAAAAATCCGATACCCAATAAGTGTGGGTGAACCTGGATCAGGATCGAATCCGACCTCTTGTCCTTAGTAGTCCAGTTCACTAAGCACTGAGCTATCGCGGCTCCCAAGTTAATAATATAATTCATAAAATTTATAGAAATTTAATTTTAAACTATATTAAGTCGTAATCATGTACGCCAGCAGCATGGCACATGATGATGATGCAAACAGTAACCGTCTATTTACCATATTTTTTTACTAAGAAATAAGAAAGTCGGAAATTATAGTCCCAAGTCTCGTTGAGGTAAAGTTCATAATGAACATGAAGCAGGAAATAACGCTTTACTAATTGAGAGGAATACGTCATCAGAGAAATTAATTATTTGAATTATGATTAGAAAGGGGGGAGCGATAGCTCAGTGGTTAGTGAACTGGACTACAAAGGACAAGAGGTAGGGTTCGATCCCAACCGACGGCTTCCAGGTTCATTCAGCCTATAATGGGTACCGGATTTTTTTCTGGGAAAGTAAAGCGGCACGGGCTATTACGGAAAGTAATACCGACCACATTACCCCAAAAATCATGTGCCGAAGGTCTGTAAAATTTATGGTCACTAACACAATATTCCTTATACGCCACTTGGCGTGACGGCGGTACTTTACTCTTTTTTTTACTTACAATTAGAAAGGAGACAAAATACCTTTGGTTGTGTATCGCTATTTTCGTTATAACTGCAGTGGAGCTTTTTTTTGGTCGAACGTGCCAGAGTTCAGAGGTTAAACTTTTGACAGCTGTACCCCGGGGCTCCAATTGTTGCTTCTATGTTCTAACTGCTTGTTAGCAGCGGCGGCGAAAACAAAAAAAAAGTCACATGTGAACAGATTCAATTGTTCAAATATGCGCTCATCGCGATGTCATGTGCTCATTTCGATGTCATGCGCTCAGTTCTATGCCATGTGCTCATTTCGATGTATTGTGCTCAGTTCTATGTCATGTGCTCTTTCGATGTCATGTGCTCAGTTCTATGTCATGTGCTAATTTCGATGGCATGTGCTCATTTCTATGTCATGTGCTCAGTTCAATGTCATGTGCTCATTTCGATATCATGTACTCAGTTCTAAGTCATGTGCTCAGTTCTATGTTATGTGCTCATTTCGATGTCATGTACTCACTTCTATGTCATGTGCTCCATAGACAAGCCAGTGATTTATGTACTGCTGGGATTGAACATATTCTCATTCCATAGACAAGCCAGTGATTTATGTATTGCTGACGCTCCCATCAAGTAAAAATAAGGTACAGGCTCTTTCTGCGTATGCAGACGTTTAGATTATGTTCTTAGATGCCATATTTTTCAGTGACTAAATTTAAGGACTCAACCTTAACAGCAAAAATACAGAAGTAATTGTCGCAACAAGGAGAAATACATCACTGTAAAGCACAATAAAGACAAGTAACATAGTATTAAATAGGTAAATGAATTTAAATATCTGGGAACAATGTTACCCTCAGATGGTAGATGTATAACAGAGGTGAGATGTAGAATGGCTCAGGCAAAAACAGCTTTCCAGAAAATGAGGAAGATACTGTGCAATCCATTTTTGACAATAGAAGCAAGAAACAGAGTTCTTAAATAATATGTAGAACCAGTCTTAACATGTGGATGTGAATCATGGGCAATTGGACAATAGACAAGAAAATCACTGGAGGCTGTAGAAATGTGGTTTTACAGAAGAATGTTGAGAATACCATGGACACCTAAGAAGAGTAATGAAAACGTTCTGAAAGAGGCCAAAGCAAAAAAGAGAGCTAATATCCAATATAAGGAAGAAACAATCATCATTTTGTGGCCATGTAATGAGAAGGGAACAGCTAGAATATATTGTAACAACTGGGAAAATTGAGGGACGAAGAGATAGAGGGAAGTAAAGAGAAAAAAATCCAGACAGTATAAGAGAGTGGCTTGGCAGAAGGTCAACAACAAAAATGATAAATAACTGTCGAGATCGAAAATTGTGGAGAGACATGATCACCATCGCCAGCAGGCACGGTATTTGATGATGATGACATAGTACGGACACCAAATTCAGTACACAGTTTCAAACGTCATTTTCATTATTCAAATGCCAATATTTCTTCTTCTTTCCTCCTCATTTGCGATGAAAAAAAAAACAAAGTAAAGTACCCCCGTAACGCCAAGTGGCGTATAGGGAAATATGGTGTTAGTGACCCTATATTTTACAGTACTTCAGTACATGATTTTTTGGGGTAATGTGGTCGGTATTACGCTCGTGCTGCTTTACTTTCCCAGAAAAAAATACAGTACCCATTTAAGGCTGGGTGAACCCGGAAGCCGTCGGTTGGGTCGAACTCTACCCCTTGTCCTTTGTAGTCCAGTTCACTAACCACTGAGCTATCGCGGCTCCATTTGCGATGAAGGAAAATAAAAATTGGCGATCTTTTGTTCTTCTGTGAGAGGACTCTGCTGCTGTTATGTTCCCTAGTATTTCTAATATTCCATCAATCCATCTGTTCTGTTCTTGGTCCTGAGGTCTCGTATTCTCACAGCTTTTATTTCTTAAAGGCTAGTTGTGTAATATTTGTCTTATGTGACCAAACCATTTTATATGTTGTTTCTTTATGTACTCAACAGCTGGAATAATCCTTAGCTTTTTTCTCTGCTCCTCATTTTTGATCTGACACCCCAGACCAACATCTCTCCTGTCATTTGTCTAACACATTTCATCTCAGTAGTTGGTATTTGTTTTCTTGAAAACAACATTGTAAATACGTCAAGATGTCTTTCTTCCTCGTCCCTGTCGTCTACACGATTATTCCATGTGTCACAAAAAGTATAATCCTTATCCATAATTGAAGCCAACGTGCCTGAGCGGTTAGTGCTCACTTTATTGACGAGATGGTTTTGGGTTCTGGCGAATATATTTTTGGACCACTCCAGCTTCGGTATTCATCCCACCTCTAAAAATTGGTACCAAATACATGTTTCTGGAAATGTGAGCTGTAACACCGACCTCATTACCTATAAAATGAGTCGTTCGTCATTGGCATTATACATATGAGCATTAATATAATCTTGAACAAACGTCTCACATATTAAACAAAAAATGTGTTTTAAGTTTTCTAAACAATTGTCTTATTAATTGTGCAATTATGTACATACTTATTAATTTCGTTGCTAGTGTTCCTTAATTGCAGCTTTTTGTTGTCGTAATTAATTTTTGTTTTCTACAATTTTATTTGTACAATTTGTATTTCCACAAACGTTAGTCCATCAACATTTTTCCACAAACGATCAACAATAAAGACACATGGCAAGACGTGCGACAGCAACAGGGGCTAAAGGTGTTAGCGACTCATTGCTGATGGATTGCGCCGGGATCAGTAAACCAGAACTATCCAGACCATTCTTCGCCTCTTCGTGGTGCATCTCGTAAAAGACTAGCTAGTCTAGGCTGGCCATGTATGAAGGTATCATGAATGAAGGTAATCCAATATTCAAAATGCAATGCTGACTTCGGGTGAGTTGGGTCGAAAGGTGTAAGATCACAGTTTTACTTCAAACCACATCGCAGTGCACCTACGCCCATTTAACGTCTTCTTGATGTTAGATGAGGAAAATAACTACCTAGTCAATTAATCATCTGGTGAGCGCAAGAGATTGAGAAAGAATAAACACACCAATATAGTTACTTAGAAAAAACATTTTAAAAAATATATATATAATTTTAACATGTTTTTTAATTACTTTGTTATCATAAACAAAACAAAGTTATCAAAATATATTATAACAGTTTATAAGATATAATTACTTCCAGTACATAAAACGAATAATAATTGTTTTTTAGAGCCAATTTTGACCGATGAATAAATAGAGAAATTGATTGAGGTCTTAGAGGCATGGTTTTACTGTTGGTCGTCGTTGCAAGTAAAATTGACGGCTAAGAGAAGTAATAAACACGTTATAAAGCACGAAAGCGAAAAGTACAAATTGTTGCTTAAAGAGGTAAGAAACAATCGTCATTATATTAGCCCTGTCTTAATTATTCACGGTTCAGACGCCAAGCAAACGTGGATGCGTTGTGTCGCTTGTCTGCGGCATGCCTTGACGCGCGCACCTTATCAGTATGGGTAGATCAACAATGTTTTACCAGGGAAGCGGCCATTTCGGCCTATTCGTTTCGCTTTTAACTGTCAGGGTTGTTTAATGTGTGAGTTAGTAAACGTGACCTTCTGTTATCCGCCGAGTTAGACATTCAAGTATCAATACTCAGAGCTGGGGAAGATAAACACAGATTCGACGTGAACAATTTCGTCATAGCTAACCAGATTGTTCTCTTGTGGTAATCTCCAGCCCTCCTTAGCTAATTTGTCTGCGCCTTCTTTTCCATGTATAATACAATGTGATGGTATCTACTGGATGGCCATTCTCTGGAAGTTATTGCTTAATTGGTCTGGGGTTGTTCTCAAGTCAACAAGTTCACTGTTCCTATGGTTGTTAGAGCTGTTAGGACTGACAGTGCACCAGTTAGTATTACCAATTACTACTGTAATGAAACTGATTTCATGAATAGAATGAATTGTGTAATTTCAGTGAACATATAGTTTTATTTTAACAAAATATTATTTAATTTTTCCTAGATAACAAGTTAAGTAGTTTTATTAAAAAGAAAACACAATAATTGTCAAATACTATAAAATTCAGCAAATGAATAGTTCCAAATGCGACTGAAGAAAATAATTTCAAATTCTATAAGAAACACTGACACAATTTATGAAAGTTCAGTTGTCGAGTCCATGCCACCATGGAGGGTAATATATTTCAGGAGTGAACTGGTCTCCAAAAGTTGTGCCCTTTTTCATGAACCCAGTGAAGTAAACCACCTGTCCTCTGGATAAAAATGCACTCCACCACCCATAAGTACCACTTGTCATTATCACATGATCACAGCTTGACAAAATAGCCATATGCACTGTTGCTGAAGCATAGGGTAATATGATGACGTCTTTCTCAACAAAATTTTCTTTGCACCAATTAATGTCCTCACTTGCGATTAAAAATAGAATATGTCTTCCGGGAAACTTAGTCTTCATCCAATCAAATGCTTTAATAAAGTAAGATTTTTCTGGAGTCACATACCCTAAATCAAAGTGTTGTAAGAAATCTCCGCGACGCACATGCACGCCAATTAACATACGTTCTCTTAAAGGTATATTCAAATTGAATAAAACATTAGAAGCCTCTGCAATTACAGACTGTTTGAATTTAAATTCCCTAACAACGTCTTCAACTGCAAATTTGAAATATGTAAACGTTTGAAGGAAACCTCCAATTCTAAAGTTTCCCAAAGACAAGTTCATCAATTTTTCATCAAATGAATAGGCATTTACTTCAAAGACAGTCGGCCACCTGCAAGTAGAAGGGAAAAAAATTATTATAATCAAATTATTTATATCAAAATTAATTATTCATTATATATATATATTATATATATATATATATATATATATACTTGTGTGTGACCTATACACACACACACACACACACACATATATATATATATATATATATATATATATATAATAGACATGTTTACATATATAAACATGTAGGTATCGTGGAATGGCGTTGGATCTAAACAGCTCATAGACTGCTGGTTCCACATAAAAAATGTTTATGTCTTTTGTTAGCAGGAACATTTTCCGGCAAACATTTATCTCCGTTTATTTCTTAGCCTTTCCGGTTTTCTCTTTCTTCTCCTGTTAGTTCCATGACATTGCATGCATTGCTATCATTCTCAAGTACCAGGCCTGCTCGCATAGGTAATCATGTCTCACCACAATTTTAGATCACGACAGTAATTTGTCACTTCTGTTGTCGGCCTTCTACTATGCCATTCTCTTAAACTGTCTGGTATCTTTTCTCTTTGCTTCCCTTTATCTTTTCGTCCCTTAATTTTCCCAGTTCAGTTGTTACAATATATTCCAGCAGTTCTCTTCTCATTACATGGCCAAATGATGATTGTTTCTTCCTAATATTCGAAATTAGCTATCTTTTTGCTCTGAACTCTTTCAGAACGTTTTCATTACTCTTCTTAGCTGCCCATGGTATTCTCAACATTCTTCTGTAAAACCACATTTCTACAGACAGGGATTTTCTTGTCGATTGTCCTATTGTCCATAATTCACATCCATATGTTAAACTAGCACTACATAACATTTAAGAACTCTTTTTCTTGTTTCTATTGTCAAAAATGTCTTCCTATGCTGGCATCAAATTATCTCAGAATATGTATTCGTATTGTTATTTTAAGCTGTCTGTCTCGATAGATAATTTGTTATATCAAGTAAATCCCAAATCAAGTTTATCTTCAACTAATCTGATTATATGAATTTATATCAATCTTGCTTGTTTTCCAGTTAGATGTATCCATTTTTCAGGGTCCACTTCTATGAAATAGATTCTGGTGATCAGCATGCCTCCTGCTACGAGTTTCCTATCATTGACTCTCTCGTGTTTATCAACTTTAGGTCTTGGCAGTAGAGATCACTTGACTATTCTCACAGGTCTGTCTCTCAACTGAAACCAATGTCTAAGGCACGTTTTCGAGTCTCTTTCTTGTAAATAACTTGTCCAGGCGTCAGTCTGGTTATCCGCCAGAGAATCAAGTATTTATTGAGCTCTAATTAATATCTATCACGCGTGTCAATATCAATTCCTAACAGGGCATTTATATTTACTACTTAATTATAATTAATTAAGATCTACGAGCAAATGTCGCACCCGTGTCAGTGTTAACAACTGTGAAATTAACCCCTACACTTAAATAATTTAATAATTTCTGAAATGGTGCGTTCTCATTAGATACGTGACACAGACACACGCGCTTGCAAGACTCGTTTCCACGCATCTACACTTATACGTGTGCGTGCTCGAGTATGTTTCCGTACCATCTGTGAGATCTATCAACAAGATTTTTGACCAGCAGATAAACCAAGCTGTGATCGATAACAGATGTTCCAATCAAACAAGCTGATCATAGAACTAAGAACAACTACAACCAACAAGATTTAGTAGCAAATTGTCAATTGTGGAGAACTATTACTTCCACTCTGTGTGCCGACTTCGTTTTGAGAGGAAGCAGTAATAGTACAAGTGGTAGTAGTAGTTATAGTGTAGTAGTAGTAGTAGTAGTAGTAGTAGTAGTAGTAGTAGTAGTAGTAAAAGTGGTAGTAGTAGTTATAGTGTAGTAGTAGTAGTAGTACAGGTGGTAGTAGTAGTTATAGTGTAGTAGTAGTAGTTGTAGTAGTAGCAATAGTGTAGTAATGGTTGTTGTAGTAGTGGTAGTAGTTTTTGCTATAATAGTGGTAGTAGTGGTAGAAGTAGTAGTAGAAGTAGTGGTATAAATAGCAGTGGTAGTAATCTTTGTGGTAGTAATAATAGTAATGGTTTTAGTGGTAGCAGTTGCAATGGTACTTATGATAGTAGTAATAGTGGTAGTAGTAGTACTAATAGTAGTAGTAATGATGGCATTAGTAATGGTGATAGTAGTTGTAGTGGTAGTTATTGTAGTGGTAGTAGTGGTACTAACAGCAGTAGTACTATTGATTAGAGATACCAATAGTAGTAGTAGTGGTAGTTTTAATTATAGTGGTTGTAGTAGTAGTTGTTGTGGTAATAATAGCAGTATTTGAAGTCGTCGTCGTAGTAGTAGTACCAGTAGTAGTAGTAGTAGTAGTAGTAGTAGTAGTAGTAGTACTTGTAGTGGAGTAGTAATAGTAGTAGTAGTAGTAGTAGTACTTGTAGTGGAGTAGTAATAGTAGTAGTAGTAGTAGTAGTAGTAGTAGTACTTGTAGTGGAGTAGTACCAGTAGTAGTACTAGTAGTAGTAGTAGTAGTAGTAGTAGTAGTAGTACTTGTAGTGGAGTAGTACCAGTAGTAGTAATAGTAGTAGTAGTAGTAGTAGTAGTAGTAGTACTTGTAGTGGAGTAGTACCAGTAGTAGTAGTAGTAGTAGTAGTAGCAGTAGTAGTAGTAGTAGTAGTAGTAGTAGTAGTAGTAGTAGTAGTACTTGTAGTGGAGTAGTAATAGTAGTAGTAGTAGCTGTATACCCTTCTTTGCTAGGGAGTTTCAGTATTTTTGAGAAGGATGACCTGGTGTTGGAGTACCACTGGCAGTTTTTTAAGTCTCCAGCCGAACCTAGGCATTAGAGAAAGCCATTGTAGGCCGCCATTTTATAATCATTGATCAAAAAAACTTATACTTTTACTGCCTTCGAGATTTGATCCAAGAGATTTGAGCCGAAACGTCGTTCAAATGTGTGTTGACTATCAATCACGTAAAGTTTTTACCATACCTTTTTTCTATTCTTTTTTCCAACTCTCCTTCACATTTAGCTTTACTGTAGCTTCGCATTTGTATGCATCCATTTGCATTTCTTTGCCTTAACCCCTTCCTTTGATCCAAGAGCTAATACTTTTATGGCATTCAAGATCTGATACAAAGGTTTACACTCTTATGGCCTTCAAGGTTGGATCCAATAGCTTACACTTTTGTGGCCTTCAAGATTTGATCCAAAAGTTTACACTCTAATGGCCTTCAGATTGGATCCACAAGTTTACACTCTAATGGCCTTCAGATTGGATCCAAAAGTTTACACTCTAATGGCCTTCAGATTGGATCCATAAGTTTACATTCTAATGGCCTTCAGATTTGCATCCAGGAGCTAACGCTCTTGTGGTCTTCAAGATTGTATCCAATAGCTTATACTATTATGCCTTCAAAATGGTTTCAATATCTTACACTTTTATGGTCTTCAAGATTTGAGAACAGCTTACACTCTTATGGACTTCATATTTTGATCCAATATCTTACACTCTTATGGCCTCCCAGATTTGATCCAACAGCTTACACTCTTGTAGCTTTCAGATTTGGATCCAATATCTTACACTCTTATGGCCTCCCAGATTTGATCCAACATCTTACACTCTTACGACCTTAAGATTTGGATCCAGTAGCTTATACTTATATGACCTTTAAGACAAGAAACAATGCTTAAATGATTTAAAATAATACCTGAAGGTACCAACAACAATTAAATGCCTATGTGCTAATAACAAAAACGCATTGAATTTACATCAGACATTAACTGCAAGGGGATCCTATGATAGCTCAGTGGTTAGTGGATTGGATTACTAAGGACAAAAGGTTGGGTTCGATCCTCATTGACGGCTCCTAGGTTCACCCAGCCTTTAAAAGATATAAGATATTTTCTGGGTAAGAAAGTCAGCACGGGCGTAATACTGGCCACATGACTCAAAAATAATGCGCCGAAAGAAATGTGGGGTAGGTGTCCTATGTGCATCGGAGCGATGCGTTCAAGCTTTGAAACTCTCGTACGATGTCTTGGCGCTTTCATACACATAAGACACCTGCCACACATTTCTTGCACCCATGGGTTACCGCAACTATACATGTTTGTATGTTTGTCTGCATATGTATTAGTGCATTGGACATCTTCGGGTTTTCTTTGTGTACTTTGTGGTAATATATACACACGTATATACAGCTTGTACGCATCTTTCGTTAAGTACACATGAGTAGTATAGCAGGAAGGATCTTTTAGCATTTGGTCTGTAAATTAACAAAGACATATTGTAGGCGCATTTAGCGCCTAATGCACTCGATGCGCAGAGGGAGTTAACCATTACCTCTCGTGTCGGGGTGTTGACCTCGCGTATCGGTGACCCCGGAAGTGACCTGTTTATGTCTGGTGTGAGCTGACTTTGGAGTTCTTCTCACTCTTATGGAAATACGTTGTCTGCTGACGTCGTGTGTTATTTAGGTTATTTTTAAATGGAGGAAAGCATCATCCGGTGCTCCTTTCCTCGGTATTATCTCTCCTCATTAGGACTGGACCTTTCTTCTTCTCGGTGTTATTGGTATTCTCTCCTCATTAGGATCGTTCTTTAACTTTTCATAACTGTTTTTCTTCTGTATTAGTGATACTAATCATCTCTCTCTCTCTCTCTCTCTCTCTCTCTCTCTCTCTCTCATATCTCCTCATAGACTACTCTGCTTCCATTCCACCCTCCCTCCTCTCTCTTTCCCTCTCCTAGCGTTCCGCCCTCCCTCGTATTTTATCTTCATTCATAGACTTCCCCCATTGTATCACTTACTCATTCTCTCCATTTAAGCCCATTATCTCTCCTTCCCTCCCCTAGACAGATCTCTATCTCTCTCACTCTATTTTTTCTCTCTCCTATTCCCTCCTTGATTTCTCTCCATTGTAACACTTACTCATTCTCTCCATTTATGCCTATCGTCTCGTTTTCCTTCTCCTAGACTTCTCTCTCTATCTCTCTATCTCTCTCCTAAACCCGCTTACACTTCTCTCCTACCATTCTAGCCTCCTTCCTCTCTCTTTCCCTCTCCTAGTGTTCCGCTCTCCCTCGTATTTTTAGCGTCCCTCCATTGTAACACTTACTCATTCTCGCCATTTATGCCTATCATCTCGCCTTCCTTCTCCTAGACTTCTCTCTTTCCCTCTCTTTCCCTCTCTCTCTCCTATCCCCGCTTAGACTTCTCTCCTACCATTCCAGCCTCCCTCCTCTCGCTCTCTCTCTCTCTCTCACTTTCCCTCTCCTAGTGTTCCGCCCTCCCTCGAATTTTTAGCGTCCTTCCGTTGTAACACTTACTCATTCTCGCCATTTATGCCTATCATCTCGCCTTCCTTCTCCTAGACTTCTTACTCTCTCTCTCTCTCTCTCTCGCCTATCCTCTCTTAAACTTCTCTCCTATCGTTCCAGCCTCCCTCTTCTCTCTTTCCTTCTCCTAGTGTTCCGTCCTCCCTCGTATTTTTAGCTTCCCTCCGGTGTAACACATTAATATCATTTAATATAAATCACAACATGACTTAAAATATCTACTTTAAACAACGAATAAGATAAACATATGAAAAATGACGGAATAATACACTCAACGAGACTTATCATTAGTACTTTAAATATATTAATAAAATAAATAATCCTTTATCGATAATCCCTAACACGTAATTTAAGAGAAAACAGAAAATTATTACACTTACAGCGTAACATATATCCTCAACACAGGCCGCTAGAGTGAGCAGTATTATTAAAATAAGCTTCCTTGAATCAATCATACTTATAACACGAACTCTCACATGCGACTAGTTTAAATATAATCTGGTAACACATGTGGATGACACTATTCCAACTTCGACTAACATCTAGGTTAACTAATCAGAGAAGAGTATTACTGTAACGTGATCACTGAACAAAGAGATGACTGACATCTGGATTAACCAATCAGAGAAGAGGATTACTGTTATCGTGATCACTGACCTCATTTTCCACTTGAAATACTGTCGAGTCTCAGCGGTGAGTTACTTGAACTCGATTTGGTCCCTGATACAATCCACCTGTTGGGTCATCGGTAGTAGGATAATGCGGATGGTGGGTTACTTGAACGCGATTTGACCCATGATACAATACCAGAGGAGATCCATGATATCGATTTGACATCTGAAGGCTCCAATACCAATGCTTACCATCTCAACGAATGACAGGTAACATTGAAGATGATTATTACAGATCAGAAAACTTAGTGCCAAAGTCTCAATAGTTAGACACAACGAACAGAAAGTTATATTCAAAATTTTAAAAGTTAGTCCAAATCACTTCAACGAATGACAGACAACATTAAATGTGATCGTTACAGATCAGAAAACTTAGTGCCAAACACCAAAAAATTAGTTTCGTAGTCAAAAACTTGAACTCAAACTATAAAAATTTAGTTCCAAAAGTCACAATACTTAAACACACCGAACAGAACGTTATATTCAAAGGGCAAAAAAGTTAGTCAAAATCGCTAAATGTTAACCCCAAAAACACACAAATTTAGGCTCATAATCAAAAACTCGATCTCAAAACCCTAAAAATATACTCCTATAGTCATAACAGTTAGACACAACGAGCAGATAGTTATATTCAAGGTCAATAAAATTAGTCGAAAACGCAAAATTTTACCCCTTAGATTATCCCCATATCAAGAATTTCCTTAAAAAATCACTTTTATGATTTTTACGCCCAACCATTTTTTATGGCTAAGCCTATGTAATCGTTAAAAAAAATTAAATTTAACATCTAGGATTACCCCAAA
The DNA here is from genome assembly GCA_032433765.1 of Megaustenia siamemsis. Classification (NCBI taxonomy): domain Eukaryota; kingdom Metazoa; phylum Mollusca; class Gastropoda; order Stylommatophora; family Ariophantidae; genus Megaustenia; species Megaustenia siamemsis. Next base: position 39,983,851 of record JAVIAB010000088.1, read on the forward strand.
CTTCATATTAGACGTCCCCGTAGCAAAGATTTTGATTTTAAAAATCACTTTTATGATTGTTAGCCCAAACAATTTGTTTATGGCTACGCCTATGAAATCATTTAAAAAATTAAATTTAACATCTAGGATTACCCCAAACTTTATTAGACATCCCCGTAGCAAGATTCTGATTTTAAAAATAACTTATGATTTTTACCCCCAACCATTTTTTTCTGGCTACGCCTATGAAAATGATAATAATAGTAAACTTAAATGCTAGGCTTACTACAAACTTTATTTTACACATCCCCGTAGCAAGATTTTGATTAAAAATCAGTTTATTAATTTTACCCCCTGATCATTTTTGAGGGATCATCATCAAGTGCCATACCGGTTTGCGTTGGCGATCATGTCCTTCCACAATATTCTATCCACAGTGCATCGTATGAGTTCTGTTGTTGACTGTTTTCCATGCCATGACACCAAGCTATCCAGTATTTCGTTTGAGGGATACGCCTATGAAATTGATAAAATTGAATTTAATTTAACATCTATGCTTACCCCAAACTTTTTATTAGACATCGCCATATCAAATTTTTCATTTAAAAAAGCACTTTTATGATTTTTACCCTCTGACCATTTTATGGCTGCGCCTATTAAATCATTTTTAAAAATTTAATTTAACCTCTAGACTTACCCTAAACTTTATTTTACAGATCCCTGTAGAAAAAATTTACTTAAAATCACTTTTATTATTTTTACCCCCCTGACCATTTTTGAGGGATAAGCCTATTAAACTTTAAAAAATTAAATTTTAACCTTGGCTTACCCCAAACTTTTTTTTGACACGCCCATAAATCAAATTCGCGTAAAGAAGCAACAAAAAGCTAGCAGTGTACTATGGACTAGTGTCATCCACATGTGTGACCATATTATATTTTAACTAGTCGCATGTGAGAGTTCGTGTTATAAGTGTGATTGATTCAAGGAAGATTATGTAATACTACTGCTCAGTCTAGCGGCTTGAGTTGAAGGAAATTTCTTACGCTGTAAGTGTAATATTTTTCTGTTTTCTCTTAAATTATGTACGTTAGAGATATCGATAAAGGGTTATTCAATTTTATTAATATGTTTAAAGTATGAATGATAAGTCTTGTTGAGTGCATTATTCCGTCATAGTCTTGTTGAGAATATTATTCCGTCATTTTTCATATGTTTATCTTATTGGTTGTTTAATGTAGATATTTTAAGTCAGGTTGTGATTGATATTCAGTGATATCAATGTGTTACACTGGAGGGAAACTAAAAATGCGAGGGAGGACGGAACGCTAGGAGAGAGAAAGAGAGAGGAGGGAGGCTGGAACGATGGGAGAGGAGTCTAAGAGAACATAGGCGAGAGAGAGAGAGCGAGAGTGAAGTCTAGGAAGAGAAAGGCAAGATGATAGGCATACATGGCGAGAATGAGTAAGTGTTACAATGGAGGGAAATCTAGAAGGGAATAGTAGAGAGGGGGGGAGAGAGAGAGAGAGAGAGAGAGAGAGAAAAGAGTGAGAGTGATAGAGAGAAGTCTATAAGAGGGAAGGAGAGATAATGGGCTTAAATTGAGAGAATGAGTAAGTGTTACAACGGGGAAAAGTCTATGAGGAAGCTAAAAATACGATGGAGGGCGGAACGTTAGGAGAGAGAAACAGGAGGGAAGATGGAATGGTAGGAGAGACGTCTAGGAGAGAGAGAGAGAGAGAGAGAGAGAGAGAAGTCAAGGAAAAGGAAGGGGAGATGATAGGCTTAAATGGAGAGAATGAGTAAGTGATACAATAAATGGAAGTCTATGAAGGAAGCTAAAATACAAGGGAAGAACGAACTCTAGAAGAAGGAAAGAGAGAGTAGTCTATGAAGAGATAGGAGAGAGAGAGAGATTATTAGTATCACTAATACAGAAGAAAAACAGTTATTAAAAGTTAAAGAACGATCCTAATGAGGAGAGAGTACCAATAACACCGAGAAGAAGAAATGTCCAATCCTAATGAGGAGAGATAATACCGAGGAAAGGAGCACCGGATGATGCTTTCCTCCATTTAAAAATAACCAAAATAACACACGACGTCAACAGACAACGTATTTCCATAAGAGTGAGGTCAGCACAAGTACACCAAGAACTCCAAAGTCAGCACACACCAGACGTAAACAGGTTACTTCCGGGGTCACCTATACGCGAGGTCAACACCCCGACCCGAGAGGTAATGGTTAACTCCCCCTGAACCTTGAGTACATTAGGCGCTAAATGGGCCTACTATATATTTTTGTTAATTTACGGGCCAAATGCTAACGGTTTGCGTTGGCGATCATGTCCTTCCACAATATTCTATCCACAGTGCATCGTATGAGTTCTGTTGTTGACTGTTTTCCATGCCATGACACCAAGCTATCCAGTATTTCGTTTGAGGGATACGCCTATGAAATTGATAAAATTGAATTTAATTTAACATCTATGCTTACCCCAAACTTTTTATTAGACATCGCCATATCAAATTTTTCATTTAAAAAAGCACTTTTATGATTTTTACCCTCTGACCATTTTATGGCTGCGCCTATTAAATCATTTTTAAAAATTTAATTTAACCTCTAGACTTACCCTAAACTTTATTTTACAGATCCCTGTAGAAAAAATTTACTTAAAAATCACTTTTATTATTTTTACCCCCCTGACCATTTTTGAGGGATAAGCCTATTAAACTTTAAAAAATTAAATTTTAACCTTGGCTTACCCCAAACTTTTTTTTGACACGCCCATAAATCAAATTCGCGTAAAGAAGCAACAAAAAGCTAGCAGTGTACTATGGACTAGTGTCATCCACATGTGTGACCATATTATATTTTAACTAGTCGCATGTGAGAGTTCGTGTTATAAGTGTGATTGATTCAAGGAAGATTATGTAATACTACTGCTCAGTCTAGCGGCTTGAGTTGAAGGAAATTTCTTACGCTGTAAGTGTAATATTTTTCTGTTTTCTCTTAAATTATGTACGTTAGAGATATCGATAAAGGGTTATTCAATTTTATTAATATGTTTAAAGTATGAATGATAAGTCTTGTTGAGTGCATTATTCCGTCATAGTCTTGTTGAGAATATTATTCCGTCATTTTTCATATGTTTATCTTATTGGTTGTTTAATGTAGATATTTTAAGTCAGGTTGTGATTGATATTCAGTGATATCAATGTGTTACACTGGAGGGAAACTAAAAATGCGAGGGAGGACGGAACGCTAGGAGAGAGAAAGAGAGAGGAGGGAGGCTGGAACGATGGGAGAGGAGTCTAAGAGAACATAGGCGAGAGAGAGAGAGCGAGAGTGAAGTCTAGGAAGAGAAAGGCAAGATGATAGGCATACATGGCGAGAATGAGTAAGTGTTACAATGGAGGGAAATCTAGAAGGGAATAGTAGAGAGGGGGAGAGAGAGAGAGAGAGAGAGAGAGAGAGAGAGAAAAGAGTGAGAGTGATAGAGAGAAGTCTATAAGAGGGAAGGAGAGATAATGGGCTTAAATTGAGAGAATGAGTAAGTGTTACAACGGGGAAAAGTCTATGAGGAAGCTAAAAATACGATGGAGGGCGGAACGTTAGGAGAGAGAAACAGGAGGGAAGATGGAATGGTAGGAGAGACGTCTAGGAGAGAGAGAGAGAGAGAGAGAGAGAAGTCAAGGAAAAGGAAGGGGAGATGATAGGCTTAAATGGAGAGAATGAGTAAGTGATACAATAAATGGAAGTCTATGAAGGAAGCTAAAATACAAGGGAAGAACGAACTCTAGAAGAAGGAAAGAGAGAGTAGTCTATGAAGAGATAGGAGAGAGAGAGAGAGATTATTAGTATCACTAATACAGAAGAAAAACAGTTATTAAAAGTTAAAGAACGATCCTAATGAGGAGAGAGTACCAATAACACCGAGAAGAAGAAATGTCCAATCCTAATGAGGAGAGATAATACCGAGGAAAGGAGCACCGGATGATGCTTTCCTCCATTTAAAAATAACCAAAATAACACACGACGTCAACAGACAACGTATTTCCATAAGAGTGAGGTCAGCACAAGTACACCAAGAACTCCAAAGTCAGCACACACCAGACGTAAACAGGTTACTTCCGGGGTCACCTATACGCGAGGTCAACACCCCGACCCGAGAGGTAATGGTTAACTCCCCCTGAACCTTGAGTACATTAGGCGCTAAATGGGCCTACTATATATTTTTGTTAATTTACGGGCCAAATGCTAATGTGATCTTCCTGCTATACTACTCACATGCTTTTTTGGACATCTGTTCGTTGTGCACACACACAGTTATATATACCAATTTATACGTATCTTGCACCCACCTCCCCATATTTTTAAAACCCTTCCTTTTTATTTCTCCCCTGACTGCCTGGTCAGTGAGATATATAGTTGGTCAGTGAGATATATAGTTGGTCAGTGAGATATATAGTTGGTCAGTGAGATATATGGTTGGTCAGTGAGATATATAGTTGGTCAGTGAGATATATAGTTGGTCAGTGAGATATATAGTTGGTCAGTGAGATATATAGTTGGTCGGCCCACCCAATCTTTTAGTTCTAGTCAGAAGCTGACCAAGCTCAGGACCGCAGGGAAGTGACCTTTCTTTCCCCTTTCTTCTGTGCCTTATCGCCATGGAGTTAAATGTGTGTAAATATCCTTATATAGATCCACTTATGAACACCTACTAACACCCATCTTTGCAGCTATAGCAAAGATGTCGGGCGCCACTGATTGTGAAGACCATCGCACTATTAGTCTCATGAACGATATGACGAAAATATTACTAAGAATCATCATGAGACGTGTAAGGAACAAAATAAAACCAGTAATAATCGAGGAACAATGTGGATTTGTGGAAGGAAAGGGCACCAATAATGCAATATATATCTTAAGAACATTGATAGAAAGATGTATAGAGGTTAAGAAATCTATATATGTGCTTTATAGGCTACACAAAAGCATTTGACAAAGTAAAGCATGTGGAAATAATCAATATGCTGGAGAAATTAAACATTGATGGCAAGGATCTGCGAATGATTAAAAAAAACATGTACTGGCAACAAACAGCAGCTATACAAATTAGCGACCAAACAGGACAATTACAATATATAAAAAAAGGAGTCAGACAAGGATGTGTTCTGTCGCCAGATTTGTTTTCACTTTACAGCGAACATATTGTGAGATCAATAGTAGACAAAAAAGGAATTGAAGTCAACGGTCACAACATAAATAATTTGCGATATGCAGATGACACAGTCTTAATAGCAGAGACAGAGAATGAACTACAAGAAATGATAGACACAATAGTAAAATAAAGCAACAAGAAAGGTCTCAGTCTGAATAGTAAGAAAACAGAAGTAATGCTCAAATCAAACATACAATCATCACCATCATGCAACATAATAATAAACAGGACAAATCTGAAACAAGTGTAACGTTTGAAATACTTTGGCACAATAATAACATCAGATGGGAGATGCACCACAGAAATAAAAAGCAGAATAGCTCAAGCCAAAATAGCATTTCAGAATAATTAAAAATATCTTATGCAACAAATATATGTCAATAGAAATCAGAAAGAGAGTTCATCGGTGCTATAACGAGCGCATTCTGACCTATGGAAGCGAATCATGGACAGTAAACAAGCAAATAAAAAGACGATTAGAGGCCACAGAGATGGGATTTCTCAGAAGAATGTTGAAAGTTCGTTGTAATGACACAAAAAAGGAACTCCTAAAAAACATCAGAAAGAAACAATCAACATTTTTCGTGCACATGATCAGGTTACAACTGGCAAAATAAAAGGAAAGAGAGATCGCGGACGACAAAGAGATAAATACTGGATAGTTTGCTGTCATGACATGGAAAACAGTCAACAACAAAACTGATACGATGCACTGTAGATAGAAGATTGTGAAAAGACATGATCGCCTACGCCAACCGGTATGGCACATGATGACGATGATATATCCTTATATATATTTGTATGTTGTTGTTTGTTGTTCCAGCTGTAGGCCTACTTGGTAGAAACGTCGACTTTTGTTTTGTTAATTACCTACGTAAAGCTGTTACAATACCACTTTTTTCTTCTTTTTTTTTTTAAATTTGCTATTATCTTCAGCTTTACAGCAGCTTCTCATTTCTATGCATCCTTGTGCATCTTGGTGCCTTTCCTCCCTAAGAGGTAATGAACGTGCTGACAGACCTGCCAGTTTGAACGAAGGGCATTAAGCTTAGAAGACAATTCTGATGTCCGGTACAGCGGTCACAAATAACGACTTTAGAATGAAATTACATCAGCAACTGTTGCCAGATTAGGACGGTCACAAGGAACGACTTTAGAATGAAATTACATCAGCAACTGTTGCCAGATTAGGACGGTCACAAGGAACGACTTTAGAATGAAATTACATCAGCAACTGTTGCCAGATTAGGACGGTCACAAGGAACGACTTTAGAATGAAATTACATCAGCAACTGTTGCCAGATTAGGACGGTCACAAGGAACGACTTTAGAATGAAATTACATCAGCAACTGTTGCCAGATTAGGACGGTCACAAGGAACGACTTTAGAATGAAATTACATCAGCAACTGTTGCCAGATTAGGACGGTCACAAAGAACGACTTTAGAATGAAATTACATCAGCAACTGTTGCCAGATTAGGACGGTCACAAAGAACGACTTTAGAATGAAATTACATCAGCAACTGTTGCCAGATTAGGACGGCCACAAAGAACGACTTTAGAATGAAATTACATCAGCAACTGTTGCCAGATTAAGAGCAATGAATATATATATATATTTATTATACAAGACAAGATAATCACTGGAGTCTGTAGAAATGTGGTTTTACAGAAAAATGTTGAGAACACCATGGACAGATAAGAAGTGTAATGAAAAAATTCTGAAAGAGGTCAAAAGCAACGAGAGCTAATTTCCAATATTAGGAAGAAACAATCATCATTTGTTGGTCAAGTAATAAGAAGAGAACAACCGGAATATATTGTAATCACTGAGAAAATTGAGGGACGAAGAGATAGAGGGAAACAAAGAGAAAAAAAATACCAGACAGCTTAAGAGAATGACTTTGCAGAAGGTCAACAACAGAAATGATAAATAACTGTCGAGATCGAAAGTTGTGGAGAGACATGATCATCTACGCCAGCAGGCCCGGTACTTGATGATATATATATATATATATATATATATATATATATATATATATATACGTATATATATATATATATATATATATATAAAGAAAAACTGTAGGGTTAAAGCTTCACGTGACAAGTTTACAACACAAATCAGAACGACGTTTCGCCGCAAAAGCCTTCAATGGGAACAAACATACGATATATACAAATAAGTATTTAAATTTTTTATTTTTAATAATATTTTTTTTAATCTATCTTGAAGGAGAAATAAAAGGAAAATAAGAATAAAATCATCCCTGATGTGGAAAGACCGGAAGTGCCCAGGAAGTTGATGTTCTTTTCACATCTGATTCCACATCATGGATGATTTTATTCTTATATTCCCTTCATTTTCCTTCTAGTTCGATTTGTTTAAGTAATTTATTTTTTTTTATTTTAAAAACATATTTTTACCTGTGTTGTATATTTGTTTCTGTTGAAGGCCTTTGCGCCGAAACGTCGTTCTAATTTGTGCTGTCCACTTGTTACGTGAAGCTTTAACCGTACTGTATTGTCCTGTTTCTATATATATATATATATATATATATATAGTTTTTTTTTAATTTCTCCTCACTATTAGTTTCACTGCAGCTTCGCATTTGGATGCTTTTATGTGCATTTCTTGGAGCCGCATCGCGGTCCATCCAGATAGCTCAGTAGTTAGTGGACTGGACTACAAAGGACAAGAAGTAGTGTTCGATCCCAACCGACGGCTTCCGGCTCACCCAGCTTTTAATGGGTACCGGATTTTTTTCTGAGAAAGTAAAGAGGCACGGGCGTGATACCGACCACATTACCCCCAAAAATAATGTGCCGAAGGTGTGTAAAAATTATGGTCACTAACAGCATATTCCCGATACGCCACTTGGCGTGACGGGGGTACTTTACTTTTTTTTTTTTTTTTTTTTAAATGTGCATTTCTATGCCTAGACCCTTTATTCACAAATTACACGAATATAATGCCAAGGTGGGAGATGCCAGACGGGACCGCTAAGTAGGAAGCAAAGAAAACGTGTCGAACAACACAACACCGGTACCGTTAGTTGCTACACGTTGAGAGATATACTTCAAAGGAGATCTAAGCAATCATGGACAAATTCGATATACATTGACGATGACCTATCGACTAAACGAAACATACAAAACAGTACAAATAAACTAACGTTCTAAAGTTGTAAAAACAACTATAACAAACTGATTACTACATTTTTTTTTTCTGATGAGGTTGGTCGATACATTTACTGTAGGTTTCAGTAAAAAGACACAACTGCAAGATTTTACCAGCCACTGAATATGTGCAATATTTCACTAACTCCTGAATTTTAAGTCTATAATTAGTGCCTTCTATTTAATTACAATGTTTAGAGAAAATATGAATTTGCATTGAGTCTGGACAAAGAGGATATCGCAAAGTTCAATCTTCATTCTTTAAGCGAATAGAGCAGGATGGTGATATAAGGAGATATATATATATATATATATATATATATATATATAGAGAGAGAGAGAGAGAGAGAGAGAGAATGATGTGCCTAAGGGTGTAAAAGGGGTGTGGTCCATCCAGAGTGCTTAGTGAGAAAAGCACATGTGTCTACAATGAACATCTTTCAGGAATAATTAGTCTGCGTTCGCATCGAGAAATGCTAGGCCGAGTGTGGAGCGGATATGGGATGTCATTACTGTAACGAAATTTCTTCTTCTTTAAATCATTGCTTATTGACACTAGGACTCTGGACTCTCTGATGAAGGCCGCTGTCTGTTTAAGTGATTCAGTTGCCCAGTAGAGTTTCTTTTCCAGGGAGGTTGGTGTGGGACACATCGTCATCCTCAGTCCTGTGTGTTGGGGGCAATCCTGTAGAACATGTTTTGTTGTCATGTTATATCCAGGGTACAGTGGCACTGGCTGGTAGTTCTTATTTTGAGTTTCGTGAACGTGTGATTTCTCTTTCTGTTGTGGCCAGCGCGTAGGCAAAATATGATAACTTGATCCCTCCTTGATAGTTGGACGTATCCGTCCCGCTTGTTATACTTTGGGTGTTCTTGTTTCCATTTTTCATGGTGCTAGCCTTTGATGATGGATTAGGTTTCGTCGTAGCTGATCAGATGGTTCTCTTTTGGTAATCTCCATCCCTCCTTAGCTAGCTTGTCTGCGGATTCGTTTCCATGTATAATATAATGTGATGGTATCTACTGGATGACCACTCTCTGAAAGTTATGGCACAATTGGTCTGGGATTGTTCTCAAGTATCTAGCTCACCGTTCCTAGGGTTGTTAGAGCTGTTAGGACTGACAGTGCACCAGTTAGTATCATCAATTACTACCGTACTGAAACTGATTTCATGAATAGAATGAATTTAGTAATTTCAGTGAACAAATACGTTTTATTTTGTAACAAAATATTATTTAATTTTCAAAAGATAACAAGTTAAGTAATTTTATCAAACAAACAAAATAATTTGCAAATACTATAAAATTCAGCAAATGAATAGTTCCAAATGCAACTGAAAAAAACCCATTTCAAATTCGATAAGAAAACTTGACACAATTTATGAAATTTCAGTCGTCGAGTCCATGCCACCATGGAGGGTAATATATTTCAGGAGTGAACTGGTCTCCAAAAGTTGTGCCCTTTTTCATGAACCCAGTGAAGTAAACCACCTGTCCTCTGGATAAAAATGCACTCCACCACCCATAAGTACCACTTGTCATTATCACATGATCACAGCTTGACAAAATAGCCATATGCACTGCTGCTGAAGCATATGGTAATATGATGACGTCTTTCTCAACAAAATTTTCTTTGCACCAATTAATGTCGTCACTTGCGATTAAAAATAGAATATGTCTTCCGGGAAACTTAGTCTTCATCCAATCAAATGCTTTAATAAAGTAAGATTTTTCTGGGTTATATACCCTAAATGAGTTTGTCCTAAGAAATCTCCGCGACGCACATGCACACCAATTAACATACGTTCTCTTAAAGGTATATTCAATTTAAAAAGAACATTAGAAGCCTCTGCAATTATAGACTGTTTGAATTTAAATTCCCTAACAACGTCTTCAACTGCAAATTTGAAATATGTAAACGTTTGAAGGAAACCTCCAATTCTAAAGTTTCCCAAAGACAAGTTCATCAATTTTTCATCAAATGAATAGGCATTTACTTCAAAGACAGTCGGCCACCTGCAAGTAGAAGGGAAAAAATTATTAAGAACTAATTAAACCAATGTCAACGGTCACAACATAAATAATTTTCGATTTGCGCGTGACCCAGTCTTAATAGCAGAGACAGAGAATGAACAACAAGAAATGATAGACATAATAGTAAAAGAAAGCAACAAGAAAGGTCTCAGTCATAATAGTAAGAAAACAGAAGTAATGCTCAAATCAAACATACAATCATCACCATCATGTAGCATAAAAATAAACGAGACAAATCTGAAACAAGTGCAATGTTTCAAATACTTGGACACAATAATAACATCAGATGGAAGATGCACCACAGAAATACAATGCAGAATAGCTCAGGCCAAAATAGCATTTCAGAAAATGAAAAATATCTTGTGCAACAAAAATATGTCAAAAGAAGTGAGAAAGAGAGTTCATCGGTGCTATATAGAACCAATTCTGACATATGGAAGCGAATCATGGACAGTAGACAAACAAATGAAAAGACGGTTAAAGGCCAAGAGATGGGGATTTCTCAGAAGAATGTTTAAAGTTTCTTGGACAGCTAAAAAGAATAATGATGAAATTCTCAAAGAAGGCAATACAAAAAGGGAGCTCCTAAAAAACATCAGAAAGAAACAACATTTGTCAGGCATATCATATATTAAATCATGTCCATAATATTCATGAAGATCTACAAGCAAATATCGCAACCGTGTCAGTGTTAACAACTACAACACTAACCCCCACACTTAATAATTTAATAATTTCTGAAATGGTGCGTTCTCGTGAAATACGTGACACAGACACACGCGCTTACAAGACTCGTTTCCACGCATCTACACTTATTCGTGTGCGTGCTGGAGTATGTTTCCGTAGCATCTGTGAGATCTATCAACAAGATTTTTGACCAGCAGATAAAGCAAGCTGTGATCGATAACAGATGTTCCAATCAAACAAGCTGATCATAGAACTAAGAACAACTACAACCAACAAGATTTAGTAGCAAATCGTCAATTGTGGAGAACTATTACTTCCACTCTGTGTGTCGTCTTCGTTTTGAGAGGAAGCAGTAGTAGTACACGTGGTAGTAGTAGTTATAGTGTAGTAGTAGTAGTAGTAGTAGTAGTAGTAGTAAAAGTGGTAGTAGTAGTTATAGTGTAGTAGTAGTTGTAATAGTATTAGTAGTAGTAGTAGTAGTAAAAGTGGTAGTAGTAGTTATAGTGTAGTAGTAGTAGTAGTAGTAGTAGTACAAGTGGTAGTAGTAGTAAAAGTAGTAGTAGTAGTTATTGTGTAGTAGTAGTAGTAGTAGTAGTACAAGTGGTAGTAGTAGTAAAAGTGGTAGTAGTAGTTATTGTGTTGTAGTAGTAGTAGTAGTAGTAGTAGTACAAGTGGTAGTAGTAGTAAAAGTGGTAGTAGTAGTTATAGTGTAGTAGTAGTAGTAGTAGTAGTAGTACAAGTGGTAGTAGTAGTAAAAGTGGTAGTAGTAGTTATTGTGTAGTAGTAGTAATAATAATAATGTAGTAATAGGTGTTCTAGTAGTGGTAGTAGTTCTTGTTGTAATAGTGGTAGTAGTGGTAGAAGTAGTAGTAGAAGATGTAGTGGTATTAATAGCAGAGGTAGTAATGGTTGTGATAGCAGTGGTAGCAGTTGCAATGGTACTTATGAAGTGGTAATAGTGTTAGAGTAGTAGTGGTAGTAGTAGAAGTAGTAGTATTAATAGTAGTAGATAATATTGCCCTTTTCGTCTTGTCAGACGGTCTAGTGGAGGCTATTGTGTATTTTTTGAGGTTTTGTTTTTGTCGAACAACTTCTCTCGTGGCTAATTCTAACAACGTTTGATAAACACACACGGCACAGAATGAACAAGTCAGGCCCACTGGTCCATAGGGTTTACCATCCTTTTTCATGAGTCTTTTCTCTTCTAAGTTTTGCCTTAGCACAGTCTCAAATGATGTTATACCATTCCTTACACATGCTCTACATGATGTGCGATCACTTTCCAGATGATCTCAGTCATTTTCACAGATGGAGAAGTCATTCAGAGATGATTTACAGATATCTCTATATCGTAGTTTAGGACTGCCGATTTGTCTTTTTCCGTGTGTTAGTTCACTATATAGTATTTGCCTGGGGATGCGCTTTTCTTCCATTTGATGGACTAGCCCCAGTAGTAGTAGTGATGGCATTAGTAATGGTGATAGTAGTTGTAGTGGAAGTAGTGGTAGTTGTGGTACTAACAGCAGTAGTAGTAGTTGTTAGTTATAGCAATAGTAGTATTAGTAGTAGTAGCAGTGTAGTGGTAATTATAGTGGTTGTAGTAGTAATAAAAGTGTAGTGCAAAATAAAGACAAGTGGAACAATATTAAAATAGGTAAATGAATTTAAATAGTTGGGAACTTTGTTAACCTCAGACGGAAGATGTACAAAAGAGGTGAGATGCAGTATGGCTCAGGCAAAATGAGCTTTCCAGAAAATGAGGAAAATCCATTTTTGACAAAAGAAACAAGAAAAAAGAGTTCTTAAATGTTATGTAGAGCCAGTCTTAACATATGGATGTGAATCATGGACAATAGGACAACAGAAAGAAAATCACTGCAGTCTGTAGAAATGGGGTTTTACAGAAGAATGTTGAGAATACCATGGACAGCTAAGAAGAGTAATGAAGATGTTCTGAGAGAGGTCAAGGCAAAAAGAGGTTAATTTCCAATATTAGGAAGAAACAATCATCATTTTTTTGGCCATGTAATGAGAAGAGAACAGCTGGAATATATTGTAACAACTGGGCAGATTGAGGGACGAAGAGATAGAGGGAAGCAAAGAGAAACAAATAATAGACAGTTTAAGAGAATGGCTTGGCAGAAGGTTAACAACAGAAATGATAAATAGCTGCCGAGATCGAAAGTTGTGGAGAGACATGATCACCTACGCCAGTAGGCCCGGTACTTGATGATGATGATATAGACTGAATGAGTTAGTTGACAATAAAAGCTTAGTTTAGTTTAGTCGAAGGTCTTCTTCATTGCAAATTGCACAAGTTCATAAGTACTCAGATTTCTTCCCAATAATATCCATCAGCGAGTAGCGACTAGCGACACTGGTGTTATGCTGGTTGATACGTCTTCTTTGGATTTCTGCTAGCACTCCCGTCTGGCTTCTCCAACCTTGTCATTCATGAAGCCTGTTCAGGACGACGGATTCTGGGTCAGTTTGTGAGTAGTTTTTATTTTCTCTCCCTGCGTCCCTTGGAGTATTCAGAATGTTACAGAACCCCATTTCTATTCCGCATTTAACTTCAGCCGAACTGACAAGTCTGTCAGCTCGTTCATTACGTGTGCAATTAAATTATTATTTAGTTGATGATAAAGCAAAACTATCTATCTATTGACCTTTCGAGCCGTAACCGGCCCATAGGGCGTAGACCAAGATACACCTTCTCCTATATGAATTTTTGTTCTAGCAGTTTTCTTTTAAAGATATTTTATCAAATCTCGCCATCTGTCTCTGTTCTGTGCAAGCAGTTCTATCTCATTGAGGGAGCCGATTCCTGCTGCTCTTGCCTCTCTCATCAATGTTCTTCTCAGTGTCTCCCTGGGTCTTCCTCTTTTTCTTTTACCTGTTGTTTCCCATATGAGGCTTGCTTTGCTATTCGATTATTATCTCTTCTCATCACATGTCCAACGTATGACCATCGTCTTTTCTTTATTACTGAAGATATTAGTGGTTGATTGGCGATTTCTCTAATTTCCTCGTTTGTTTTGAATTCGTTCCATTCTATACCAAGTATTTTCCTTAGACATTTATTTTCGAATGCGTTCAACTTTGTTTCTATATCTCTTGTTGTTTTCCAGCTTTCACACGCATACGTAAGGGTTGATAGTACATTTGATTTGAATAGCCTAAGTTTTGTGTTTGTGCTAATGAGTTTTGATTTCCACAACTTTTCAAGGCTTCTGAAAGACATTGCTGCTTTAGCCAGTCTGATTCTAATTTCTTTGCTCGTATCCCCTTCTCGATCAATGTGACTTCCAAGATAGATGAAGTGATCGATCTCTTCTACTGGTTTGTTTTCCATGTATATTTTGTCACTTGTTGGAATTAAACTTTTCATGACTTTAGTCTTTTCATGATTGACCTCAAGCCCAATTTTGCTGGCTATTGATGATAGTTCATTTGTGTTTTCCTGCATCGTTTTTATCTGATTGCTGATGAGAACTATGTCATCAGCAAAGTCCAGGTCCTCCAAATGGTCTCCTTGTATCCATTCGATGCCTTTATTACCAGTGCAGCATTTCTTCATTATGAAGTCCATAACAATTCCAAATAACAAGGGCGATAAAATACATCCTTGTTTAACCCCAGTTTCTATTGGGAAACATTCGCTCAGTCCTTCCTCTGTTCGAACTGCACATGTGTAACCATCATACATGTCTTTGATAATATTTATGATTTTTGATGGTAAGCCATATTGCTTCAGAATTTTCCACAAAGAATCTCTATGAATACTATCAAATGCTTTTTTGAAGTCGATGAAGTTAAGTACAAAAGGTTTTTGCTTTTCAATGTGTTCCTCCAATATAAGTCGTAGAGTGAAAATGTGGTCAAGACAGCTTCTCCCTTTTCTAAACCCAGCCTGTTCTTCACGCATTACTGTATCTATTGAATCCTTTATTCTATTTAGGATGATTTTACAGAATAATTTTGAAGCAACTGACAAAAGTGTCACGCCTCTCCAATTGTTACAATCTCTAAGATTGCCCTTTTTTGGGATCTTAACAATGATTCCTTTTTTCCATTTATGAGGCGTCTTCTCTGTTTTCCAAATGATGTTGAACATTTTTTGGAGATGTATTAAATTATGGCTATCAATTGCCTTGAGGATCTCAGCTGTTAACTTATCCTCTCCAGCAGCCTTGTTATTGGTCATTAGCTTTAAGGTGGTTTCTATTTCACTCAAGGTGAAGTCATCTAAATTTACATCTAATTCTGCTGCTGGTGTTTCAGCTTCAAAATCTATTAAACTGTGAGGTAGTGGACGGTTAAGAATTTCTTTGAAGTGTTCCGCCCAACGGGCTTTTATGTCTGCGCTTGTTGTTAGCATTAATCCAGATTTGTCTAGAATTGGTGTTCCACTGGATGTATAGGTGTTTGTCAGCATCTTTTGTACAGTATAAAGAGTTCTGCTGTCTCCTGTAATTGCAGCTGTCTCTGCTTTCTCTGCCAAGTTGTCTATATAAGCTCTTGTATCTCTTCTTGCCGAACTTTTCACTTTGTTGTCTAATTCTTTGTATGTTGCTTTTGCCAGAACCTTTCCAAGATCTGTCTTTACATTAGTCATGGCTCTCTTCGCTTCTCTTCTTTCTTTGATGTATTTCCATGTGGTGTCTGAGATCCAAGCTCGTTTTTCCATTTTCTTCAGTCCAGCACTTGCTTCTGCTGCTGTCATTAGTATTTTGCTCTGTGAGTCCCACATTTCATTGATATCTAAGTCTATTTCACCAAGTGCTGAATAACAATTACTTAGCTCTATGTTAAACTTTTCCTTTATTGCTTCATCTTTCAGTTTATGACTATCAATTTTATGTGTAATTGACCTCTTCTGTTGGTTTCTAAATTTTAATCTTATTTTCCCAATGCACAGGTTGTGGTCACTATTAACATCAGCACCTCTGTATGCTCTTACATCTATTAATGATGATCTGAATTGTTGTTTAATACATAGGTGGTCAATTTGATTTGATGTTCTATCATCAGGAGATATCCATGTTGTTTTGTGGATATTTTTATGTGGAAATAATGTCCCACCTATAACTAAATTTTCTATTAAACATAATTCTATTAATCTTTCTCCATTCTGACTTGTTGTATTACAGCCTTCTCTCCCCATCACATGTTCCACTCCTGCGTTATCTTGTCCTACTTTGGCGTTGAAGTCTCCCATTACAATTAAAAGATCGTGTTTTGGTATTTTGTTTATAAGTTGTTGCAGTTGGTTATAAAAATCATCCTTAACTTCATCATCAGCTTCGTTAGTAGGCGCATAACATTGAATAATTGAAAGTCTTCCATGTTTTGTTTTGTATCGTGTTCGTATCAGACGGCTATTTACCGGTTCCCATTCTAATAAACTTCTTGCAGCTTTGTCTGTCATCATTATGCCTACTCCTTCACGGTGTTTTCCATCTTCCCTTCCAGAAAAAACTACTATTTTATTATCAAAGATCTCCTACCTGTTCCAGGCCAGCGCATTTCGCTTAATCCTAAAATATCTAGATCGTATCTGTCCATCTCGCTCGCGACCTGTGCATGTTTCGTCGGAGCGGCCATTGTTCGCACATTCCAGAATCCTATTTTTGTTGTTGTTTTAGGGCCGAAAAAACTATCAATACTATCTACTGCTAATTTACACATTCTGTATCAGGTCTACGTTTCATTAACAACATCGTTTTTACGATAGCGGCTTGTTAAACCTCTGATCAACGGTTCTATACCAAGCCGGAGAAAAATAATTCCTCCATTTTGGAAACAACCGGAAACCTCTAGGTTTCTACTAACTAGCATAAAGTTATAAAGCAAAACACTGAACACTTAATATGGCAAATAATTATAAGAATTGTATGTTATGTCTATGTTGGAACATATTAAAAGAGAGAACGAGTGACATTGCAAAGAAAGCGATTATCAAATGAAATTTAATTCATTTTGAAAACTATTATGCCAAAAGAGATTCAATAATTTATTCAAACAGGAGAAGCAACCCCATTTTTAAAAAAAATAATAATATTTAAGAGGTTGGTAAAATATCAATATTTTCTCAGTTTTTTTTTTTGTTAAAAATAATATTTAAGCGGGTGGTAAAATATCAATATTTTCTCTTTTTTTTTTTTTTTTTGTTAAAAATAATATTTAAGCAGGTGGTAAAATATCAATATTTTCTCAATTTTTTTTCAAAATAATATTTAAGCGGGTGGTAAAATATCAATTTTTTCTCTATTTTTTTTGTTAAAAATAATATTTAAGCGGGTGGTAAAATATCAATATTTTCTCTTTTTTTTTTTTTTGTTAAAAATAATATTTAAGCAGGAGGTAAAATATCAATATTTTCTCAATTTTTTTTTTTATAATATTTAAGCGGGTGGTAAAATATCAATTTTTTCTCAATTTTTTTTAAAATAATATTTAAGCGGGTGGTAAAATATCAATATTTTTTCAATTTGTTTGTTAAAA
The DNA here is from genome assembly GCA_032433765.1 of Megaustenia siamemsis. Taxonomy (NCBI): domain Eukaryota; kingdom Metazoa; phylum Mollusca; class Gastropoda; order Stylommatophora; family Ariophantidae; genus Megaustenia; species Megaustenia siamemsis. The sequence continues at coordinate 40,001,466 of JAVIAB010000088.1, forward strand.
ATAATATTTAAGCGGGTGGTAAAATATTAATATTTTCTCAATTTTCTTTTTAAAAATAATATTTAAGCGAGTGGTAAAATATCAATATTTTTAGACAATTTGTTTTTGCTAATACTTAGTCGTAAGTGACCACGTTTAACATTGGTAGCATAATGTGGACGTAAGTATTCTCTGTATAAGATGTTTCTTGGTGGTAATAGATATTGCATTGTGCTGAAGTAAGGAACAGCTGTCTCAATATTCGGATGCAGCCTTTCTTCTAGGTTTAATAGAAACTCAAAATATAAAAATATCCTTTGTAAACAAAACATTATTGTATCAGAAAATAACCCGAGTGTATTGTTTATTTTCTATGCGAGCTTGTAATGATTGCATCGAAAAACACTGTGTCTTCACACACATTAATGGAAAATAATGGAAAAACACTGTGTCTTCACACACATTAATGGAAAATAATGGAAAAACACTGTGTCTTCACACACATTAATGGAAAATAATTGAAAAGTAACAAGCACAGCTGGTGCACGTTAAAATTTGATTCACTGAAGTCAAAAATGACCTTTTTGTAATGCACGGAGAGGTATTGAATTTGTTTTTTTTTTATTCAATTTTAAAAAAAGCATTTGTATGTTTGTAATATAATGATATGGCTCAATTTCAGCAATGACTGTCTCTATAGATGTAGGATACCAAGTATTACAGTAGCTCCTGTATGGACAAGCTCCTAAATCTTCAGCAGAACCCTGAACATAAAGAAAGCCATTGCAGCCCGTCACAACTTCCTGGGTCTAAGTGCTAATTCAGCGTCTTGATCCCGCGGAGCTATATCAACGACAATGCCAAGGAGCGTCATGTGATCGTATGTGACCACGAAAAGTGTTTATTTGCAGTGGTTTTATGGATTTTCCGATTTCTGCTAAGAGTTTCGATAATATTCGTCCAAACTTGTTTGTTCGACATTTTTTTAAATCCCTACTTGTGTATTTTAGATTTTTCATTCCAACTTTGGTATTTGGAGATTTTTTTTTATTTCAACTTGGGTATTTCGAAGTATTTCATCCCAATCTGGATATTTCGAGATTCGCCATTCCAGTTTGGAGTGCAAAATACGCGTAGATTAGGAGCTTCACCATTGTGGGGACTACTTTATCTCATTGATCAATTTGTAATTTGTTTCTTCTTCTTTATCTTATGTTGGATTATAAACTTCCAGAAAAGTGCTTATGATGGGGGCCTCGGTAGCCTAGTTGGGAAAACCACCCGACTAGACTAGCGACGTTCGGACAACCCGTGTTCGATTCCCGCTGGAGCAGTGTGAATTGTACTCGTGGTTAGAAAAAAACAAATACCCTCACGGTCGACCCAGCCGTTGGCAGAAATGGGTACCAGGGTATTATCCTGGGAAGGTGAGGAATGTCGCTTCGCATCTGAGTGTCGATGCTTGAGGCGACACTATACAGAAATATCCGAACGTTTCTGGATAGGCGGCCGAGCACATATGGGTGTCAACTCGCGTGCTAAGACGCCGGTTCAAGTCTCGTACTTTACCTTTACTTTACCTTTACCTCATCAATCATTACACCTCACCAATCATTAACACCTCACCAATCATTAACAACTCACCAATCATTAACACCTCAACAACCATTAAAACCTCATCAACCATTAACACCTCATCAACCATTAACACCTCATAAATCATTAACACCTCACCAATCATTAACACCTCACCAATCATTAACACCTCAACAACCATTAACACCTCATCAATCATTAACACCTCATAAATCATTAACACCTCACCAATCATTAACACCTCACCAATCATTAACACCTCACCAATCATTACACCTCACCAATCATTAACATCTCATCAATCATTAACACCTCATAAATCATTAACACCTCACCAATCATTAACACCTCACCAATCATTAACACCTCAACAACCATTAACACCTCATCAACCATTAACACCTCATCAACCATTAACACCTCAACAACCATTAACACCTCATCAATCATTAACACCTCATCAACCATTAACACCTCATCAATCATTAACACCTCAACAACCATTAACACCTCATCAACCATTAACACCTCATCAACCATTAACACCTCATCAACCATTAACACCTCAACAACCATTAACACCTCAACAACCATTAACACCTCATCAATCATTAACACCTCATCAACCATTAACACCTCATCAATCATTAACACCTCACCAACCATTAACACCTCATCAATCATTAACACCTCAACAACCATTAACACCTCAACAACCATTAACACCTCACCAACCATTAACACCTCAACAACCATTAACACCTCACCAACCATTAACACCTCAACAACCATTAACACCTCAACAACCATTAACACCTCATCAATCATTAACACCTCACCAACCATTAACACCTCATCAACCATTAACACCTCAACAACCATTAACACCTCATCAATCATTAACACCTCATCAATCATTAACACCTCAACAACCATTAACACCTCAACAACCATTAACACCTCAACAACCATTAACACCTTATCAACCATTAACACCTCATCAATCATTAACACCTCACCAACCATTAACACCTCATCAACCATTAACACCTCAACAACCATTAACACCTCATCAATCATTAACACCTCATCAATCATTAACACCTCAACAACCATTAACACCTCAACAACCATTAACACCTCATCAATCATTAACACCTCACCAACCATTAACACCTCATCAATCATTAACACCTCAACAACCATTAACACCTCAACAACCATTAACACCTCAACAACCATTAACACCTCATCAACCATTAACACCTCATCAACCATTAACACCTCAACAACCATTAACACCTCACCAATCATTAACACCTCACCAACCATTAACACCTCAACAACCATTAACACCTCAACAACCATTAACACCTCACCAATCATTAACACCTCACCAATCATTAACACCTCAACAACCATTAACACCTCACCAACCATTAACACCTTATCAACCATTAACACCTCACCAATCATTAACACCTCAACAACCATTAACACCTCAACAACCATTAACACCTCATCAACCATTAACACCTCATCAACCATTAACACCTTATCAACCATTAACACCTCATAAATCATTAACACCTCATCAATCATTAAAACCTCACCAATCATTAACACCTCACCAATCATTAACACCTCATCAATCATTAACACCTCATCAATCATTAACACCTTACAAATCATTAACACCTCATCAATCATTAACCAACCATTAACACCTCACCAACCATTAACACCTCACCAACCATTAACACCTCATAAATCATTAACACTTCACCAAGCATTAACACCTCACCAATCATTAACACCTCATAAATCATTAACACCTCATCAATCATCAACACCTCACCAATCATTAACACCTTACCAACCATTACCACCTCACCAATCATTAACACCTCATAAATCATTAAAACCTAATCAATCATCAGCACCTCATAAATCATTAACACCTCACCAACCATTACCACCTCATCAATCATTAACACCTCATCAATCATTAACACCTCATCAATCATTAACACATCATCAATCATTAACACCTCACCAATCATTAACACTTCAACAATCATTAACACCTCATCAATCATTAACACCTCATCAATCGTTAACACCTCATCAATCATTAACACCTCATAAATCATTAAAACCTCATTAATCATTAACACTTCATCAATCGTTAACACCTCATCAATCATTAACGCCTCATCAATCGTTAACACCTCATCAATCATTAACACCTCATCAATCATTAACACCTCATCAACCATTAACACCTCATCAATCATTAACACCTCATCTATCATTAACACCTCATCAACCGTTAACACCTCATCAATCGTTAACACCTCGTCAACCGTTAACACCTCATCAATTATTAACACCTCATCAATCGTTAACACCTCATCAACCATTAACACCTCATCAATCATTAACACCTCATCAATCATTAACACTTCACCAATCATTAACACCTCACCAATCATTAACACCTTATAAATCATTAACACGTCATCAATCATTAATACCTTACCAACAATTAACACCTCATCAATCATTAACATCTCATCAACCATTAACACCTCATCAATCATTAACACCTCATCAATCATTAACACCTCATAAATCATTAACACCTCACCAATCATTAACACCTCACCAATCATTAACACCTCAACAACCATTAACACCTCATCAATCATTAACACCTCATAAATCATTAACACCTCACCAATCATTAACACCTCACCAATCATTAACACCTCACCAATCATTACACCTCACCAATCATTAACATCTCATCAATCATTAACACCTCATAAATCATTAACACCTCACCAATCATTAACACCTCACCAATCATTAACACCTCAACAACCATTAACACCTCAACAACCATTAACACCTCATCAACCATTAACACCTCATCAACCATTAACACCTCAACAACCATTAACACCTCATCAATCATTAACACCTCATCAACCATTAACACCTCATCAATCATTAACACCTCAACAACCATTAACACCTCATCAACCATTAACACCTCATCAACCATTAACACCTCATCAACCATTAACACCTCAACAACCATTAACACCTCAACAACCATTAACACCTCATCAATCATTAACACCTCATCAACCATTAACACCTCATCAATCATTAACACCTCACCAACCATTAACACCTCATCAATCATTAACACCTCAACAACCATTAACACCTCAACAACCATTAACACCTCACCAACCATTAACACCTCAACAACCATTAACACCTCACCAACCATTAACACCTCAACAACCATTAACACCTCAACAACCATTAACACCTCATCAATCATTAACACCTCACCAATGATTAACACCTCATCAACCATTAACACCTCAACAACCATTAACACCTCATCAATCATTAACACCTCATCAATCATTAACACCTCAACAACCATTAACACCTCAACAACCATTAACACCTCAACAACCATTAACACCTCATCAACCATTAACACCTCATCAATCATTAACACCTCACCAACCATTAACACCTCATCAACCATTAACACCTCAACAACCATTAACACCTCATCAATCAATCATTAACACCTCATCAATCATTAACACCTCAACAAACATTAACACCTCAACAACCATTAACACCTCATCAATCATTAACACCTCACCAACCATTAACACCTCATCAATCATTAACACCTCAACAACCATTAACACCTCAACAACCATTAACACCTCAACAACCATTAACACCTCATCAACCATTAACACCTCATCAACCATTAACACCTCAACAACCATTAACACCTCACCAATCTTTAACACCTCACCAACCATTAACACCTCAACAACCATTAACACCTCAACAACCATTAACACCTCACCAATCATTAACACCTCACCAATCATTAACACCTCAACAACCATTAACACCTCACCAACCATTAACACCTTATCAACCATTAACACCTCACCAATCATTAACACCTCAACAACCATTAACACCTCAACAACCATTAACACCTCATCAACCATTAACACCTCATCAACCATTAACACCTTATCAACCATTAACACCTCATAAATCATTAACACCTCATCAATCATTAAAACCTCACCAATCATTAACACCTCACCAATCATTAACACCTCATCAATCATTAACACCTCATCAATCATTAACACCTTACAAATCATTAACACCTCATCAATCATTAACCAACCATTAACACCTCACCAACCATTAACACCTCACCAACCATTAACACCTCATAAATCATTAACACTTCACCAAGCATTAACACCTCACCAATCATTAACACCTCATAAATCATTAACACCTCATCAATCATCAACACCTCACCAATCATTAACACCTTACCAACCATTACCACCTCACCAATCATTAACACCTCATAAATCATTAACACCTCATCAATCATCAGCACCTCATAAATCATTAACACCTCACCAACCATTACCACCTCATCAATCATTAACACCTCATCAATCATTAACACCTCATCAATCATTAACACCTCATCAATCATTAACACCTCACCAATCATTAACACTTCAACAATCATTAACACCTCATCAATCATTAACACCTCATCAATCGTTAACACCTCATCAATCATTAACACCTCATAAATCATTAAAACCTCATTAATCATTAACACCTCATCAATCGTTAACACCTCATCTATCATTAACGCCTCATCAATCGTTAACACCTCATCAATCATTAACATCTCATCAATCATTAACACCTCATCAACCATTAACACCTCATCAATCATTAACACCTCATCTATCATTAACACCTCATCAACCGTTAACACCTCATCAATCATTAACACCTCGTCAACCGTTAACACCTCATCAATTATTAACACCTCATCAATCGTTAACACCTCATCAACCATTAACACCTCATCAATCATTAACACCTCATCAATCATTAACACTTCACCAATCATTAACACCTCACCAATCATTAACACCTTATAAATCATTAACACGTCATCAATCATTAATACCTTACCAACAATTAACACCTCATCAATCATTAACATCTCATCAACCATTAACACCTCGCCAACCGTTAACACCTCATCAATCATTAACACCTCATCAATCATTAACACCTCATCAATCATTAACACCTCGTCAACCGTTAACACCTCATCAATCGTTAACACCTCATCAATCATTAACACCTCATCAATCATTAACACCTCATCAATCATTAACACCTCATCAATCGTTAACACCTCATCAATCGTTAACACCTCATCATTCGTTTACACCTCATCAATCGTTTACACCTCATAAATCGTTAACACCTCATCAATCATTAACACCTCATCAATCATTAACACCTCATCAATCATTAACACCTCATCAATCGTTAACACCTCATCAATCGTTAACACCTCATCAATCATTAACACCTCATCAATCATTAACACCTCGTCAACCGTTAACACCTCATCAATCATTAACACCTCATCGATCGTTAACACCTCATCAATCATTAACACCTCGTCAATTGTTAACACCTCATCAATCATTTCTATCCGGGTTAAAATAAAAAAAACAAGACTCAGATGCGAACTCTCCGTGACGACTACATTTTATCCCAAACCCCCAGAAACGGAATAATCATTCTAATCATAGTCGTTACATATTTTTTGATAAACCGTTATTTTATATTAGGACCATCATCACTCACACCTGGTACATCCACAGGTGATCCGATTTCCCCCCCCCCCCCCCCCCCACGAAATATCGAACAAATCCGAGGAGAACCTTGTCGCACGTGCACCAACTCCGTAACTCTTTGACAATTGTTAATTACGAAATAATGCTAGACAGAATTTTAAACATTCTCATTCATGGTAGCTCCCCATATCAAGTCTTATAACTGTTCAGGAAAGTAAAACAACTTTGGGGTTAACGACTTCAGAATGTCACTATCATTTTAAAAAGACGGGTATTGATTTTTGTAATAGTTTAGTTTAAGATTTTAATAGTTTTATTGATTCCGTCTAAAGCTTAATGGGTAAGTGATACAAGACCCTTGCTTCAAGTCAAATAAATATCGCATTTTGAAACGTAGCTGCCACCACAAAATTAAGCCTCAGTGTCCCCTTGTACAACATTACACTAAGGTTTAATTTGTTATAGCGACCGAAATAATTGAATCCCTGGTCCCTAAAGGTGTTTAATGACAATCAACAGTTGGTAGTAATTATATGGGGAGGGCTTTAACCTCATACAAAACTTAATTATCTTCCAGCCCATTACACTGCTCTTCTTGATAATGGGTAAAACCTATAACAGAAATCTTCGCTCTGTGTCATGGTATGTAAGGATTAAAGTATTAAGTGAATCCTGGAAAACCGGACAACAGAAGGGCATGTAGGTCAACGGAAGCCTCAGAAATATGATTTTAGAGAAGAATGTTGACTACACCACAAAGATAATTAAAAAGAGCAACGAAGACATTCTAGAAGATGTCACGGCACAAATAAAAATTGTTGCAACAGCTGCAAGAAATGATCAGTGTCGGTGATGTAATAGTAAAGTACGAGACATAAATGGGTGTCTTAGCACGCGAGTTTTCACCCATATGTGCTCGACTGCCTGTCCAGATGTGTTCGGAGACTTCCGGATAGTGTCGCTTCAAGCATCGAAACTCACGATGCGAGGTGGCATTCCTTACCTTCCCAGAGTACCGTGGTACCCATTTCTGCCAGCGGCTGGGTCGATCGCGGGGGTATTTTTTTTTCTAACCACGATTACAATTCACGCTGCTTGCAGCGGGAATGAACACGGGTTGTCCGAACGTCCGCAGCCCAGTCGGATGTGTCGGTGATGTAATGGGAAGGAAACAGCTTGAATATTTTTGGGACAATTGCAAAACTCGAGGGGAAGAAAAAACAGATGAAAGCAAAGAGAGAAAATAGTTTTGTAGGGATAAACACCAAAGCGGATAAACAATTACAGAGAAAGAAAGTTGTGAATAGCCACGATCCTCTACGCCACAAACACAGAACTTGATGATACATTGCTTACTTCACCTTATACTTATCTTATAAAATAATTCATTATTCGCGTAGTCACCTGATTGCAATCTGATGGAATAATATGTTTCGCCTGTCTAGCAATCAAAAGACACGTCAGCCTCTCTTCTGAGTTCACAATCAATATCCAAAAAGTAAGTGCAGTTTGATGCTAACTCATCAGCCTTATCCCTGTCTTCGAGCTTTTTCAGATACAGGACAGCAGGTTTACACCAGTTCATTAATTGTTAATGGTTTATATATTTGAATCTACTCAACAATTTGCCATTAATTTTTAATCCTTCGAAGGAAGAACACATGATGTTATAAGAGAAAGATTGGGCATTGAATCAAATGTGAACTATACATACAGAGACAATAGATGAAAATTGTTTGCTTATTTGGAATGAGTGATAAGTGATTATGTGCCATTCAAAACATTTATTAAAAGAGAAGATGAAAGACGAGCTCGTGGCAGACTCGTAGCGCAACAACAACATGAAGTGGCGATGGTTCAGACTGCCAGAATGGCAGGAACTAGAACTTCGTATCGCTTTCGACACTCGTATGGTATATAGAAGTAGGGGAGAGATGGAGGGCAAAGAGAGTGTGTATGAGAGAGAGAGAGAGAGAGAGAGAGAGAGAGAGAGAGAAGTAAGAACGCAGTATCCAACATAATAACGACACTGTAAAATAAAAATAAAAAATTCTTTAGTGCTTGCTATATCACCTCAATCCTCATTCTTATACTAGAAGGTTTTTGTTTCAATAAACGTTAAAAAAATGATAACAGCCAAGTTTCAAAAGGTCAATGACTGCACACAAACACACACACAATGGAGAAGTGGAACCAATTCGGTTTACTGGTATCTGAACTTTGCAACGCCCCAGAAGACTCACATCATTCGAATCTATCATCGAGCTAGCACTATGATTCGGGTAAAGAATGTCACTCTAAAGGCTTTCTCTGACAGTGGCGGAGTAGTGTTCTAGTATAATGATATATCATACCCTAATTTATCTGTGAACACTATTGTAGTCAAAACACAAACGCCAATGGCACACATTAAGATTGAGTTCTCACCGACCATTTCGCAAGCCGACAGTGCACTGACGGTATGTGAGGTGCAAACATTTACAGACACCTATTGTCTGGACGAGCATTCTTGGTCGTTTTGTGCAGTGTGTAGTGGGTGTAGTAAAGGCTGCAATGTCATCATAAGTACTTGTCACGGCAACAGTTCACATGGGATCTATGGACATGACTGTTCCGGGTCTTGTCTCAGTGTCTGTCCTTTATTTGAGGAAAAATCTAGAAAATGCCTACAATGTAAACATCTTGGCTATACCTATAATGACACTTGTCCCGATGGTAATTTTGAACTACAGTGCGAACAGATGTGTTCTGATGGCTGTGACATCATATGTACTCTCAAATGTACGGACAACTGTTTCAACGACACCTGTCAACAGTCGATCGGGAATCTGTACATGTAAGAGAACGTTCTATGGGTCAGATTGCACTCTCAAATCTCAGGACAACTGTTTAACGAAACCTAGATTCCCACGTTCAGAAGAGTCTGCCGACTACAACAAGCCCAAGCATTTGGGCACTTTAATGTGTTTCTGTGCTAGACATGGTTCATTTTTTGTGTGTTTTTTAGTGAAGCCATGGCTCATATCTTGCTGTGTTTCTGTCCTAGCCATGGCTCATATCTTAGCTTGTGTGTGCTGGCCATGGCTCATATCTTGGTGTGTGTCATGTTAGTCATATCTCATATCTCAGTGTGTCCGTGTTATCATGTCTCATGTCTTTATGTGTGTCTGTGTTTAGTCATATCTCATATCTTAGTGTGTACCAGTGTTAGTCATATGTCATATCTTTGTGTGTGCATGTCTGGGTTAGTGATATCTCATATCTTTGTGTGCATGTTTATGTTAGTTATATCTCATATCTTTGTGTGTGCATGTCTGTGTTTGTCACATCTCATATCCTTGTGTGTGCATGGCTATGTTAGTCCCATCTCATATCTTTGTGTGTGCATATCTATGTTAGTCATATCTCTTATCTTTGTGTGCATGTCTATCTAAGGCATGTGTCATATCTTTGTGTGTGCATGTCAATATCAGTTATATCTCATATCTTTATGTGCAAGTTTATGTTAGTCATGTGTCATATATCTTGATGTGTGTCAGTGTTAGTCATGCCTCGTATCGCTGTGTGCATGTCTGTGTTCGTCACATCTCACATCTTTGTGCGTGCATGTCTGTGTTAGTCACATCTCATATCTTTGTGTTTGCATGTCTGTGTTAGTCACATCTCACATCTTTGTGTGTGCATGTCTGTGTTAGTCACCTCTAGTGACTCGGGCAGATGGTGCTCGTAAACCTGGGAGGGCCGACCATCTAAGGGCAGAATCCTCCTACAGAAAAGACAATCTGCTGCCTTGCAGGAAGATTGGGGACAATCAAAGGTTAGGGAAAGCAAACCCGAATAAAATGCTGGCTGAAATCGGATGCACTGGACTACTGACGCAGAACACAGTGTAACGTATTAACGGGTGTTCAGTCAGAGTGGATCTGACAGACTCTAATTGTGATGTTCTGTCTGTGGGGGCGATCAACACACTTAGCCTGACAGCTGACTTCATGTGGGAGTCTGGAATCCTTACTCTGATTGAGTCCTGAACGCAGAGAGAGAGAGAGAGAGAGAGAGAGAGAGAGAGAGAGAGAGATTTATTTGCCACTATTCCATGGCGTTACACAATTTTTCCATTAAGTTTTAGATATAACAATAACCACAACACATCGCAGACACGCCAACTTAACGTCCTTTTAAGGGCGGATGACAAAGAGGTGTACTCCTTTAGTCATCAGGCGAACGCAAGCAGGATATAGCAATGAACCTACATAAAAGTGAAAATGCATTCTCTAATTACTGTCCGTCTTAAAAAGAACATAAAAATGATAGCAAATAAGTAAAAGTAAAGAGTCCCGTCACGCCAAGTGGCGTATAGGGAATATGGTGTTAGTGACCATACATTTTAAAGACCTTCGGTGTATGATTTTTGGGGTAATGTGGTCGGTATTAAGTCCATGCCGCTTTATTTTCCCAGAAAAAAAATCCGGTACCCGTTAAAGCCTGGGTGAACCCGAAAGCCGTGGATTGGGATCGAACCCTACCTCTTGCTCTTTGTAGTCCAGTTCACTATCCATTGAGCAATCGCGGCTCTAAAAATGATAGTGCTAGCATTAGATTGGTCAATCATTGTTGAACGTTGTTACATTGTTAGAGCTGACGCCGCATAGTTCCGGACAAAAAAGCTGTCGGTGCTATGTCGATTTTAGCAGATGCCGAAGTGTATGAACACTCATTCTTCAAACGGCATGCACAGGGACTGTGTGGTCTACTGGTAAGACATGGGCCCCTGGACAGGAAGGTACTAGGGTCGATTCCAGCAGTGACAATACATCTTTTTAGAAATAAAGAAAACTGAACCTATGGTAAAGACCAATGAGGAAGTTCTCAAAGAGGTCAACACAAAAAGGGAGCTCTTAAAAAACATCAGAATGAAGCAATCAACATTTTTCGGACACATCATGAGAAGAGGAAAGTTGGAATACTTGGTTACATCTGGCAAAATAAAAGGAAAGAGAGATCGCGAGCGACAAAGACATAAAATACTGGATAGCTTGGTGTCATGGCATGGAAAACAGTCAACAACAGAACTGATACTATACACTGTAGATAGAAGATTGTGAAGGGACATGATCACATACGTCAACCGGTATGGCACATGATGATGATGACCCTATGGTTTCTTCGTGGCTATACCCTTCCCTGGTTCCAGGGGTAGTGAGATGCGATGTCTAGTCGTCTCGAAAAACAAAACAAAAAACAAGAGGTCCCGTTCACTCGCGCACGTTAAAAACCCTTGGCAGTTAAAAATCGAAAAGGAAAGGCCGAAAAACGGCCACTACCCGACCGTAATTGTCAGCAAACAAAAATCCTACCCACACCAATGTATTCCAAATCATGCTACGGAGTTCGTACACGTGGGTCAGAGTGCTCCGCTGATTCTGGATATTTCGAGGGGAAAATCTGAGCACCTATGGACTAGTCTGGCGTTCAGTTCTGATGATCATAACATAAAACAATTGATATAGCATGCAATTTTAGCACATATTTATCTCGTCCTTGCACGGTCTGTCATTACGAGCTATTTACAGCATAACCTGTGCTTATGTGCTCCTCGCCGGATCTGTCTTATTCCTATCCTTTAAGGATAATTCGAGATCAGGGATGGTTTCACATGTGTGTCCCGCAATATAAGTTATACCATTATATGCCAACGATGTCACAGGACTTATATTGGCGAGTGTAGTCGACTTTTAACGGAAAGATTTTGTGAGCATCTGCGAGATGTACAACAGAATACTGGCACTCCAGTTGCGTTCAAGTTTAATTCCTCGGACCACAAAGGCAAAGATGACATCCGTATAACTGGTATTGTCCTCTGCCATTTAAGCCACTGCAGTCGGTTTACCTTTGAGAATCGTCTTATAGTCCAATTGGGTTCGCTGACCCCATGAGGCATTAATGTATCACACTCTTTACACATAGTTTCCCTGTGGCTGTCCCTTGCCTATTGCATATTCTCTGTTGCTCATGTCTGAGCACATTACTATATACACATGATGTGCTATTCACATCTCTCCTCTACTAGTAGACATTGCATCACTTCGTCTGTCCTCAATATCTCTTACCCCACTCTACAATACCTCTATCTTTCCTCTCAGGTATCCTATATTTTTTCTATTCTCTTTCTTGCGCTTTTTGTATGCACACTGACATGTTTTTTTTTAAAAAACTTTTGTTTCAGCGTGTTGTGTGCACCACATTTTCACTTTTGTGCATGCACACGCACCACGTGCGCAAATCCGTTCTTGCCACATTAGAGCATACAGGGAAGACTGTATTCTTATTTTCCTTTCATTTCCTCTTCTAGTTCAAAATTATAATTTTATTTTTTTTTTATATTTTAAATACATATTTGTACGTGTGTTTTATGTTTGTTCCTGTGGAAGGCATAATATGCTGAATCGTCGTTCTGGTTTGTATTGTTCACTTGCTACGTGAAGCTTTAACCAATTTGTTTTTTTATATTTCATTCCTATTTATTTTTTTTTTCATTTCTCCTTGCACACGTACACTCAGAGATTTTTTTTTTTTATTTCACATAAGTTAAAGCTACAAAACAACTATTCTGTAAGTATTGTAAACTATAGTTGCCAAAATCGTCTTTAAGATTCCGCAAGTATTGTAATTATATTTATAAACTGGTATTGACGACAAATTTGTAATAAAGATATGTTACAGAATTCAGTGAACGACACTTCCTGAATGCCGGCGGCGACTTTTCCAAAGTACCTGCCACCTACATTTCTCCCCATACTAATATGAGAGAAAAAACTTTCTCGAACAAAAAACTGATGGTTTTTTTTATCATCATCATCGAGTGCCTTCTCCGCAACGAAGGTTGGCTACCATGGATCGCCATTCTACTCTGTTTCTTGCTTTGATGGTGCAGGCTGTCATAGATTGACTTGTCCATTTTTTTATGCTACTCGTCCATGTTAGTCTTGGACTGCCTCTGCCTCTTTTACCTTGTATTTTCCCTTCCAATATTACTTTTAGTAGGCTGTTGTGTCTTTTAACATGACCAAAAATTTCATTTGTCTTGTCTTAATTGTATTTAGTAGTTCTCTTTTTATTTTCAGTTGTTTTAAAACTTCATCGTTTGTTTTCTTTTCTTTCCATCCAATTCTACCTATTCTTCTATAATTCATTTTAAAGGCTTCAATTTTCTGCTCTGTTTTCTTGATAGTTGATCTGTTTTTTTTTAATAGAATAAATTAATCCATGTTTTCTTCATGATGCTACTCTTTCCTGATGTCTTTGGTATTAAAACCCGATGTATTTTGTAATAAGACCTGATGTATTTGGTAATAAGACCTGATGTATTTGGTAATAAGACACCATGTCTTTGGTACTAAGACCCGATGTATTTGGTAATAAGACCCGATGTTTTTGGTAATAAGATCTGATGTCTTTGGTATTAAGACCTGATGTCTTTGGTAATAAGACCCGATGTTTTTGGTAATAAGACCCGATGTATTTGGTAATAAGACCCGATGTATTTGGTAATAAGACCCGATGTATTTGGTAATAAGACCCGATGTTTTTGGTAATAAGACCCGATGTCTTCCCCTCTCTTGGATTACGGCAATAAACAGGACACCCCGTTTGCACTCGCGTACGTTAAAGAACTATTGGCAGTTGCAATCGAAAAGAGTAGGCCATGAGTTTGGTTATTCCCAGGGTAAACGTGCCAGCTAAAAACAGACCACACCATGAATCTCAGGCCGTTCTACACTGTGAATCAGGGTTACCTCGGATTTTCTCGAGATTACCCAAGGCGAAATCGGAAGCACCTATGGATCCGTCCGGTGTGCAGTGATGACGATTCTAACAGCAAAAATAACAATAAAAGCATTGCATTCTGAGTTTAGCTGTTTGAAAACAAATCAACAGTTGACATTTGTACTTTTCAGAAAAATCGTAATTTTAAAGAATGTGACTTTAAAATAAGTTCGACAAGAAATAACAAAACCACGTAAACATCTCTTTTGATCCTTATGTTGAAAATGTAACTACACCAGAACTACAGAGGCTTTGTATATCACATTGTTCCCGTTTTAATAGGATGAGATGAACATTTTTCTTTTAAAATATGCTCTCTCTCTCTATCTATCTATATATATATATGTATATATATATATATATATATATATATATATATATATATATATATATATATATATATAAGTACCGGGCCTGCTGGCGTAGGTGATCATGCCAGCTGGAGACTGTAAGGAAACGAGAATAGTCTACTTCAGTTGGAGACAGTAAAAAAAAAGAAGAGTAGTCTACTTCAGTTGTAGACAGTAAAAAAAGAAGAGTAGTCTACTTCAGTTGGAGACAGTAAAAAACAAGAATAGTCTACTTCAGTTGGAGACAGTAAAAAATGAAGAGTAGTCTACTTCAGTTGTAGACAGTAAAAAACAAGGATAGTCTACTTCAGTTGGAGACAGTAAAGAAACAAGAGTAGTCTACTTCAGTTGGAGACAGTAAAAAACAAGAATAGTCTACTTCAGTTGGAGACAGTAAGGAAACAAGAATAGTCTACTTCAGTTGGAGACAGTAAGGAAACAAGATTAGTCTACTTTAGCTGCAGACAGTAAGGAAACAAGATTAGTCTACTTCAGCTGGAGACAGTAAAGAAAGAAGAGTAGTCTACTTCAGTTGGAGACAGTAAAGAAACAAGAGTAGTCTACTTCAGTTGGAGACAGTAAAGAAACAAGAGTAGTCTACTTCAGTTGGAGACAGTAAAAAAACAAGATTAGTCTACTTCAGTTGGAGACAGTAAAGAAACAAGAGTAGTATACTTCATTTGGAGACAGTAAAAAACAAGAATAGTCTACTTCAGTTGGAGACAGTAAAGAAACAAGAGTAGTCTACTTCAGTTGGAGACAGTAAAGAAACAAGAGTAGTATACTTCAGTTGGTGACAATAAAGAAACAAGAGCAGTCTACTTCAGTTGGAGACAGTAAAGAAACAAGAGTAGTCTACTTCAGTTGGAGACAGTAAAGAAGCAAGATTAGTTTACTTCAGTTGCAGACAGTAAAGAAAGAAGAGTTGTCTACTTCAGTTGGAGACAGTAAAGAAACAAGAATAGTCTACTTCAGTTGGAGACAGTAAAGAAAGAAGAGTAGTCTACTTCAGTTGGAGACAGTAAAGAAACAAGATTAGTCTACTTCAGCTGGAGACAGTAAAGAAACAAGAATAGTCTACTTCAGTTGGAGACAGTAAAGAAACAAGAGTAGTCTACTTCAGTTGGAGACAGTAAAGAAACAAGAGTAGTCTACTTCAGCACTTTTTTTTTATCTACCAATTTGTTTATAGCGTGATTATTTTTTTCATATTTTCTTCAATACCGGATTGTTATACGAGAAGAGAAGAAATGTATTTATTGGCCACTTACCCATTGGATTCATCGACGTTCTTGACACAACTCAAGTTGAAAGCTTCCTCCAGCTCTGACCCCGTTGAAATAATCAGTTTTCTCCCTTGAGCACGAGCTATACCAATCAAAGATGCATATCTGAACATTTGGTTTCCTAGCCGTCCATCTCTAAAATTATGAGGCGTGATGTAGTATGTTACGTTTGAATACATTTTGCCGACTGAAGATCTATCATTTATTTTACCTTCATGAATTGTCTGTGAAATAGAGTCTTCTAAAACGCTAGGCCCACTGTCAATTTTTGCTATTTTACTGTGTGCTCTGTTGTCAATTTTAGAATTGTAAAAAAATGTATTTTTTAACATGTTGATGCTGTTGATACTTGTTCTGTTTATCTGTTGTTTCATAATATAGAAAACATTTGGAGGAAGAGCCGACCTGAAAAACACAGAAAATAAACATATAAATGAACATATTACTTAGAAGCCCGTGTGTGTTTTGCCACTTTAGTCATATCGACTAAGTAAAAATAAAGAAAGTAAAGCGTTCCATCCACGTCTTGCTAGGGTTAAAGGGAAATGTTAGTGACGATATCTTTTACATGACCACGGCACATATTGTCGGTATTACACAAAGCCGCATTTACTCCCTAAACAAATATATAGTAACATTTTTAGAGGCTGGGTGAACCCCGAAGCCTTGACGATGCCCACAAAATCTCGTCGCTTCATGGAATCAAACCTGGACCCTTCTGATCAGTAAACGAGCACACTAACCACTCATTCGTCGAGGTTCCTAGAACTAATACTTCTCCTTAAATCGGAACCAATGGAAGGAATATTGAGCAACTATATATTTGAACGGGAGCCGCGATAGCTCAGTGGTTAGTGAACTGGACTACTAAGGACAAGAGGTAGGGTTCGATCCCAACCGACGGCCTTTAATGGGTACCGGATTTTTTTCTGGGAAAGTAAAGCGGCACGGGCGTAATACCGACCACATTACCCCAAAAATCATGTGCCGAATGTCTGTAAAATTTATGGTCACTAACACCATATTCCCTATACGCCACTTGGCGTGACGGGGGTACTTTACTTTTATATATATATATATATATATATATATATATATATATATATATTTGGACATAAATTATGAAATATGTCTGCTTGTCTATCTGACTCTCTGTCTAATGTCCTTTCAAGCCAAAGATGCCACATTGGCCAGAAATTAATAATATCTGATGCATTTACTATGATGTAACATACTTTGCACAGGATTCGCATTGTGTCTCGCCACTCGCTCCTATTCAGGGTGATCCTCTAATCAATCATAACTAGACACAAGGCACCAAGCTATTACATTGAGAGGTTTAGTCGCGCTATCTCTCGAGTTGAGCTAAATCTGTAACCTACTCCGGACCAAGCAGATAATTAAGGAGTGACTATTTCTCACAGGAAGTACAATTCATGAAAATACACAAGAAATACTGTCGAACAAAAATAAACACAATGTAGCACCATCAGCAAACGCAGAATGAAAAAAATTTCTTATAAATCAATTTCTGCGGCATTCACTGCAATGGTCTGCTCCGATGAACCAAACTTTTATTTCTCTGGCTGTTGAGAATTGTATTTCCGTGCACCTCATGCTCGCAAGCCTACTCGAGCGCTTTTCAGACAGACAACAGAACCTTTCAATCTAGTTGTATGAAGATGTAAACCGTGACCACATTCTCCAGTTCTTATGTCTGAAAATATTGGTCTGCTTATTGTTCTATTTTTCATTTGTTTTATTATTTTGGTCTGGTTTGCAATTTCCATTCTGTTCTCTTAATTTTCAGTTCCATGCCATGTTTTAACTTATTTCAAAAACATCTGATTAGTTCAAAGACATTTGTCTTAAACATGAACATCGTTTTCATAGTGCAATACAAATATTTGAAAACTCATTACCTTTTCTTTAACGTCGACTTATTTAGGGAAATAAAAACTTGGACACGAACACCTAGCGGCGACAGCACAGGACAAGTGACTTTTATTCTCAATCATATAGGTAGCTCTGGCAGAGCTTTAAGAGGCCCTGTTAGTCCCGAGATAAAATGTTCCCAGAACGAAGCATATTAATAACGCACCACTTTACAGATCCATGGAGCCGCGATAGCTCAGTGGTTAGTGAACTGGACTACAAAGGACAAGAGGTTGGGTTATATCCCAACCGACGGCTTCCGGGTTCACTCAGTCTTAAATGGGTACCGGATTTTTTTCTGGAAAAGTAAAGCGGGACGGGCTTAATACCGACCACATTACCCCAAAAATCATGTGCTGAAGGTCTGTAAAATTTATGGTCCCTAACACCATATTCCATATACGCCACTTGGCGTGACGGGAGCTCTTTACTTTTACTTTACAGAGCCAGGAACAGTGTCAAATGTATAAATATAAGTGTTTACAAATTACATATTTGGAATCTTTATTAATTTTCCTGTTTATTCATGGTGGCCATTATCCGGTAGATTTGATTTTTACTAAATTCACTGCATTCTATCTGTGCAAGCATGGGCAAGAACCAAAAATGCAGCCATTAAAAAAATGAATGTCACACTTATCTCGGTATCTGGTATGTCCACCGCGTCTTTGAAATTAAGCTTGGCAGCGGCTCCGCGTGCACTCACAAGTGTCTGACGGAAATTCTGAGAAATAAAGTTCTAATCACGTCGATATCAGCTTGAAGCGGTTGCAGATTAGCTGGAGAACCTTGCCTGTAGACTCTGTGTCCAAGCTAGTTCCACAGATGGTCTACATGTGCAAATGTCTGGTGAGAGGGTAGGCCAATCAATTGTCGCAATGTTATCCTGGTGTGGGTATTGTGTAATGTGTGCGCATGTGCGTGGTCCTGCTGGAAAGCTGCAAGTGTGGATAATTTGTGAAACTCAGGATCAAACAATGCATCCAGAACATCATCTTCATATTTTACAGCATTAACGGAAGACGTTAAGAGGCAAGCGATGGCGAAAAGCTGAATCCTCCCCAAATGTGAATACAGTCACCTCCAAATTGCTTGTGTTGGCGAACACAGCAACCTTAATCAACCAGCAGAACTGGAGTCGGAAGTCGCTGGACATTGCGAGACTTGCTGAGAAGGGGACCTGAGCATCTATGGACGTGTTCGGAGTGCAATGATGACCCGCAAAAAACTCAATAACAGCAATCTGGAAAGCATTGTCCACACCGTCGCTAAATCTGCATTCGTCCACCAAGAAAATATGTTTAATCTGCTCTCGTCTGTGAACATGACAGCATTCCACTGCAGTCTAGTATATCTGACGTTTCTCTGCGTATTCATCGGTGCCTGTAAGGGAAGTTTGGGCCAACATAACGTCGTCTTGCAGTAAGGCCTCTATCTCTGAGTCATTATATGACTGTCATTCGAGGTACTTGCCCGCGTCTACCCACTATTGTTCTTGCTGTTTGACTTGCCGGGAGAGAACTATTCCTTAGGTGACTCAGTACAATATGACGATTTCGCTCAAGGGTAGTAACTCGTGGTTGGCTACTTCGAAGTCTATTATGGGTTCTGCCAGTGGTTCGGTAACGTTCATTCAGTCATACACTAGTGTAATTCATCCTTCTGGTAATGGCCCGCAGGCTCTTCGACATAGCAATGGCTCAGTAGCTGTCGTTTTCAAATAGTTGTGGCATTTCAACGACATTTATCCTTGGTGTTTTTCCTCAACAGTCTTTTTATGCCAAGCATTCAGCGACAACGTGTATACTTGTTTAGGGTCATAGCTATTGAGAATCGTGTTGCTCGTGTAACTTTCATTGTTTTCATGTAGCCTATACAAAAACCCGTGGGTTGAATCGTACACTTTCCATTCCAGCAGCCATTAGCTCCCTACCTCGTGACAAACACAGGGAAAATCTATTCCCACACTTGTATTTACATTTGATACTCTGTTCTTGGATCTGTAAAGTGGTGCGTTATAAATGTGCTTCATTATATAAGTAGATGACATGATGTTTTTTCCTCACTCGGACAGTCAGACTACATCACAATGTAGAGAAGTCTTAGCGCAATCCCACTAATGTGACATCACCGGTCAAGGTCCACCTTTGCAAGCTATTAACGGCTGACATAATCCTTCATAAAACCGCTTCCGCTCCAAAATTGAAAACGTAATGCTAGTGTGGTTTCGCTCAGTCTTTCAATTGCCTTCTAGCTGCAACATTATCCAACGACATAGCTCCATGTTAGATACCATGCATTATAAAATATAAATTGCATTGATTCAGAGTTGCCACATTTGACATTTTTAAATGGCAAAATTTAAAATAGTTCTTTAATTATATTTAAAACGACTAAGGAAGAGGCCGGCCATATTCAATTTTATTGACGAAGTAAATATGAAAGATGTGTTACTGCTAAAACCGCTCAAAATGATATCGAGTTTTATTTTTTTTTTATTTCATGATATCAGTCACTGAGAAGAGCCAAATTTAGTGTGAGGTCTACGCTGAAATGCATATTTCTTAAGTGTACATCTTCAGTGTATTTGCTAAAGACGGACATTCTACATTTGTTGTAGCAAATGTACACACTGCCTATGTTTGCTATCCGAAACACATCAATGGTTTGGTGGCAATGATTCAAGACGTAACGTCTACATAGAACTGTTAAAGTAATTTGTGTTAACTTAAACTGGTGATTCTATCTACTCACTGGTATGTGCATAGAAAGGTTTGTGCTCCATTTTTAGACAAACTGGGATGAACGAATAACCTTTATTGCTAATGCAGAATGAGCCAATCAAATTTTGAACAAATTTCAAAGAAGTAGATACAACTGTACCACATTCTACTTCTTCTTCTTCCACCTTTTTAGCTCCCAGTGGAGCATAGGTCTTCAACAAACACTTTCCAAGTCGTTCTGTTTTTTTGCCATTATTTTAAGATCATTCCATGTCTTCCCCATCATCTTCATCTCTGCTTCCATCTGTCTTCTCCAAGAATTCCTTGGTCTTCCTCTTTGTCTTTTCCCCTGGGGATTCCAAAAAAATGGCCTGTTGTGTGTACCACATTCTATCTATCTATCTATTGACCTTTCGAGCCGTAACCGGCCCATAGGGCGTAGACCAAGATACACCTTCTCCTATATGGATTTTTTTTGTTCTAGCAGTTTTCTTTTAAAGATATTTTATCAAATCTCGCCATCTGTCTCTGTTCTGTGCAAGCAGTTCTATCTCATTGAGGGAGCCGACTCCTGCTGCTCTTGCCTCTCTCATCAATGTTCTTCTCAGTGTCTCCCTGGGTCTTCCTCTTTTTCTTTTACCTGTTGTTTCCCATATGAGGGCTTGCTTTGCTATTCGGTTATTATCTCTTCTCATCACATGTCCAACGTATGACCATCGTCTTTTCTTTATTACTGAAGATATTAGTGGTTGATTGGCGATTTCTCTAATTTCCTCATTTGTTTTGAATTCGTTCCATGCTATACCAAGTATTTTCCTTAGACATTTATTTTCAAATGCGTTCAACTTTGTTTCTATATCTCTTGTTGTTTTTCAGCTTTCACACGCATACGTAAGGGTTGATAGTACATTTGATTTGAATAGCCTAAGTTTTGTGTTTGTGCTGATAAGTTTTGATTTCCACAACTTTTCAAGGCTTCTGAAAGACATTGCTGCTTTAGCTATTCTGATTTTAATTTCTTTGCTCGTATCCCCTTCTCGATCAATGTGACTTCCAAGATAGATAAAGTGATCGATCTCTTCTACTGGTTTGTTTTCCATGTATATTTTGTCACCTGTTGGAATTAAACTAGTCATGACTTTAGTCTTTTCATGATTAATCTCAAGCCCAATTTTGCTGGCTATTGATGATAGTTCATTTGTGTTTTCCTGCATCGTTTTTATCTGACTGCTGATGAGGACTATGTCATCAGCAAAGTCGAGGTCCTCCAAATGGTCTCCTTGTATCCATTCGATGCCTTTATTACCAGTGCAGCATTTCTTCATTATGAAGTCCATAACAATTCCAAATAACAAGGGCGATAAAATACATCCTTGTTTAACCCCAGTTTCTATTGGGAAACATTCGCTCAGTCCTTCCTCTGTTCGAACTGCACATGTGTAACCATCATACATGTCTTTGATAATATTTATGATTTTTGATGGTAAACCATATTGCTTCAGAATTTTCCACAAAGAATCTCTATGAATACTATCAAATGCTTTTTTGAAGTCGATGAAGTTAAGTACAAAAGGTTTTTGCTTTTCAATGTGTTCCTCCAATATAAGTCGTAGAGTGAAAATGTGGTCAATACAGCTTCTCCCTTTTCTAAACCCAGCCTGTTCTTCACGCATTACTGTATCTATTGAATCCTGTATTCTATTTAGGATGATTTTGCAGAATAACTTTGAGGCAACTGACAAAAGTGTCACGCCTCTCCAGTTGTTACAATCTCTAAGATTGCCCTTTTTTGGGATCTTAACAATGATTCCTTTTTTCCATTTATGAGGCGTCTTCTCTGTTTTCCAAATGATGTTGAACATTTTTTGGAGATGTATTAGATTATGGCTATCAATTGCCTTGAGGATCTCAGCTGTTAACTTATCCTCTCCAGCAGCCTTGTTATTGGTCATAAGCTTTAAGGTGGTTTCTATTTCACTCAAGGTGAAGTCATCTAAATTTACATTTAATTCTGCTGCTGGTGTTTCAGTTTCAAAATCTATTAAACTGTGGGGTAGTGGACGGTTAAGAATTTCTTTGAAGTGTTCCGCCCAACGGGCTTTTATGTCTGCGCTTGTTGTTAGCATTGATCCAGATTTGTCTAGAATTGGTGTTCCACTGGATGTATAGGTGTTTGTCAGCATCTTTTGCACAGTATAAAGAGTTCTGCTGTCTCCTGTAATTGCAGCTGTTTCTGCTTTCTCTGCCAAATTGTCTATATAAGCTCTTGTATCTCTTCTTGCTGAACTTTTCACTTTGTTGTCTAATTCTTTGTATGTTGCTTTTGCCAGAACCTTTCCAAGATCTGTCTTTACATTAGTCATGGCTCTCTTCGCTTCTCTTCTTTCTTTGATGTATTTCCACGTGGTGTCTGAGATCCAAGCTCGTTTTTCCATTTTCTTCAGTCCAGCACTTGCTTCTGCTGCTGTCATTAGTATTTTGCTCTGTGAGTCCCACATCTCATTGATATCTAAGTCTATTTCACCGAGTGCTGTATAACAATTACTTAGCTCTATGTTAAACTTTTCCTTTATGGCTTCATCTTTCAGTTTATGACTATCAATTTTATGTGTAATTGACCTCTTCTGTTGGTTTCTAAATTTTAATCTTATTTTCCCAATGCACAGGTTGTGGTCACTATTAACATCAGCACCTCTGTAAGCTCTTACATCTATTAATGATGATCTGAATTGTTGTTTAATACATAGGTGGTCAATTTGATTGGAGGTTCTATCATCAGGAGATATCCATGTTGTTTTGTGAATATTTTTGTGTGGAAATAATGTCCCACCTATAACTAAATTTTCTATTAAACATAATTCTATTAATCTTTCTCCATTCTGACTAGTATTATCACAGCCTTCTCTCCCCATCACATGTTCCACTCCTGCGTTATCTTGTCCTACTTTGGCGTTGAAGTCTCCCATTACAATTAAAAGATCGTGTTTTGGTATTTTGTTTATAAGTTGTTGCAGTTGGTTATAAAAATCGTCCTTAACTTCATCATCAGCTTCGTTAGTAGGCGCATAACATTGAATAATTGAAAGTCTTCCATGTTTTGTTTTGTAGCGTGTTCGTATCAGACGGCTATTTACCGGTTCCCATTCTAATAAACTTCTTGCAGCTATGTCTGTCATCATTATGCCTACTCCTTCACGGTGTTTTCCATCTTCCCTTCCAGAAAAAACTACTATTTTATTATCAACAGATCTCCTACCTATTCCAAGCCAGCGCATTTCGCTTAATCCTAAAATATCTAGATCGTATCTATCCATCTCGCTCGCGACCTGTGCATGTTTCGTCGGAGCGGCCATTGTTCGAACATTCCAGAATCCTATTTTTGTTGTTGTTTTAGGGCCGAAAAAACTATCACAACTATCTACTGCTAATTTACACATTCTGTATCAGGTCTACGTTTCATTAACAACATCGTTTTTACGATAGCGGCTTGTTAAACCTCTGATCAACGGTTATATACCACATTACATAAGAGAAAAAATAGCCGGATGGGTGATAAAAAAAAAAGAAGAATACATAGAAGATGATTGTAAACTTTTATGTGAGAAAAAATAATCTTACAGTTTGTAGACGTGCCAACGTATACTATTTATATAAGACAAGATTTTCGTAAATTGTTTAGGAGAAAATAGAGTTTAGCAATTCATATAAGAGAAGATAATAGTATCATTTACAGAAGAAAAGACATTGCATATAGCTTATACAAGAAGACATGAACGTATAATTTAGAGGAGAGAAGTAGTTTGTGTAATTTACAGGAGACGATCATACAATTTAAAACTGAATATGGCCGCACTATTTATAGTAGAGAAATCGTTTGTACAGTGAAATAAGAGAAGATAATCATACATTTTACATGAGAGAAGATGGCCGTATAATTTATATGAAAGACGATAACCATACGGGAGCCGCGATAGCTCAGTGGTTAGTGATCCGGACTACAAAGGACAAGAGGTCGGGTTTGATCCTGATCAACGGTTCCTGGTTCACCCAGGCTTAAATGGGTACCGGATTTTTTTCTGGGAAGATGAAGCGGCACGGGCGTAATACCGACCATATTACTCCAAAAATCTTCTGCCGAAGGTCTATAAAAAATGGTCAATAACACCATTTTCCCTTTACGCCACTTGCCGTGACGGGGCTCTTTACTTTACTTATGATAGCCATACAAACTTTTGGAGGAAAATATTACGTTCAGCTGAATGGTGAGGGGATGCCAGCAGATAATTGGGAAGAGAGGATGGTATCGGATTATTGGGGAGAGAGGATGGTCTCTGCTGATTGGGGAAGAGAGGATGGTCTATGCTGATTGGGGAAGAGAGGATGGTCTCAGCTGATTGGGGAGAAAGGATGATCTCAGCTGATTGGGGAGAGAGGATGGTCTCAGCTGATTGGATAGAGAGGATGGTCTCAGCTGATTGGGGAGAGAGTATGGTCTCAGCTGATTGGGGAGAGAGGATGGTCTCAGCTGATTTGGGTAGAGAGGATGGTCTCAGCTGATTGGGTAGAGAGGATGGTCTCAACTGATTGGGGAGAGAGGATGGTCTCAACTGATTGGGGAGAGAGGATGGTCTCAGCTGATTGGGGAGATAGGATGGTCTCAGCTGATTGGGAAGACAGGATGCCTTCAGCTAATTGGGGAGAAATGATGCACTCAGCTGATTGGAGAAGAGAGGATGTCCAAAGCTGATTGGGGAGATAGGATGGTCTCAACTGATTGGGGAGAGAGGATGGTCTCAGCTGATTGCGGAGAGTGGATGGTCTCAACTGATTGGAGAGAGAGGATGGTCTCAACTGATTGGGGAGAGACGATGGTCTCAGCTGATTGCGGAGAGTGGATGGTCTCATCTGATTGGAGAGAGAGGATGGTCTCAGCTGATTGGGGAAAGAGGATGGTTTCAGCTGATTGCGGAGAGAGGATGGTCTCAGCTGATTGGGGAGAGAGGATGCCCACAGCTGATTGGGGAGTGAAAATACCCTCAGCTGATTCCTGACAGAGGATGCCCTCAGCTGATTGGGAAGATAGGATGGTCTTAACTGGTTGGGAAGAGGATTAATTCAGCTGCTTGGGGAGAGGATGGTCTCAGCTGATTTGGAACAGGATGGTCTCAGCTGATTGGGGAGAGAGGATGCCCTTAGCTAATTGGGAAGAGATGATGGTCTCAACTGATTGGAAAGAGGATCACTTCAGCTGATTGGGGAGAGGGTGGTCTCAGCTGATTGGGGAGAGGGTGGTCTCAGCTGATTGGTGAGAGGATGCCCTCAGCTGATTGGGGAGAGGATGCCCTCAGCTGATTGGGGAGAAGATGCCCTCAGCTGATTGGAAAAAGGATCACTTCAGCTGATTGAAGAGAAGATGCCCTCGGTTAATTGGGGAGAGAGGATGGTCTCATCTGATTGGGGAGAGAGGACGATCTCAGCTGATTGGGGAGAGAGGACGATCTCAGGTGATTGGGGAGAGAGGATGGTCTCAGCTGATTGGGGAGAGAGGATGGTCTCAGCTGATTGGGAAGAGAGGATGGTCTCAGCTGATTGGGAAGAGAGGATGGTCTCAGCTGATTGGGAAGAGAGGATGGTCTCAGCTGAATGGGGAAATAGGATGTTCTCAACTGATTGGGGAGTGAGTATGGTCTCAGCTGATTGGGGAGTGAGTATGGTCTCAGCTGATTGGGGAGAGAGGATGGTCTCAGCTGATTGAGGAGAGAGGATGGTCTCAGCTGATTGAGGAGAGAGGATGGTCTCAGCTGATTGGGGAGAGAGGATGGTCTCAGCTGATTGGGAAGAGAATCACTTCAGCTGATTTGGGAGAGAGCATGGTCTCAGCTGTTTGGGGAGAGAGGATGACCTCAGCTTATTGGGGAAAAAGGATGGTCTCAGCTGATTGAGGAGAGAGGATGGTCTCAGCTTGTTGGGGAGAGAGGATGGTCTCAGCTGATTGGGGAGAGAGGATGGTCTCAGCTGATTGAGGAGAGAGGATGGTCTCAGCTGATTGAGGAGAGAGGATGGTCTCAGCTGATTGGGGAGAGAGGATGGTCTCAGTTGATTGGGAAGAGAATCACTTCAGCTGATTGGGGAGAGAGCATGGTCTCAGCTGATTGGGGAAAGAGGATGGCCTCAGCTTATTGGGGAAAAAGGATGGTCTCAGCTGATTGAGGAGAGAGGATGGTCTCAGCTTGTTGGGGAGAGAGGATGGTCTCAGCTGATTGGGGAGAGAGGATGGTCTCAGCTGATTGAGGGAGAGTGAATGCCCTCATCTGATTGGGGGAGGATGCCCTCAGCTGATTGGGGAGATAGGATGGTCTCATCTGATTGGGGAGATAGGATGGTCTCAGCTGATTGGGGAGATAGGATGGTCTCAGCTTATTGGGGAGATAGGATGGTCTCAGCTGATTGGGGAGATAGGATGGTCTCAGCTGATTGGGGAGATAGGATGGTCTCAGCTGATTGGGGAAAGAGGATGGCCTCAGCTTATTGGGGAAAGAGGATGGTCTCAGCTGATTGAGGAGAGAGGATGGTCTCAACTTGTTGGGGAGAGAGGATGGTCTCAGCTGATTGGGGAGAGAGGATGGTCTCAGCTGATTGAGGGAGAGTGAATGCCCTCATCTGATTGGGGAGAGGATGCCCTCAGCTGATTGGGGAGATAGGATGGTCTCAGCTGATTGGGGAGATAGGATGGTCTCAGCTGATTGGGGAGATAGGATGGTCTCAGCTGATTGGGGAGATAGGATGGTCTCAGCTGATTGGGGAGATAGGATGGTCTCAGCTTATTGGGGAGATAGGATGGTCTCAGCTGATTGGGGAGATAGGATGGTCTCAGCTGATTGGGGAGATAGGATGATCTCAGCTGATTGGGGAGATAGGATGGTCTCAGCTGATTGGGGAGATAGGATGGTCTCAGCTGATTGGGAAGACGATCACCTCATAACTAGTAGTAAGAGAAAGTGTAAGCGATAGGAAAATAGATAATGTTACACCTGGTGTATGTTATGCGCCCTACGGTTGTATTTTCAGAAACCATACAGAGGGAAAAAAATAACGACACAATGGAATCTGTTATGTGCCCTGCTGTCGTATTTTCAGCCAAATAATGGGTAAATATGAAAAATATATAACGATACAACTGAATGAGGTCAAAATCAAAGCGAAGTTACTAAATTATAGCATAAAAATTGAAAACTTAATTGTAAAGTTACTTTCATGCGGCCCTTAAAGCTTGCGGTTACCCAACGCTTATCTATCGCCATCTATAGAAATAAGAAAAGAAAACTCAAAACATCTTTACTAGCGTGGCGTTTTCAGCCATGAGAGATAAACGGTTGACGTCATTCTGCCCACAAACGTCCCTGTTCACAAAGCTGAAGACGTCGCGCATGTTGGAGGTTTTCCGACGTTTCCTTTTCAGCCCTCAGGTATACTTCTATAGATGGCGATGGTCCATTCGTGTGTGTAAAATAATCGATAAGTACCGGAAGATCAAATATCTCTATTTAGTGAAAGTAAATTTAAAAAGCATACAAATAAACAGGACAAATCTGAAACAAGTGCAACGCGTCAAATACTTGGGCACAATAATATCAGATGGAAGACGCACCAAAGAAATAAAAAGCAGAAAAGCGCAGGCCAAAATAGCATTTCGGAAAATGTAAAACGTCTTATGCAACACAAATATTTCAACAGAAGTGAGAAAGAAAGTTCATCTCTCTATATAGAGCCAATTCTGACCTATGGAAGCGACTCATCGACAGTAAACAAACAAATGAAAAGACTATTAGAGGCCACAAAGATGGGATTTCTCAGAAGAATGTTGAAAGTTCCATGGACAGCTAGAAAAACCAACTAGGAAATTCTCAAAGAGGATAACAAAAAAAGTGATCTCCTAAGAAATATTAGAAAGAAACAATCAACATTTTTCGGGCACATCATGAGAAGAGGAAAGTTAGAATACTTGTTTACAACTTGCAAAATACAGGGGGGGGGGGATAGATCGCGGACGACAAAGAGAGACACAATTAGATAGTTTGGTGTCCTGTCATGGAAAACAGTCAAAATGAGAATTAATACGATGTACTGTGGATAGACGATTGTGGAAGGACATGGTCGCCTACGCCAACAGGTATGGCACACGATGATGATGAAATAAAACAAATTCGCACAAGATGTCTCGCGGGAAAGAAGCACATGCGTGACGACTTACGATAATTATATCAAGGACATAAATTTGAACAAAACATCACTTCACCTCTAATAGAGGTCCGTGGAAACAGACCGACCAATGAGATGATAATCACCGTAGCTCTATATGTTGTGGTATGCTGGTATAGAAGACTTACTACAAAATTATCTCTAGAATGAACTGGACTAAACTTCTCCAGCAGTCATGTGGTATCTGGTATAGAAGATTTACTACAAAATTATCTCTAGAATGAACTGGACTAAACTTCTCCAGCAGTCATGTGGTGTGCTGGTATAGAAGACATACTACAAAATTATCTCTAGAATGAACTGAACTGAACTTCTCCAGCAGTCATGTGGTGTGCTGGTATAGAAGACTTACTACAAAATTATCTCTAGAATGAATTGGACTAAACTTCTCCAGCAGTCATGTGGTGTGCTGGTATAGAAGACTTACTACAAAATTATCTCTAGAATGAATTGGACTAAACTTCTCCAGCAGATTTGGGGAAATCAAGAAAATTAATGTGGCTCGCCACTTGACCTACAGCGCGTCTCGACTTCACTGTTAATTTACCGATAAATCAAAGCCAATCGGAGCTACTACAATAAAAAGGAAGCAGATTCTATGTTCTTGATCTTGATCCATCCAGCATCGCTAGACGCCATATAGGGTTCGTTGAGTTTTTGCCATCCGTCTCTATTCTGGGCGAGACGTTCGAACTTACCAAATGAGTCTATGACTGCCAACTTGCTTCTCTTATCAGTGTCATTCTTCAATGTCACTCTAGGTCTTCATCTTTTTCTGTATCCTAATTATTCTAATATACTTGCTTGCTTGCGTTCGCCCGATGACTAAAGGAGTACACCTCATCGTCATCCGTCCTTGAAAGGACGTTAAGTGGGCATGTCTGCGTTGTGTTGTGGTTTGCAGTATAACTGATATTTATGCGGCCCAACACATCCGACTTCAGCACGACATTTTTGTGTACCAGTTTGTCTTCCCTCTTCGATCTCTACGCGTTTGGCCAGACTAGACAGGTTAGTTTGTTACCTGAGGCATCACGGAGAGGTGGAGCAGGGTCTGGATGGTTATGGTTCACCGATCCTGGCTCAAACCATCAGCTGGGGGTCGCCGACAACTTCCAGCTCTGCTGCTGTGAGGTGCGTCTTCGCCTCAGTTTCTCGTGTTAGAGCTTGTTTTAAAATTCTTTTGTTGTCTCTCACCACATCCCAGGCAGATATATTAGATTAGATAAATTGACTACCTGAACTTCTCCAACTAGAGATAGCCTTTTCTTTAAATAATACGATATTGCGGTTATCCTACTCTTATCTATCGCCATCTATAGAAATAAGAAAGGAAAATTCAATTGTATATTAAAGGATAGTACCAGGTGGACTGGTTGGTCTCGAGGCAAGACGCCGGTCTCGAGACAGAGAGGTTGTGGGTTCAAATCCCGGCTGGACCGGTTGGGATTTTTATTTATGATTTCTCTCTGCGGCAACCACCACTGGTCTCAGCAGCGAGGCCCGGTTTGAAGCGTCAATTACTCATCGACGAAAAAAAATATGAGTACCTCCGAAGACGGAGTTTTCTGCCTGTGCGGTGAGGGACCCCTGTGCACACGGCTGCCAGGGAAAAACGGATTAATACGCAAAATTCAGTTCCTAGTCTCTAGGGATTTCGTCAGAGGTATTAACTGAGTTATTGAGTTATTTGCAGGTCATCATCATTACACTCCGAACATGTCCATAGCTGTTCAGATCCCCTACTCAGCATGTCTCGAAGTGTCCAGCAACTGACGACTCCAGTTCTGTGTTGGTTGATTAGTCTTCTTACACGCCCACTAAGTTTCTCGTTTCTGGCTGTGCCCATCTTAACTTCCATTTCTTTCATCCGAAGGAGTGACGTGGACTAATGGTTATCGAATTGAGTTATTGAGTTATTTGCGGGTCATCATCATTGCACTCCGAACATGTCCATAGGTGCTCAGATCCCCTCCTCAGCAATTCCCTCAGTGTCCAGCGACTGACGACTCCAGTTCTGTGTTGGTTGATCAGTCTTCTTAAACGGCCACTAAGTGTCTCATTTCTGGCTATGCACAACTTAACTCCCATTTCCATCATCCGAAGAAGTGACGTGGATCTGTGTTTATCGAAGTCCTGTGCTCTTCCCACATCTCGGAGGGCATTGATGATGTCCGCCCGATCCATTGGTTGCCCGTCCTCAACGACAGCGCAGCTAGCCAACCTGTCCGCCCTTTCATTTCCCCGTACTCCCGCATGTCCAGGGACATAGACAAAGGTGACCTTACGTATTTTGGATTTCTGCAACGAATCTACCCATTGCATGCGTACAGAGCCCGCCTCCACTTTTTTTTAACATGCTCATCGAATCACTCAGTATACATGCGTGGGTTTAGTTTATCGAAGTCGTGTATCATTCCAACATCCCCGAGGTCTAAGGTAAAAGCTGGAGAACGCAAATAAAAAAAAATTCGATATGAAGCTAGAAGCTAAAGAGTAATGGTCCTTTTATAAAATTAATAATTTCCTTTCTAAAGCGAAGGAGACGGTCAATTTCATAATCGGATAATATAACTTCAGTGCAAGCGTTTACTAAACGTACTAACACTTCGAACATGCAATTTAGTTATTGATATGCGTTTGCCCGTATGAGCGAAATAGTGCATAACTGCTTTTCAGCACATGAATATTAATCACTGGGATATATAACCATGTTTACTACTCTTTCATCACAAGCTAATGCTAAACTGAATATTAATTAGACATGCCCCTAACACTGAACCCTAGTTGTAGCAATTGTGCTGATGATCATGATGTTGATGATGTTAATGATAGCAATTGTGCTGATGATCATGATGTTGATGATGTTAATGATAGCAATTGTGCTGATGATCATGTTGGGGTGATGATGATCATGATGTTAATGATAGTAATTGTGCTGATGATCATGTTGGGGTGATGATGATGATCTTAATGATGTTAATGATAGTAATTGTGCTGATGATCATGTTGGTGTGATGATGATGAATGTTAATGATAGTAATTGTGCTGATGATCATGGTGATGATGATGATGTTAATGATAGTAATCGTGCTGATGATCATGTTGGGGTGATGATGATGATGTTAATGATAGTAATCGTGCTGATGATCATGTTGGGGTGATGATGATGATGTTAATGATAGTAATCGTGCTGATGATCATGTTGGGGTGATGATGATGATGTTAATGATAGTAATTGTGCTGATGATCATGGTGATGATGATGTTAATGATAGTAATCGTGCTGATGATCATGGTGATGATGTTAATGATAGTAATCGTGCTGATGATCATGGTGAGGATGATAACGTTAATGATCCAATTAGTGCCAAGAAATATTTGCACGAGCTCCTTGCCATTAGATCAAGGAAGATGGCGTAGACCGGTATAGTGGTTTTCTTGACTTCCTTTATTCTGTTGAAAAAGTAAGTTCTGTCTGGTCCGGTCTGATCCGGTCCTGTCCGGTCCGGTCTTGGTCCTGGTGTCCTGTCCTGGTCTGGTCTGGTCCTGGTGTCCTGTCCTGGTCCGGTCTGATCCGGTCCTGTCCGGTCCGGTCTTGGTCCTGGTGTCCTGTCCTGGTCCGGTCTGATCCGGTCCTGTCCGGTCCGGTCTTGGTCCTGGTGTCCTGTCCTGGTCCGGTCGGATCCGGTCCGGTCTTGGTCCTGGTGTCCTGTCCTGGTCTGGTCTGGTCTGATCCGGTCCTGTCCGGTCCGGTCTTGGTCCTGGTGTCCTGTCCTGGTCTGGTCTGGTCTGATCCGGTCCTGTCCGGTCCGGTCTTGGTCCTGGTGTCCTGTCCTGGTCCGGTCTGATCCGGTCCTGTCCGGTCCGGTCTTGGTCCTGGTGTCCTGTCCTGGTCTGGTCCGGTCTGATCCGGTCCTGTCCGGTCCGGTCTTGGTCCTGGTGTCCTGTCCTGGCCTGTCCTTGTCTATCCGCCCGTTTGTGCGTCCATCCGTCCGGATCTGTCCTCGTCTGTCCGTCCTCGTCTGTCCTGGTCTGTCCTCGTCCGTTCTCGTCTATCCTCGGCTATCCACGTCTGTCCTGGTCTGTCCTCGTCCGTTCTCGTCTATCCTCGGCTATCCACGTCTGTCCTGGTCTGTCCTCGTCCGTTCTCGTCTATCCTCGGCTATCCACGTCTGTCCTGGTCTGTCCTCGTCCGTTCTCGTCTATCCTCGGCTATCCACGTCTGTCCTGGTCTGTCCTCGTCCGTTCTCGTCTATCCTCGGCTATCCACGTCTGTCCTGGTCTGTCCTCGTCCGTTCTCGTCTATCCTCGGCTATCCACGTCTGTTCTGATCTGTCCTCGTCCGTCCGTCTATCCTCATCTATCCTGATCTGTCCTCGTCTGTCCGTCCGTCTGTCCTCGTCTGTCCTGGTCCATCCACCCGTCTGTGCGTCCATCCGTCCTGGTCCGTCCGCGTCCGTTTGTCTGTCCGTGGCCGTCCGTGTGGTCCATCCGTCCGTCCATCCATCCATGCATCTACATATATATATATATATATATATATATATATATATATATATATATATATATATATATATAGATATAATCTCTTTCGTTCGCCTGAAGTATTGTCAAATATATCTGCAATGTAGTTTCCTGTATAAATGTTACTGTCTTTTGTAATTCTTGCAGTTGTCAATTTAGTTTTGTCTGTCGTGTTGCATCTATGGGCCAATGAATTCTCCACAGGCTACTATATTCAGTGCAGGTTTGAAGTATGTGTTCAGCAGTTGAGGTGTCGATTTTGAATTTTGTATACATTTGACTGTGAAGTCGATTGTGTCCTGTTCTGCGGCAACCATCCTGGTCTCAGCAGCGAGGACCAGCTTGAAACGTCAATTACTCATCGACTGAAAAAATGTTGAGTACTTCCGAAGTCGAAGTTATCTGCCTGTGTGGCGAGGGATCCCTGTGCGGCTGCCAGGGAAAAACAGATTAACACGCAAAATTCAGTTCCTAGACACTAGGGTCATCGCCAGATATGAAAGCTGGCGAACACCAAAAAAATAAATAAGAACTATTATGAAAGGCATCCTCATTTTCTTGGCGTGTCGTCTTCTGATTGATTTGATTGTCTGTTTCTTCTGATGGTATATAACTGGTGCTCTTTTCTAAGAAGTATAGCAATACTAGGTTTTCTATTTCAATAAAAGGAACTCTCTGGTCTTACGGAAATTCTAACATCGTTAACCAGTCGGATTTGGCGCAGACTTTTACCAAGAAATTAAACTGGGAGATTAGGTGAGGTCTCGATCAACTGTGGGTCGCTTTGCCCTGACATTGTGACCACATTTGGCACAATTAGTGCTCTCAAAAGTAGTTTGTTACTAGTGAAATTATAAAGTCCCTAAAGTAAATGCCACGCCTGTTCGCGACACGTTCATTAGTTGAAATGACCTAAGCCATATTGAAGCAAATGAGACCCTAATATGACAGAAATGAAGCCCTTCCCCTGACAAAAATTACAATGTTTCTAACTTACATTCAGGACTGCTGTCTTCGCAGCTTGCTTTCTAACTTACATTCAGGACTGCTGTCTTCGCAGCTTGCATTATGTTTTCCCGCCTTTCCGCTATAAAAATAGTTATTGTTTATGAAACGCTGCCAACATTCACTATCTAAAAGGGTGTTACTATGCACACTATCTTCCAGTAATACAAGTGTTACTATGCACACTATCTTCCAGTAATACAAGTGTTACTATGCACACTATCTTCCAGTAATACAAGTGTTACTATGCACACTATCTTCCAGTAATACAAGTGTTACTATGCACACTATCTTCCAGTAAGTCCAATATAAATTAATATAATTAGCTAAATAGCTTGAATATCAAAAAGACTAAAACTATGATCATAAGGAAATAAAATTCTCATGACCTACAAATAAATATCAAAATTGAATGAATACACATGAAGACAGTTCAGTGATACAACTACCCTGGACATACTATAACCAGTGATGGAAAATGTAAAACTGAAATAAACAAAAGAATAGGAATGGCAAAAAGTAGTTTTAATGTCAAGAAAAATATTATTGAGTTATTTACGGGTTATCTTTATTGCACTCCGAACATCATGAAAAGTATATTAACATCAAAGCAAATAACATCAGGGCTAAAACTAAGAATAATAAAATGTTATATCTTCTCAACATCCCTGCATGGTACAGAAACATGGACATTAGACAAGAAAACAGAACAGAAAATTGAAGCCTTTGAAATGTGGTTTATAGAAGAATAGGAAGAGTAGATGGAAAGAAAAGAAAACAAATTATGAAGTCTTAAAGCAATCAAAGATTAAAAGAGATCTACTAAACACAATTCTAACAAGACAATTGAGATTTTTTTGTGGCATGTTAAAAATCATAGCAGCCTACTAAAAGTAATCTTAGAAGGGAAAATACAAGGTAAAAGTGACAGAGGCAACCAACATGGACGAGTAACATCAAAAGATGGACAAGTCAGCCTATGACAACCTCCACTATCAAAGCAAGAGACAGATCGGAATGGCGCTCCATGGTAGCCAACTGTCGATGCGGAGACGGCACTCAATGATGATGATGATAATCACGATAGGGGTGGAAGTAAGAAAAAAATAAAAGTAGATAAAAACGCTATGGCAGCAGCTCTACGCGGGTGCGTGACAACACATGCACAATAGCTTCATTCATCTTTCATAAAAATAATTGTCTTTTTCATGTGTTCTGTAATCAAATCGCTATGCATCTTTCATTTGTTAATTTACATATATTTTGTGTTTTGCTCATTATTTCAGCAGAAGGCCTACCGACCCGCAACTTCCGTTCGATTTCGTGCTGTCACCTACGTAAAGCCGTAACCACAATATTTGTAAGTACATTTTTGTTTAAATCATTGCTCTTGTTCCCTAGTTAAGCTTTTCAAATCATTTTACAGTTATCACCACTATTGTCCAACAGGGAAATAACTCTAGAAGCAAAACGGGCACTACAATACAATCTTCATCCCAACGTTGTGCTACCAATACAAGTCCTGGACCCTAGATGCAAGAATAAGAAAAATAACCTCTAATGAAATGAAATGTGTTAGACGAATGACAGGTAACATTCTGAGAGGTACGATCAGAAATGAAGAACTGGTATAAAAAGCTGGGAATAGCCCCCGCCATAGAATATGTAACGAGACTACAGATAAAATGATTTGGCTACGTGACAAGGCAGAAAGATAAAAAAAAAAAAAAAAAACCAACACTACGAGCCTCCAATGAACGTTGCGAGAACATCAGACCCAAGGGCCGACAACGAAAAAGATGGATTGACGGAATATTGGAAGCACTATGAAACATAACAGCAGCAGAGGTGAACAGAAGAGCAAAACACCGCAAATTATATCTCCTCTCGACGGTGAAAGGCAAGGATTAGACCTGAAGGAAAGAAGAAATGTTTCTTAGCTTATACAACGGGATTTCACCTACAATAGATATAGTTAAAAATAAACAAGTTCGTATTATCGTCTGTTGTCTTACAAACAATACACGCTTTCAAACCAAAGACGTGAAGTCACGACACACAAACAGATGGGCTTTGTTCACGAAACAGTATAATAATAAATTAAGCTTCAAACGTTAAGATTGAAATTTATTTTAGACATAATCATATTAAACAAAGTAACCCTTCAAACAATGCTCTTTATTTAGCATTTAGACAGTTCAAACAATGCAGTTTAAATAACAGCGTTTAGCATTTCAGTGTCACATAACTAGATTTTTATCATTGAACACCAGGAGCACACACAAAAAGACTCGTTCTAGAGGCTAACAAAAAGCATGTATGTGCGATCAAATAGTCTCTACTTGAGTTCTCGTTAACGAGAACAAAAAGGGGACAGAATTATTTCGCGGAAGTTTACACAAAAGCACGTGGTTAAGGCACAAATATAAATATAAGAAATGCAAAGCTGCTGTGAAGCTGATGATAATGACTTTTTTTTAAAGTAACAATTGCATGGTATGGTAACAGCTTTACGTAGGTGAGAAACGCAACACAAAAGCATACAGTACCAGGAAAGTTAAATCGCAATTAAGACATAGTTAAAAGCATACAGTACCAGGAAAGTTAAATGGCAATTAAGATACAGTTAAAAGCATACAGTACCAGGAAAGTTAAATGGCAATTAAGATACAGTTAAAAGCATACAGTACCAGGAAAGTTAAATCGCAATTAAGATACAGTTAAAAGCATACAGTACCAGGAAAGTTAAATGGCAATTAAGATACAGTTAAAATCATATGAAATAATTTGTTTTCTTTCACTTTTTCACATTTCCCCATTTAACGGCGAGAAGAAAGGTAGTTTGAAGTTTCTTACAACGTTGGTCTTTTCTGCAACAAGTTTCTGCTTGATTGCTTATTCATCGTTACCCAGCTTTATCTATCTATTGACCTTTAGAATTGTAGCCGGCCCATAGGATGTAGACCCAGATACTCTTTCTCTTATCTAAATTTTTAATCTAGCAGTTTTCAATCCTTGTAAAGATATTTTATCAAGTCTTGCAATTTGTCTCTGTTCTGTGCAAGCAACTATCTCATTGAGGGAGCCGATTCCTGCTGCTCTTGCCTCTCTCATCAGTGTTCTTCTCAGTGTCTCTCTGGTCGACCTCTTTTCCTCTTACCTGTTGTTTCCCATATGAGGGCCTGCTTTGCTATTCGGTTATTATCTCTTCTCATCACATGTCCAACATATGACCATTGTCTTTTCTTTATTACTGAAGATATTAGTGGTTAATTGGCGATTTCTCTAATTTCCTCGTTTGTTTTGAATTCGTTCCACGCTATACCAAGTATTTTCTTTAGACATTTATTTTCGAATGCGTTCAACTTTGTTTCTATGTCTCTTGTTGTTTTCCAGCTCCCACATGCATATGTAACGGTTGATAGTACGTTTGATTTTAATAGTCTAAGTTTTGTCCAACTCTAGTTAATCTAAAAAAAAATAATAATAAAATGATAAGAGAGACAAATACAGCGGGCATTGACTCCCTTGCTAGGGATGATAGTCTCCCCCTGAGCAAGGACTTATAATTTTTTTAGAAGTTACTAGAGGTAGATTAGTTATACTAATCTACCTCTAGTATTCTAAGTAGTAAACTTCAAATTTGCCATTGTTGCAGTTTTAGGAGAACTGCTGTACTTTAAAGTGCTTTCTTTGAATTAGATGTTATATTTTTGTTTACATGGTCATTGACATGAATCCTATACTTTTGTGGCTGTCCGAGTAAATGGGCCCGATTATCTAGTTACAACCAATCTAAGCTTCGAAAGAAAATCATAATCATGGGCATATAAGGTAAAACGAGTACTTAGCCAGTAGATAGAGCCAGTACGGAATGAAGGGCAGGGGCCAGTGTCGGATCTAGACTTGGTGAGGACTTAACCCTTTTAGCCCTCATGGGACCTAAGTAGTAAGAAAACAGAAGTAATAGTCATATCGAAGAAACAATTATCGTCAGCATGCAGCATAAAAGTAGGCAGGACAAATCTGAAACATGTGCAGCGCGTTTAATACTTGGGCATAATAACAGATGAAAGATGCACCACAGAAATAAAAAGAATAAACAGCTCAGGCCAAAATAACATTTCAGAAAATGAAAAACGTCTAATGCGCCAAAAATATGTCATTAGAAGTGAGAAAGAGAGTTAATCGGTGCTATATAGAGCCAATTCTGACTTATGGCAGCTAATGAATGGCAGTTTATCAAATCAAAAAAAGTTTATCAAAACAAACATCAGCAGGGCTGAAACTAAGAATGGCAAAATGTTACGTCTTCTCAATATTCCTGTATGGTGCAAAAACATGGACATTAGACAAGAAAACAGAACAGAAAATTGAAGCCTTTGAAATGTGGATTTATAGAAGAATAGGTAGAATTGGTTGGAAACAAAAGATAACAAACGATGAAGTTTTAAAACAACTGAAAATAAAAAGAGAACTACTAAATACAATTAAGACAAGACAAATGAATTTTTTGGGGCATGTTAAAAGACACAACAGCCTACTAAAAGTAATATTGGAAGGAAAAATACAAGGTAAAAGGGGCAGAGGCAGACCAAGACTAACATGGACGAGTAACATCAAAAGATGGACAAGTCAATCTATGTCAGCCTGCACCATCAAAGCAAGAAACAGAGTAGAATAGCGATCTATGGTAGCCAACCTTCGTTGCGGAGAGGGCACGCGATGATGATGATGATGAATGAATGGCAGTAGACAAACAAATGAACAGACGATTCGAAGCCACGCAAATGAAATTTCTCAGAAGAATGTTGAAATTTCCATGGATAGCTTTCGTCAACTGCTGTTGCCTTATTGCATTGAGGGAAAAATGAAGTGTTGTGGTAAACATCTTGTGTTGCGTATCTGATCGTGATATCTGTTATTTCGTTAGTCTATATTTTTATAAATCTGCCTTTTTATTTTTCCCGC
Organism: Megaustenia siamemsis; assembly: GCA_032433765.1. NCBI lineage: Eukaryota > Metazoa > Mollusca > Gastropoda > Stylommatophora > Ariophantidae > Megaustenia > Megaustenia siamemsis. The sequence continues at coordinate 40,041,679 of JAVIAB010000088.1, forward strand.
TGTTTCTTTTTCTTCGTTATTTCAGACTCTCTGGCGATGATAGTGACCAGTCCAAACCACTTGCTCTGTTGTTTCCTAAAATGATCCAGCAACAGAATTACTCAAACTCGTTTCTTTCTACCAACACTTGTTTCTTCTTCTTATTCTCAAATTCATTAATTTTATTAAGCATCTCATTTGTTTATAAAGCAACTATCTCGATATTTCTTTGATTGTAACGTTCAAATTTAGCTTTAACTTGCACGCAAAACATTATATTTTTTAAGACACATTTGGAAAAGGTAGAATTAGTAAGCCTTACTGGTAATCTGGACAATGGGAGTATTTATTTTTGGCAGTTAGAGCTTTCTTTTCGTCAAAAGCCTATTTCGTCAATAGGAATTTTTATTTTGTCAATACGAGTCTTATGTCTTTTCATCAATTAAGTTTCATGTTTGTTAGTAGAAGTGTTTTTTTTCATCGATTAAGTTTCATGTTTGTTAGTAGAAGTGTTCTTTTCATCAATTAAGTTTCATGTTTGTTAGTAGAAGTGTTCTTTTTATCAATTAAGTTTCATGTTTATTTTTAGAAGTGTTCTTTTCATCGATTAAGTTTCATGTTTGTTAGTAGAAGTGTTCTTTTCGTCAATTAAGTTTCATGTATGTTAGTAGAAGTTTTCCTGTCGTCAATGTTGATGTTCTTTTCATCCATGTGAGTGTTCTTTTCGTCATTTGAGTAGTTTTGCCAGTAGCGGCGTTCTTTTCGACAATATTAGTGATTTTTTTCCTTGTATCGTAGTTCTTTTTTAATGTGCAGTAAAAAGAAGTAACCATGTTAGTGACCATAAATTTTACAGACCTCCGGCACATAATGTTTGAGGTAATGTGGTCGGTATTACGCCCGTGCCGCTCTGCTTTCCCAGAAAAAAATCCGGCACCCATTTAAGGCTGGGTGAACCCGGAAGCTGTCGGTAGGGATCGAACCCTATCACTTGTCCTTTGTAGTCCAGTTCACTAACCACTGAGCTACCGCGGTTCCCTTTTAATCTGCAGTGGTTAATTTATATCTATCTCAAGCTGCACAATCACATATTAATAAGGACCGCACTCTCGTTCACCTTCATTGCACGTATACGATGGTGGACCTAAGTCAAATCGTAGGTACCCGTACTGGTGAGCGCGAAATGAAAGATTTCGTTTAAACTTGGCACGTGACATACAAGAACAAAGTGTAGAAGGTTTCACAGATTTGACTACAAATATGTTTATTATAAAAAGAAATAGTTTCTGCTGACATAGACCTGAAGAGTCTGTAACTAACATTAAACTATTTAGGAGACCAGGAAAGTATATTGTGGCTCTGTGGAGAAGAATTATATGATCCGATTAGCCTCACCTGTATAACGTGGACTTTGTTGTGCGCGACAGATTCACTTGGTCAATAAAACAGTCACAATTAATTTCAGGATGCATCTTTTCAAATGCGTTTCAAATATGGTTTGTTCAATAAATATTGTGTGTACAAGAACAATAGCGTTAACTACCGAAATAAAAAGGTACTTTTTCGTGATGTGAGGAGTAATACCGGATCGTACAATCGTGCAACACAATCGTGATGTGAAAGTTCCCTGGACAGCTAAAAAGACCAATGAGGAAGTTCTCAAAGAGGCCAACACCTAAAGACAGCTCATAAAAAACATCAGAAAGAAACAATCGACATTTTTCGGGCACATCTCTAGTAGAGGAAAGTTGGAATACTTGGTTACAACTGACAAAATAATAGGAAAAAGAGATCGCGGACGACAAAGAGAGAAAATACTAGATGGCTTGGTGTCATGGCATGGAAAACAGTCAACAACAGAACTGATGCGTTGCACTGTAGATAGAAGATTATGGAAGGACATGATCGCCTACGCCAACCGATATGGCACATGATGATGATGATGATGAGGAATAATAGAAAATGGGATATCTTAATAGTGTTTTCCATAACGAACATAATAATAAACAGTTTCATTTGCTTACTTGCTTGCGTTCGGCCGATGAATAAGGGAGTGTACCTCTTCATCATCCGCCCTTAAAAGGACGCTAAGTGGGCGTGTCTGCGTTGTGTTGTGGTTTGCAGTAAAACTGTGATAGTTGCGCCTTTCGGCCCAACACATCCGACTTCAGCAGGACATTTTTGAGTACCGGGTTGTCTTTCCTCTTCGATCCCTACTCGCTTGGCCAGACTAGACAGGTTAGTCTGTTACTAGAGGCACCACGGAGAGGTGGAGCAAGGTCTGAATGGTCCTGGTTTCCCGATCCTAGCGCAAGTCATCAGCTGTGGGTCGCTGACAACTTCCAGCTCTGGTGCAATGTGAGGCGCGCCTTCGCCTCCATGTTTCATAGTATGATAACTCTACAGATTAGCGAACTACTGAACATGCACATACAACCCAAATGCCATTATTAACATGCATTCCTTTTGTAATAATTTGTAAATGGTTGCAGGTGTTTTAAATTTTATTTGAAACAGCTGCTGGTACATTACTATTGCATTCACCAATGAAAAATAGTGTGTCACTTGGCAATATGACTACATGTTGGGAGTCTGACATTATTGCACTTTCTATTCGATCGTTGACGTTAGGTTAACAGTTGTCAGAATAATGCGGACTTGTTATAGTGTGGTTTATAACACACACCAGGCACTTGTTATCAAAGTAAAAGTAAATAGCAAACACACCAGGCACTTGTTATCAAAGTAAAAGTAAATAGCAAACAGACCAAGCACTTGTTATCTAAGTAAAAGTAATAGCAAACAGACTATTGTCATTAAATTAAAAGTATTTAGCAAACAGACCCGGCACTTGTTATCAAAGTAAAAGTAAAAAGCAAACAGACTCGGCACTTATTGTCATTCAATTCAAAGTAAAAATCAAACAGACCCGGCACTTATTGTCATTAAATTCAAAGTATTTAGCAAACAGACCCGGCACTTATTGTCATTAAATTCAAAGTATTTAGCAAACAGACCCGGCACTTATTGTCATTAAATTCAAAGTATTTAGCAAACAGACCCGGCACTAATTGTCATTAAATTCAAAGTATTTAGCAAACAGACCCGGCAATTATTGTCATTAAATTCAAAGTATTTAGCAAACAGACTCGGCACTTATTGTCATTAAATTCAAAGTAAATAGCAAACAGACACGGCACTTATTGTCATTAAATTCAAAGTATTTAGCAAACAGACACGGCACTTATTGTCATTCAATTTAAAGTATTAAGCAAACAGACTCGGCACTTATTGTCATTCAATTCAAAGTATTTAGCAAACAGACTCGGCACTTATTGTCATTCAATTTAAAGTATTTAGCAAACAGACTCGGCACTTATTGTCATTCAATTCAAAGTATTTAGCAAACAGACTCTGCACTTATTGTCATTCAATTCAAAGTATTTAGCAAACAGACTCGGCACTTATTGTCATTCAATTTAAAGTAAATAGCAAACAGACTCGGCACTTATTGTCATTCAATTCAAAGTATTTAGCAAACAGACTCGGCACTTATTGTCATTCAATTTAAAGTAAATAGCAAACAGACTCGGCACTTATTGTCATTCAATTTAAAGTAAATAGCAAACAGACTCGGCACTCATTGTCATTCAATTTAAAGTAAATAGCAAACAGACTCGGCACTTATTGTCATTCAATTTAAAGTAAATAGCAAACAGACTCGGCTCTTATCGTCAAAGTAAAAGTAATCAGTAAACTAGGACTTAGCCTTTATAACAAAATGACAGAAGAAATGATGATAACAACAAAGAAAAAGACATTACCGCAATGCACAATAATACAAGTGGAAGAACACTTTAGAACAGGTAAGCGAATTTAAATATTTGGGATTATTGTTAACCTCAGATGGTAGATGTACAACAGAGGTGAGATGCAGAATGGCTCAGGCAAAAACAGCTTTCCAAAAAATAAGGAAGATACTGTGCAATCCATTTTTGACAATAGAAACAAGAAAAGGAGTTCTTAAATGTTATGTAGAGCCAGTCTTAACATATGCATGTGAATCGTGGACAACAGGACAACAGACAAGAGAATCACTGGATGCTGTGGTAATGTAGTTTCACAGAAGAATGTTGAGAATACCATGGACAACTAAGAAGAGTAATTAAAAAAAATTGTGAAAAAGGTCAAAGCAAAGAGAGAGCTAATTTCCAATATTACGAAGAAAAAAATAATCATGTTTTTACCATCTAATGGGAAGAGAACAGCTGGAATATATTGTAACAACTGGGAAAATTGAGGGACGAAGAGATAGAGGAAGGAAAAGAGAAAAGATACCAGACAGCTTAATAGAATGGCTTGGCGAAAGGTTAACAACAGAAATGATAAATAACTGTCAAGATCGAAAGTTGTGGAGAGACATGATCACCTACGCCAGCAGGCTTGGTACTTGATAATGAATGATAGGGTATCTATCTTTACAATAGCAACATATAGTTATGGATTATTGACAGTCACGTAAACAGCAAGGAAGAAAATCGATTGATTCGGAACAAAATGGTGCAAAAAATCCATAAGATATCTTGAATGATGAAATAGAGCAATGAATACACATTAAAAGAATTAAATAAACAAACAAAAAAGAGCTGGCTTATAAATACCAGTCTACAGAGGAAATGAAAATACCATGGTCACGCCAAAAGGCACAGCGACCCTGAAAGAAATATAATAGAAGGCATGGTTCCTGGGCGACGCATCAGGGGCAGACCAAGAAGAAAGTGGTTCCAAGACATCAAAGAGTCCTTGAAAATGACCACAGAAGAAGTGGTAGATCTGGCTAGAGACATAAGATTGTTTCAGACAAGCTGTGGTGAATGCAACTTTCTGCAAAGGATATGTACGTGATGATGATTACGATGATGCTGATGATGATGACTGCGACGACAACGACGATGACGATGATGATGATGATGATGATAAGAGCTGAAACTATCTTGGTAGGAATAATTAAACGGGTTGCTAGATGGCTACAACAATACTGAAAGCTGTTCTACAAAGATAGAAAAATACATTCATACTTACGCAATAATGGTACTATAATATCCTATGATAATCAAACTGGACGTTGAAATCACCGAAACAAAAAATACTTTCAGACGCCTTGTGTGACTTCTAGAAGTGAAAATCTCCAAGAAATTAGAATACTTTGCTGACGTAAAAAAATAAACATCTAGACGTACTCGTCCATAAGCTCTTGGTTTATTTCTGGAGAGGTAATTTGAACTTTGAGGAGAAAAGCGTCGATACCACAATTTTGCTTTAAATCGAGAAACAACAACGCCCATTTAGCGCTGTTTTAATATCAGATAACGAAGTGGAGAAATCTACAAGCAAAAGCAGAAAGATAATAAAATTTATTAGAGCGCGTGGACGTTTGTATTTTCTTAACTCTTTCCATACGTTTCGCCGCACTGTGCACCATGTGGATTTCGACCGCGCACATTTCGCCGCATAGTGCGTCACTCTCAATTTGATTAGCGTGAAACATCATCAAACCATATTCTTTTTACATGTCTTGTATCATCTTTGTATTGGTGAAATTTAATACCTTGTTTAATTATCTATAAAATAATATCTAGTATTTTATAAGTTAGTTAAATATACATATGTAGATATATTCTTAAAACAATGAATAATTTTATCTCTGAAATCTCTTGCGTGGCATTGATAAAAAGCTTCTGTACGGAAAAAGTTCAAGTAATTTATTGTAGGAGATTTCCAAGAGAGTTTATGGCTCCATCTAAGTCTATTTTTCCCAAAAAAATAAATAAATAAACTATGAAATGGAAATCGCATACACAACAGCTTAGTCAATTCTTACTGAAGAGTTTGATCATCTCATACGAAATAATTTAATAGTCATCCACTTCACTACATACACACACTTCGGGGCCTCGGTAGCCTAGTTGGGAAATACCACGCGACTGGAATACCGACATTCGGACAACCCGTGTTTGATTCCCGCTGGAAGTAGTGTGTGTTGTGCTCGTGTTCGGAAAAATAATGCCCCGCGGTCGACCCAGCCGCAGATATATGCAACATGGTTATACTCTGGGAAGATGAGGAATGCCGACTCGCATTATGAGTTTCGATTCTTGAAGCGACACTATCCATAAGTGCTTGGAGCCGAGCACATATGGGTGAAAACTCTCGTGCTAAGACGCCGTTTCAAGTCTCGTACTTTACCTTTACATTTCACAATTCACATAGCCACTAAATTATCTTTGACAGGACCAATTAAACACCTCACAATGAACCGCCTTACAAATAAACATTCAATCCCCATTTATAAAACGAAGAATCACATCAAAGATGGGTTCACTACTTACTGAATATAAACTGGTCGCTAATGAGCGTGTGAAAATAGAAAGTCAAGGTAGCGAAGTGGTTAGAATATTCGTCCACTTATCAGGTAGACCCGGCTTTAATTTATAAGTGCAGCTAATTTATCCCGGATCGACATGGCTACACTGCTTCACGGTTCAGATATTCTCTGGATTTAAATAAAATAGCTAGCAGCAGCAATAGTGGTAGCAGTAGCAGTAGCAATAACAATAACAGTAGTAGTAGTAGTAGTAGTAGATGTATAGCTTGTTTCATAACTTTGCCAAACTTTTACAATCGATAGCTTTTTAACCGCTTGTGGTATTATATTCCAAAATTTGCATGTAAAGTTATGATTAGAACCCAACAGGGAATTAATTTCATTTAAAAAAACATTTGGTTATTATTGTTGCTTATTTGATTTATATAAATTTATAACGACCCATTGATGTAGTCAAAACTTAATGTTTACAGTATTTTAAACTAAAAATAGCGAGTACAAATCCATACACGGTAGAATTGACGTATTTGCACGCTTTCCCCGTGGTTTGTTTGACACAATTAGACACTTGAGAAATGGTGTGTTCCATTTCCGTTCATTCATAGGTGTAGACGTGGAACAATAACATTTATCATGAGTCTTAAAATGAAATTCTGCAGTTTACAAAACATCGCAATAAAAATGTATGACTATTTTTGCAAAGAGGCTAAACGAGGAAGATTATTTCATTCTTTAGAAAACCCTGAGAATAGGACAAGACACATTTTGGATTTAACTAAACGGTCATTTAATCGCTTGATTCAAGCACGTGACCGTCGATGTTCAAAATATACAAAATCACAAGGAAGAGCAAAAATGTTGGATAATTTCGACAGTGAACTTATTAGAAGTGAAATTCGCAAAATGTTGGGTATGAATGAAACTGTTACAATAAGAAAATTAAAAATTTGGCTGAAAAAGAACAACAGTATTGAAATATCAAAGTCTACATTATGGAGGAATGTGAGAGCTGCAGGCTTTACATTCAGAAAGTATTCCAATGGACGAAACATCATCTGTGAGCAGCCACATATAGTAGTCATGAGAAGCAAGTACTTACGTGAAGTAAAAGAGGTGCGCAAGCAAGGTTATGATATTGTGTACTTGGATGAAACATGGATCAATACTCACCACACTAACCAAAGGGAATGGCAGTCATCAGATGGAAAGATTAAGAGATTAATACCTAGCAGCAAAGGACAGCGCTTGATAGTTGCTCATGCAGGTAGTCGACAACATGGACTAATACAGAATGCAGAGCTCATTTTTCTTTCAAAATCCATAGTCAATCGGGATTATCACTCTGAGATGAATGGTCACATATTTAGACATTGGATTGAAAATTCTGTTCTCCCATCACTAGATCGACCATCTTGCCTAATAATGGACAATGCAGCGTACCACAACATTGTTGCACATGAAGATAAATTCCCGACGTCATCCAGTACAAAAGATGCTATTAAGATATGGCTCACAAAGGAGCACATACAATTTAATAACATGTACTTAAAACCTGAATTACTATCTCTAGTAAAGCAAAAACAAAGGACAAAGATTTTTCAAATAGATAAGATTATCCAAGAGCACGGTCATATAAGTTTGAGGCTGCCACCTTACCATGCTCATTTAAATCCAATAGAACTAATCTGGGCAAAATTAAAAGGACAAGTGGCAGATGAAAATACAACATTCAAAATATGCGATGTAAAGACTCTTGCTAATCTCGCTTTATTAAATATAGACAAAGATTATTGGGCTGAATGTGAAGACCACGTCTTAAAACAGGAAGAGGAATATTGGAAAAATGATGGTTTGTGGAATGTTCAACCCCAAACAGTTATTAATCTTTTAGACTCGTCTGATTCAGAATGAAAGTATATAGCCCCCACAATGTTGGCCCCTATATTACCTTAAATTAGTTCAACAAACGGTCCTTTTAAGGACCACACAACTATGAAAATTGGACATACAGGTATACCTTGATATTATCGTCCGTCCTCGAACTGTGAAGACAATAATTCTCCTGGTATTTCCCCATTACGGCCACGCCTTTACCTAGTGAAAATTAATCATAGACCAGCAACTACGGTAATTTCTATTCTTTAGGGGTTCACAATTTACAATTTTGACAAACATCAAAGAAATTCGCCGCTTTAAGAAAACTGCAGCTGCAAGATATTTGTTAAATATACATTTAAAGGGTCTTTTGCATTCTAATAACATTTGGAAAATTTCAACAGTTTTTAACAAACGGTTACTGAACAATAGCGTTTTGAAGTTGGGCAAGTGATTTTGAAACGAGTGATAATGTTGATAAATAGAAATAATATATTAAACTAATATTTACATGTTAAAATATCCAAGTGCACTCCAGTATACACAAACAAAAAGCATCAATAGTCCGAATAACATGAAAATAATTTTCCTCATTGTTAACGTTAATTATATATCAGTTAGATACAGGTTATCAGTAAACGCCTTCAGATCATGTTTCAGTATCCTTTGCTTTTGCAACAAGTGTCTCTAAATCTATCTAGCCTTGTATAACGCCACTCCACTGCTAATGGGAAAGTCAAAAAATAAAACGATGTTTAATTAAACTGCGACAGTTCAAAATACATTACAAAATCGTGGCCCATGCGTACGCATGTGGCTGGTGAACTCAACTAGCAAATTGAAAGGGAGGCAAACGAAATATCGTCTCAGCGTACTATATTTAAAAATAAATAGTCGACCAATTCACTTAAACTCGTGGATTATGACAATATTTAAAAAGTTTCTTCAAGAAAGCGTTGCGGGGGTGGGTAAATAAGTGTTATATTTAATCAGTGTTCCTGGATGGTGCAGAATGATGGACTTCTAAATTGAAAAAAAAAAAAAAAAAACACAGAAAATAAAATTATAAAATTGAAGCCCGACATTTGAAATGTGGATTTATTCAAGAATTAGAACTGGGTGGACAAAGAAGTATTAATTATGAAATCTACAAACAATAGAAAATGAAAAAAAAATTATTTAATACAATTCGAAAATAACAAATGAAAATGTTTATGATACATAAAGAGAGACAAGAAACATGGACATTAGACAAGAAAGCAGAACAGAAAATTGAAGCCTTTGAAATGTGGATATATAGAAGAATAGGTAGATTTGGATGGAAAGAAAAGAAAACATACAATGAAGTCTTAAAACAAACTAAAATTTAAAAGAGAACTATTAAATACAATTCAAACAAAACAAATGCGATTTTGGGGCCATGGTAAAAGACACAACAGCCTACTAAAAGTAATATTAGAGGGGAAAGTACAGGGTAAAAGAGGGATAGGCAGACCGACCAAGACTAAGATGGACGATAAACTTCAAAAAATTGACAATTCAGCCTATGACAACCTGCACCATCAAAGCAAGAGACAGAGCAGAATGGCGCTCAATGGTGGCCAACCTTCAATGCGGAGACGGCACTCGAAGATGATGATGATGATGACATTAAGAGAGAAAAATGTTTAAGATGCATAAAGGGGGTAAAATGTTTAGGATACATAAAGGGAAAAAATATTTAGGATGCATAAAGGGGAACAATGTTTAGGATACATAAAGGGGAACAATGTTTAGGACGCATAAAGAGGAACAATGTTTAGGATACATAAAGGGTAAAAATGTTTAGGATGCATAAAGGGGAAAAAATGTTTAGGAAGATAAAGATAAAGGGGAACAATGTTTAGGATGCATAAAGGGGAACAATGTTTAGAATGCATAAAGGGGAACAATGTTTATGAAGCATAAAGGGGAACAATGTTTAGGATGCATAAAGAGAGAAAAATTGTTTAAGAAGCATAAAGTGGAACAATGTTTAAGATGCTTAAAGGGGGGACAATGTTTAGGAAACATGAAAGGTAACAATGTTTAGGATGCATAAAGTGGAACAATGTTTATGAAGCATAAAGGGGAACAATGTTTAGGATGCATAAAGAGAGAAAAAATGTTTAGGAAGCATAAAGATAAAGGGGAACAATGTTTAGTATGCATAAAGAGAGAAAAAATGTTTAGGATGCATAAAGGGGAACAATGTTTAGGATGCATAAAAGGGAACAATGTTTAGGATACATAAAGGGGAACAATGTTTAGGATACATAAAGGGGAACAATGTTTAGGATGCATAAAGAGAGAAACAATGTTTAGGAAGCATAAAGATAAAGGGGAACAATGTTTAGGATGCATAAAGGGGAACAATGTTTAGGATGCGTAAAGGGGAACTATGTTTAGGATACATAAAGGGGAACAATGTTTAAGATACATAAAGGGGAACAATGTTTAGGATCCATAAGGGAGAAAAAATGTTTAAGAAGCATAAAGGTTAACAATGTTTAGGATGCATAAAGGGGAACAATGTTTAGGAAGCATAAAGGGGAACAATGTTTAGGATGCATAAAGAGAGAAAAAATGTTTATGATGCATAAACGGGAACAATGTTTGGGATACATAAAGGGGAACAATGTTTAGGATTCATAAAGAGAGAGAAAAATGTTTAGGAAGCATAAAGGTGAACAATGTTTAGGACGCATAAAGGGGAACAATGTTTAGGAAGCATAAAGGGGAACAATGTTTAGGATGCACAAAGAGAGAAAAAATGTTTAGGAAGCATAAAGAAAAAGGGGAAAATGTTTAGGATGCATAAATGGGAACAATGTTTAGAATGCGTAAAGAGGGAAAAAATGTTTAGGATGCATAAAGGGGAACAATGTTAAGGATGCATAAAGAGAGAAAAAATGTTTAGGATGCATAAATGGGAATAATGCTTATGATGCATAAAGGGGAACAATGTTTAGGAAGGATAAAGGGGAACAATGTTTAGGATGCATAAAGGGGAATAATCTTTAGGGTGCATAAAGGGGAACAATGTTTAGGAAGCATAAAGGGGAACAATGTTTATGATGCATGAAGGGGAACAATGTTTAGGATACATAACGGGAACAATGTTTTGGATACATTAAGGGGAACAATGTTTAGGATGCATAAAGGAGAACACTGTTTAGGGTGTATAAAGGGGAACAATGTTTAGGAAGCATACAGGGGAACAATGTTTATTATGCATAAAGGGGAACAATGTTTAGGATGCATAAAGAGAGAGAAAATGTTTAGGAAGCATAAAGGGGAACAATGTTTAGGATACATAAAAGGGAACAATGTTTAGGATGCATAAAGAGAGAGAACATGTTTAGGAAGCATAAAGGGGAACAATGTTTAGGATGCATAAAGAGAGAGAAAATGTTTAGGAAGCATAAAGGGGAACAATGTTTAGGATGCATAAAGGGGAACAATGTTTAGGATGCATAAAGAGAGAGAAAATGTTTAGGAAGCATAAAAGGGAACAATGTTTAGGATGCATAAAGAGAGAAAAAATGTTTAGGAAGCATAAAGGGGAACAATGTTTAGGATGCATAAAGGGGAACAATGTTTAGGATGCAAAAAGGGGAACAATGTTTAGGATACATAAAGGGGAACAATGTTTAGGATACATAAAGGGGAACAATGTTTAGGATGCATAAAGGGGAACAATGTTTAGGATGCATAAAGGGGAACAATGTTTAGGATACATAAAGGGGAACAATGTTTAGGATACATAAAGGGGAACAATGTTTAGGATACATAAAGGGGAACAATGTTTAGGATGCATAAAGGGAAACAGTGTTTAGGATTCATAAAGGGGAACAATGTTTAGGAAGCATAAAGGGGAACAATGTTTAGGATGCATAAAGAGAGAAAAAATGTTTAGGAAGCATAAAGAGAAAAAAATGTTTAGGATGCATAAAGAGGGAAAAAATGTTCAGGACACATGAAGAGAAAAAATTATTTACGGAAAGTTATCTTGTAGTGGAAAATACAAGGTAAACGAGGCAGAGGCAGACAGACTAAAGTGGATTAAAGAACATCTAAGATGGACATCAGAACTTATGGATGGGCCCACCATTAAGATAAGGAGCACAGTTATATGGCTCCCAATGACAGCCAACCTTTGATACAAAGATGACACAAGGCGATGCAAATATAAGTCTAGTTGCGGTACATTGAATAAATTGCTTGTACATTGAACGTGTTCATTGATACAAGCGGACTTTTTTTTTTAATCGAATCTGTAGTTTCCCCGTGGCTTTACCTAAGGTGACCAGACGTCTCGATTTTTCCGGGACAGTCCCGATTTGTTACAGTTTTTTTCAACCTTTACCCCAAATTTCTACCGCCAAGAATTTGTCACGAATTTGGCCGATTTTTTTATTTTTTGTCCCGGGTTTGTTAAAATACATTAGGGACACAAACGTTTACCAATTTTGTCAATACGGTAAACGTCTCTTCGACTTTAATATATATATATCATATACATGATTCCGTTGTTGTGTAGAAAATGTTTGAAATGTTGAACTGGCTGTTCATTTGGCGAAACAGTAACAGTAAAATGCGCTCCAAGTTTTAAATCTTGTATACTGAAACTGAAACTCAACAAGTAGTATCTTTGCGGCCACGACATTTCACATTCTTGTATATTCATTGTGTTACTTTCGTTTACCGACGAACTAATTCTTTGTGTTGTGTTGTTTAGTGATAGAGGTTATTGCATTCATTAGATTTGATTTACATTGTGCTATTATTCAGTTACTTGACATTTTAATGTTTAAAAACTTATGCTACGCATATGGTATAGTCATCGAAAATTATTATTTAAACTATAGTTAGCTTTGTAATTGTTGCAACAAATGGCATCAAAACGTAAATGCAGTTTCAATCAAGATTTTAAAAAAGGAATACCCCTTTCTAAAAAAAAAGTCTACTTTAGACTTCACTGTAAGGTGCTGTATATGTGCCTCTGGGTTTTAGATTAACCATAGTGGACGTGGTGATATTAAGAGTCACATAAATAGTGCGAGAGAGCCGTCGCTACAGCTGCACCAAGCTCGTCGTTAACAACATTTTTTTTCGAGCTGAACAAATTGGTGACAAAGAAGAACAATTAGCTGCTACAGAAGGTGCATTTACCTATCATACAGTGATGCACAATCATACATTTAGATCTATGGACTGCACATCAAAATTACTTCAGGTTACTTTAGAACCAAAATTTGCTTGTGCAGGTATGAAAACAGAAGTCATTATTCGAAATGTGTTCACACCCCATGTTCAAAACGAGTTGAGATGTGACCTAGAATAACTCAACATTTATTTTCATACTGACAGATGCCTCCAACCACAAGGAAATCAAGATTTTTCCTTTGCTTGTCAGATACTTTGATCACAATAAGGGGCGGAAAGTTAAAAAAAAAAAAAAAAATAGAATTTAAACCATTGCCAGAAGAAACATCTGATATTGTTAGTAGTTTTATTAATGATTCTCTAACGGGAAAAGGTTTAGAAAGGAAAGTAGTTGCATTATATGCAGACAACACAAATTCTAATTTTGGGGCGATGAAAGGAAAGGAAAGAACAATGTTTTCATAAAACTGAAAGAAAACCTTGGACATGGTTTGATAGGTGTTGGTTGTGCATGCCATATTTTCCACAACACTGTTCGAGCAGCTGCAATTGTATTGATGCTGAGATGATAATTAACTTAAAAAATTAATAATAAACTAAAATGTATCTGCACTTCAAATCATACACAGTTACAGTTGAAAGTCTCAAGGAGTTTTGCCAGTTTATGGACAGACTTCCAGATGATTTTAGGTTAGCACAGATAAGGTGGCTTGCACTGCTGCCTGCTGTTGAAAGGGTTTTTTACATGTTCCTGCTTTTAAAATCTTGTTTTCAGTCTCAAGACAGATGCCCAGTCTTTATACAGAAATTCTTTGAAAACCCCTGTCTGAAGCATGGCTTATTTTTGTTCACAGTCAGGCATCCTCTTTCCATGAAGCAGTGCAGAAAGAAGAGGGACAGGCAGTCACTGTTTTTGAAGTAATTGATAACATCAATGGGTTGAGAACTATCTTGGAGTCCAAACTGGAAGATGGTTTCTTGCCATCAAGAGTTAAGCTAATTCTTGACCAGCTGGAAATGGAAGGAAAATTCCACAGGATGACGTGAACAAGTTTAAAGCCAGTGTTTCTTCATTCTATGAAACAGCTTTAATTTATTTGAAGAAATGGACTGCAGATAATTTTCAAAACCTTTTGGCCTACAGCTGAGTAATGTTGAACAGAACACCAACTTGGGAAGATATTCAGAATTCTTCATCATTAGTGAGTCAAACAGTACCTTCAGTCGACTTTCCAGAAAATGAAATGTATGACGAATATGTTTACACGAAGCAGTTTGTTACTTCTCTGAAAATTAATGAGTGGATTATTAATAAAACATTACTATCTATTGACCTTTCGAGCCGTAACCGGCCCATAGGGCGTAGACCAAGATACACCTTCTCCTATATGAATTTTTGTTCTAGCAGTTTTCTTTTAAAGATATTTTATCAAATCTCGCCATCTGTCTCTGTTCTGTGCAAGCAGTTCTATCTCATTGAGGGAGCCGATTCCTGCTGCTCTTGCCTCTCTCATCAATGTTCTTCTCAGTGTCTCCCTGGGTCTTCCTCTTTTTCTTTTACCTGTTGTTTCCCATATGAGGGCTTGCTTTGCTATTCGATTATTATCTCTTCTCATCACATGTCCAACGTATGACCATCGTCTTTTCTTTATTACTGAAGATATTAGTGGTTGATTGGCGATTTCTCTAATTTCCTCGTTTGTTTTGAATTCGTTCCATTCTATACCAAGTATTTTCCTTAGACATTTATTTTCGAATGCGTTCAACTTTGTTTCTATATCTCTTGTTGTTTTCCAGCTTTCACACGCATACGTAAGGGTTGATAGTACATTTGATTTGAATAGCCTAAGTTTTGTGTTTGTGCTAATGAGTTTTGATTTCCACAACTTTTCAAGGCTTCTGAAAGACATTGCTGCTTTAGCCAGTCTGATTCTAATTTCTTTGCTCGTATCCCCTTCTCGATCAATGTGACTTCCAAGATAGATGAAGTGATCGATCTCTTCTACTGGTTTGTTTTCCATGTATGTTTTGTCACTTGTTGGAATTAAACTTTTCATGACTTTAGTCTTTTCATGATTGACCTCAAGACAATTTTGCTGGCTATTGATGATAGTTCATTTGTGTTTTCCTGCATCGTTTTTATCTGATTGCTGATGAGAACTATGTCATCAGCAAAGTCCAGGTCCTCCAAATGGTCTCCTTGTATCCATTCGATGCCTTTATTACCAGTGCAGCATTTCTTCATTATGAAGTCCATAACAATTCCAAATAACAAGGGCGATAAAATACATCCTTGTTTAACCCCAGTTTCTATTGGGAAACATTCGCTCAGTCCTTCCTCTGTTCGAACTGCACATGTGTAACCATCATACATGTCTTTGATAATATTTATGATTTTTGATGGTAAGCCATATTGCTTCAGAATTTTCCACAAAGAATCTCTATGAATACTATCAAATGCTTTTTTGAAGTCGATGAAGTTAAGTACAAAAGGTTTTTGCTTTTCAATGTGTTCCTCCAATATAAGTCGTAGAGTGAAAATGTGGTCAAGACAGCTTCTCCCTTTTCTAAACCCAGCCTGTTCTTCACGCATTACTGTATCTATTGAATCTTTTATTCTATTTAGGATGATTTTACAGAATAATTTTGAGGCAACTGACAAAAGTGTCACGCCTCTCCAATTGTTACAATCTCTAAGATTGCCCTTTTTTGGGATCTTAACAATGATTCCTTTTTTCCATTTATGAGGCGTCTTCTCTGTTTTCCAAATGATGTTGAACATTTTTTGGAGATGTATTAAATTATGGCTATCAATTGCCTTGAGGATCTCAGCTGTTAACTTATCCTCTCCAGCAGCCTTGTTATTGGTCATTAGCTTTAAGGTGGTTTCTATTTCACTCAAGGTGAAGTCATCTAAATTTACATCTAATTCTGCTGCTGGTGTTTCAGCTTCAAAATCTATTAAACTGTGAGGTAGTGGACGGTTAAGAATTTCTTTGAAGTGTTCCGCCCAACGGGCTTTTATGTCTGCGCTTGTTGTTAGCATTAATCCAGATTTGTCTAGAATTGGTGTTCCACTGGATGTATAGGTGTTTGTCAGCATCTTTTGTAAAGTATAAAGAGTTCTGCTGTCTCCTGTAATTGCAGCTGTCTCTGCTTTCTCTGCCAAGTTGTCTATATAAGCTCTTGTATCTCTTCTTGCCGAACTTTTCACTTTGTTGTCTAATTCTTTGTATGTTGCTTTTGCCAGAACCTTTCCAAGATCTGTCTTTACATTAGTCATGGCTCTCTTCGCTTCTCTTCTTTCTTTGATGTATTTCCATGTGGTGTCTGAGATCCAAGCTCGTTTTTCCATTTTCTTCAGTCCAGCACTTGCTTCTGCTGCTATCATTAGTATTTTGCTCTGTGAGTCCCACATTTCATTGATATCTAAGTCTATTTCACCAAGTGCTGAATAACAATTACTTAGCTCTATGTTAAACTTTTCCTTTATTGCTTCATCTTTCAGTTTATGACTATCAATTTTATGTGTAATTGACCTCTTCTGTTGGTTTCTAAATTTTAATCTTATTTTCCCAATGCACAGGTTGTGGTCACTATTAACATCAGCACCTCTGTATGCTCTTACATCTATTAATGATGATCTGAATTGTTGTTTAATACATAGGTGGTCAATTTGATTTGATGTTCTATCATCAGGAGATATCCATGTTGTTTTGTGGATATTTTTATGTGGAAATAATGTCCCACCTATAACTAAATTTTCTATTAAACATAATTCTATTAATCTTTCTCCATTCTGACTTGTTGTATTACAGCCTTCTCTCCCCATCACATGTTCCACTCCTGCGTTATCTTGTCCTACTTTGGCGTTGAAGTCTCCCATTACAATTAAAAGATCGTGTTTTGGTATTTTGTTTATAAGTTGTTGCAGTTGGTTATAAAAATCATCCTTAACTTCATCATCAGCTTCGTTAGTAGGCGCATAACATTGAATAATTGAAAGTCTTCCATGTTTTGTTTTGTATCGTGTTCGTATCAGACGGCTATTTACCGGTTCCCATTCTAATAAACTTCTTGCAGCTTTGTCTGTCATCATTATGCCTACTCCTTCACGGTGTTTTCCATCTTCCCTTCCAGAAAAAACTACTATTTTATTATCAATAGATCTCCTACCTGTTCCAGGCCAGCGCATTTCGCTTAATCCTAAAATATCTAGATCGTATCTGTCCATCTCGCTCGCGACCTGTGCATGTTTCGTCGGAGCGGCCATTGTTCGCACATTCCAGAATCCTATTTTTGTTGTTGTTTTAGGGCCGAAAAAACTATCACTACTATCTACTGCTAATTTACACATTCTGTATCAGGTCTACGTTTCATTAACAACATCGTTTTTACGATAGCGGCTTGTTAAACCTCTGATCAACGGTTCTATACCAAGCCGGAGAAAAATAATTCCTCCATTTTGGAAACAACCGGAAACCTCCGGAAAACATTACTAGGGCATCGTAATTGTTGATCACCAAAGTGAACAATGAGCAAACATGTGTTGAATTTTTTAAGGTTCTCCTAACAAAGAAAGATCTTCTTTAAAAATCCACTCATCAGAAAAGTACAAACAACTCTGCTTCAACTTCCATTTAAGTGAGTATCATTAATGTTATTTTGTAAATCTCCTAATAACGTTTTGTAAGCCTATATTGTTAGGTGTTTTAATTAGTTTTAAAATATATGTATTATTATTATTCACTTGAAAAAGACGGAAGAAATTTCATTTTATTGATGGAAAATAAGTCAAATTAATCCGTCCCGGATCAAAAATATGGTCACCTTACTTTACCCTTCCCTGGTCTCTGGGTAGTGAGATCATATTTCTATTCCTCTCGAATAATAAGTTTTAAAAATACAGGAGGTCCAATGTGTACTCAAACACGTTAAAAAGAACCTTTGACAGTTAACAGTTGAAAAGAGTAGCCAATAATGGCTGCTGCCTGCGCGAAAATAGTTAAGCAAGTCTAGCCATACCGAAGACGAATGTTGTCGGGCCGAGATACGCAAATATCTCAGCTTTCCTGTCAACTATCTACACAGTGTATCCAAGCCCAGGGTGAACGAAGAATAACAATTCTTCACAATTTGAAGAACTTAAAGCGTCACGTCTAAAGGTTTCTAGTTTCGTAAAGGGGTAAAGACATTCAGATGTATGAAGATGCATAACGATGCGAAGCTACAGCAAAACTGATGATCAGAATGAACATTTTTTTAAATGGGAAAAAAGCAAATCGACGTTGCAGCTCAGTAGACCTTCAGCTGCAACAATAGACACAACACAAATATATAAAGATATCCACGCAAATAAAACTACAGAGCAATGATGTGTTCGACTATCTGAGGGAAAAAAAATAAGTCACTTACCTGAAGCACTTGCCCAAAGCCTCGTTACCAGCCTTGTGGACTAAAATCAAGGAGAAATGACAAAATAATATCTATTTTAAAAAATAGGAAAAAAAGGTATGGTTAAAGCTTTACGTAATAAATGGACAACACGAATTAGAACGACGTTTCAACTCAATAGGCCTTCAGCAGGAACAAACATTCAACACACACACACACACACACACACACACACACACACACACACACACACACACACACACACACACACACACACATATATATATATAACTAATTAATAATAAAAAAATTATTATTTTTAAATAATAAAAATATCAGCTTTACTGTAGCTTCGCATCTATATGTATTTCTTTGCTTTGACCCTATCTGGACTCAAATCACCAAATTATAGTTTCGTAAGCGTTTCATGCAGTGTTGAAAACTATGATGCACTTGCTACTCTTTTTACAACAGTAGTAGTAGTAGTAGTAGTAGTAGTAATAGTAGTAGTAGTAGCAGTAGTAGTAGTAGTAGTAGTACCCTCCGTCAGTCATGTTGACTATGGATTTTTCAGCGCTCCTAGAAATGTTATTTTTCCTTTCTTTTCTTTCGTCGTGTATTCTCTCTCTCTCTTTCTATGAATCTGTCTGCTTCTTCTTTGAGGAGAACCTACGACAGCAAAGGTTTTGAAAAAGTATGAAAATATAAGATATATGTCTGAAAGAGTCGTGTATAAAGGCTTGCTTAAAAAAAATACCGTTTTGATTGTGTTTAAGATCTTTATTTGATGTTTGATACTGTCCAAGAGTTGTCAAAACTTAGAGCAGAACTCCAAGCAAATGATAATACATTTTACAAAGTTTAGTGTGGTAGATCACAACAGATTCGATTAGTTCAGTAGAAAAAAATCAGAAGTGAGTTTTTGTTGTTGTGAAGTTTTACGAGCAGTTAAAGTAACATAGGAGAAGATGTTAACCAATTATTCAATTTTAAGTAACTTGGGAGAAAATAGTAACCAATCATTACATTTAAGTAACTTGGGAGAAAATAGTAACCAATCATTACATTTTAAGTAACTTGGGAGAAAATATTAACCAGGCATTACATTTTAAGTAACTTGGGAGAAAATAGTAACCAATCATTACATTTTAAGTAACTTGGGAGAAAATAGTAACCAGTCATTACATTTTAAGTAACTTGGGAGAAAATAGTAACCAATCATTCAATTTTAAGTAACTTGGGAGAAAATAGTAACCAATCATTACATTTTAAGTAACTTGGGAGAAAATAATAACCAATCATTCAATTTTAAGTAACTTGGAAGAAAATAGTAACCAATCATTACATTTTAAGTAACTTGGGAGAAAATATTAATAAATCATTCAATTTATAAATAACTTGGGAAAAGATGATAAACAGGGTTTCCAGAAGTCAACCTTACCTCGTTTGTGATATCTTGCACCTCACTCACCTTCTTCTTTGTTTTAATCTCTCTCGCCTATCTAGTACCAAAATCTCAGTAAGGATCTTTCCTGATCATCGAGTCGTTTTATGACCAAAATATGTTATTTTCCTTGTTTATGTTATTTAGCAACCAGTGTTCTGCTATCATCATCATCATCGTCTTCCAGTGCCGTCTCCGCAAAGAAGGTTGGCTACCATGGAGTGCCATTCTGCCCTGCCTCTGGCTTTGATGGTGCAGACTGTCATAGGCTGATTTGTCCATCTTTTGATGTTACTCGTCCATGTTAGACTTGGTCTGCCTCTGCCTCTTTTACCTTGTATTTTCCCCTCCAGGAATACTTTTAGTAGGCTGTTGTGTCTTTTAACATGGCCCAAAAATCGCATTTATCTTGTTTGAATTGTGCTTAGGTTTTCTCTTTTCATTTTTAGTTGTTTTAAAACTTCATCGTTTGTTTTCTTTTCCTTCCATCCAATTCTACCTATTCTTCTATATATCCACATTTCACAGGCTTCAATTCTCTGTTCTGTTTTCTTATCTAATGTCCATGTTTCTGCACCATATAGGAATATTGAGAAGATGTAACATTTTGCTATTCTTAGTTTTAGCCCGATATATAAAGTGTATGTACAACGGTCTTAGATAGACAAGAAGTTGGTTGGATTCCAATCGACGGCTTCCAGATTCATCCACCATTAAATGGGTACCAGATTTTTTCTGGGAAAGAAAAGCGGCAAGGGCAAACATTACCTCAAAAAGTAATGTGATTACAAAAAAAGTGGGCAACACCATACTCTCTATACGCTGCGTGACGTGACAATTGTCTTTTCTTTCTTTCTTTAAGACGGGTTGATTTGTTTATTCTTGGTATTTGACCATGCCATTCTTAGTATTATTCTGTTCATGTGTATATGTTCAGGGATGTTCTAATTAGCTATAAGTTTATTTTTAAAAGTGTCTACAGATTCTACTAATTGAAAAAAAATAATACGATGTGATATCTCATCCTGCTCACTTCTTATGCTCTAGCATTTTTCTAGGAAATAGTGAATGAAACTGTATGACATGCTTTTACTTATAGTCTATTTCTTTTTTTTTATTTTCTTTTTAGATTCTCGAGCTTTGCACTCATGTAACTATCTGTACGCAGTAAAATGAAATAAAGGAGGTTGGGGAGAGAGTAAAGGTGGGGGGGGGGGAAGACTATCAACCTGTCACCTGGAAACAGAAAGTTCCACAAATTACAAAAAAAAAAAAAAAAGGTCAACATGGAAACCAAACTGTTCCATTCTTGGAAAAGGTAGGGTTGTGAAAACGGAGAGTATGTACACTTTAGAGCCGACATCCCAATTGAGTCAACCTTTCACTAAAGCATGTTAGAACTATGTACGAATGTAAAAAGGTGACTTCGATAGCCAGTGAAGTGAACAAGTTCCAGGGAATTCAATCCGATATTATCAGCTTTATAACATCCATGTATGAGGAAACAACAAGAAGGGTAGTATATGGTAGGTCCCTGGTAAAATGTTTTACAGTGGAGACAAGAATGTGTCAAGAATGATTATTGGCACTTTCTTATTTCTTTAGGCAGTTGATTTGATGATGCAGACCATCACGGCAAAAGAAATGGAAATCAGTGGACACTTTTGAACCAACTGGAAGACTTGGATTTTGCCGATGATGTTAACCTCTTTGCATATTGCTACAATCACATGAAAGACAGGCAACATGAACTAAAAATAAACTCCATCAAAGTTGGTGAAAAGATAGTGAAATATATCAAAATATGTCATAACCCAGTAGAAAAATGAGCACCATTCGAGGAATTTGATCACTTTACATACTTGGGCAGTAAGGAAGCAGAGCGCGTAGATGACTCGATCAATGATAAAGAATATACAACCATGTTTATACTGCACGAACATCAGGTCAAAACTGGGGGTGCCAGCAAATAGCGCAACGCGAGGAGACACAGAAGAATAACAAATTAACACTGGACTGTGACAACGACTGGAGTCGTGAGTCTTCACGCAATGAGGGACAAACTGGGAAGGAGATCTGAACACTTATGGGCGTATCCAACGTGTATTAATGAGGATAATAAACTAATCTAAACTAGACATACTTGTGCAGCATTATCGACAAAGGAGAAACAGGAAAAAGACATTAAGCAGATTAATGTAGATAACAAAACAAGAAAAGCTATCACCCAAATTAATATAAAAAAAATATGGCAAATGAGATTAAAAACAAGCACAATCATACAGTTATTTAATACAAACTGTGCAGCACAGACACAAAATACAACATGAAAATCAACATCAACACAGAAGTTATGAATATCACAAAAGAGAAACAGAACATCAACATAACTATAGAAAGCAGACAACTAAAATGAGTGGAAGAATTTAAATATCTAGGAAGTCTAGTGACAAACGACAATTCACAAACAGCAGCAATAGACTCAAGACGCAACAAATCTTGTCAAATCATCGCACAGTTATCACTACTATTGTCCAACAAGGAAATAACTCTAGAGGCAAAACGGGCACTATAATACAATCTTCATCCCAACGTTGTGATACCAGTGCCAGTCCTGGACCATAGATGCAAGAACAATTTGAAAAATAACCACTACCGAGATGAAATGTGTAAGACGAATGACAGGAAACAGCCTGAGAGATAAGATCAGAAATTAAGAACTGAAGAAAAAGCTAGAAGTAATTCTATCTATTGACCTTTCGAGCCGTAACCGGCCCATAGGGCGTAGACCAAGATACACCTTCTCCTATATGAATTTTTGTTCTAGCAGTTTTCTTTTAAAGATATTTTATCAAATCTCGCCATCTGTCTCTGTTCTGTGCAAGCAGTTCTATCTCATTGAGGGAGCCGATTCCTGCTGCTCTTGCCTCTCTCATCAATGTTCTTCTCAGTGTCTCCCTGGGTCTTCCTCTTTTTCTTTGACCTGTTGTTTCCCATATGAGGGCTTGCTTTGCTATTCGATTATTATCTCTTCTCATCACATGTCCAACGTATGACCATCGTCTTTTCTTTATTACTGAAGATATTAGTGGTTGATTGGCGATTTCTCTAATTTCCTCGTTTGTTTTGAATTCGTTCCATTCTATACCAAGTATTTTCCTTAGACATTTATTTTCGAATGCGTTCAACTTTGTTTCTATATCTCTTGTTGTTTTCCAGCTTTCACACGCATACGTAAGGGTTGATAGTACATTTGATTTGAATAGCCTAAGTTTTGTGTTTGTGCTAATGAGTTTTGATTTCCACAACTTTTCAAGGCTTCTGAAAGACATTGCTGCTTTAGCCAGTCTGATTCTAATTTCTTTGCTCGTATCCCCTTCTCGATCAATGTGACTTCCAAGATAGATGAAGTGATCGATCTCTTCTACTGGTTTGTTTTCCATGTATATTTTGTCACTTGTTGGAATTAAACTTTTCATGACTTTAGTCTTTTCATGATTGACCTCAAGCCCAATTTTGCTGGCTATTGATGATAGTTCATTTGTGTTTTCCTGCATCGTTTTTATCTGATTGCTGATGAGAACTATGTCATCAGCAAAGTCCAGGTCCTCCAAATGGTCTCCTTGTATCCATTCGATGCCTTTATTACCAGTGCAGCATTTCTTCATTATGAAGTCCATAACAATTCCAAATAACAAGGGCGATAAAATACATCCTTGTTTAACCCCAGTTTCTACTGGGAAACATTCGCTCAGTCCTTCCTCTGTTCGAACTGCACATGTGTAACCATCATACATGTCTTTGATAATATTTATGATTTTTGATGGTAAGCCATATTGCTTCAGAATTTTCCACAAAGAATCTCTATGAATACTATCAAATGCTTTTTTGAAGTCGATGAAGTTAAGTACAAAAGGTTTTTGCTTTTCAATGTGTTCCTCCAATATAAGTCGTAGAGTGAAAATGTGGTCAAGACAGCTTCTCCCTTTTCTAAACCCAGCCTGTTCTTCACGCATTACTGTATCTATTGAATCCTTTATTCTATTTAGGATGATTTTACAGAATAATTTTGAGGCAACTGACAAAAGTGTCACGCCTCTCCAATTGTTACAATCTCTAAGATTGCCCTTTTTTGGGATCTTAACAATGATTCCTTTTTTCCATTTATGAGGCGTCTTCTCTGTTTTCCAAATGATGTTGAACATTTTTTGGAGATGTATTAAATTATGGCTATCAATTGCCTTGAGGATCTCAGCTGTTAACTTATCCTCTCCAGCAGCCTTGTTATTGGTCATTAGCTTTAAGGTGGTTTCTATTTCACTCAAGGTGAAGTCATCTAAATTTACATCTAATTCTGCTGCTGGTGTTTCAGCTTCAAAATCTATTAAACTGTGAGGTAGTGGACGGTTAAGAATTTCTTTGAAGTGTTCCGCCCAACGGGCTTTTATGTCTGCGCTTGTTGTTAGCATTAATCCAGATTTGTCTAGAATTGGTGTTCCACTGGATGTATAGGTGTTTGTCAGCATCTTTTGTACAGTATAAAGAGTTCTGCTGTCTCCTGTAATTGCAGCTGTCTCTGCTTTCTCTGCCAAGTTGTCTATATAAGCTCTTGTATCTCTTCTTGCCGAACTTTTCACTTTGTTGTCTAATTCTTTGTATGTTGCTTTTGCCAGAACCTTTCCAAGATCTGTCTTTACATTAGTCATGGCTCTCTTCGCTTCTCTTCTTTCTTTGATGTATTTCCATGTGGTGTCTGAGATCCAAGCTCGTTTTTCCACTTTCTTCAGTCCAGCACTTGCTTCTGCTGCTGTCATTAGTATTTTGCTCTGTGAGTCCCACATTTCATTGATATCTAAGTCTATTTCACCAAGTGCTGAATAACAATTACTTAGCTCTATGTTAAACTTTTCCTTTATTGCTTCATCTTTCAGTTTATGACTATCAATTTTATGTGTAATTGACCTCTTCTGTTGGTTTCTAAATTTTAATCTTATTTTCCCAATGCACAGGTTGTGGTCACTATTAACATCAGCACCTCTGTATGCTCTTACATCTATTAATGATGATCTGAATTGTTGTTTAATACATAGGTGGTCAATTTGATTTGATGTTCTATCATCAGGAGATATCCATGTTGTTTTGTGGATATTTTTATGTGGAAATAATGTCCCACCTATAACTAAATTTTCTATTAAACATAATTCTATTAATCTTTCTCCATTCTGACTTGTTGTATTACAGCCTTCTCTCCCCATCACATGTTCCACTCCTGCGTTATCTTGTCCTACTTTGGCGTTGAAGTCTCCCATTACAATTAAAAGATCGTGTTTTGGTATTTTGTTTATAAGTTGTTGCAGTTGGTTATAAAAATCATCCTTAACTTCATCATCAGCTTCGTTAGTAGGCGCATAACATTGAATAATTGAAAGTCTTCCATGTTTTGTTTTGTATCGTGTTCGTATCAGACGGCTATTTACCGGTTCCCATTCTAATAAACTTCTTGCAGCTTTGTCTGTCATCATTATGCCTACTCCTTCACGGTGTTTTCCATCTTCCCTTCCAGAAAAAACTACTATTTTATTATCAATAGATCTCCTACCTGTTCCAGGCCAGCGCATTTCGCTTAATCCTAAAATATCTAGATCGTATCTGTCCATCTCGCTCGCGACCTGTGCATGTTTCGTCGGAGCGGCCATTGTTCGCACATTCCAGAATCCTATTTTTGTTGTTGTTTTAGGGCCGAAAAAACTATCACTACTATCTACTGCTAATTTACACATTCTGTATCAGGTCTACGTTTCATTAACAACATCGTTTTTACGATAGCGGCTTGTTAAACCTCTGATCAACGGTTCTATACCAAGCCGGAGAAAAATAATTCCTCCATTTTGGAAACAACCGGAAACGGAAAAAAAATAAGAAGTAATTACCGCCATTGAATACATAAAGAAACAACAGATAAAATGGTTTTGCCACGTGATACGGGAGAAAGATCAAAACACAACACAGCGAGCCTTCAGTAAACGTTAGACAGAAGGTCAGTCCACGAAAAGATGGATTGATGAGATATTAGAAATACTAGAAAAAATAACAGTAGCAGAGTCAGACAGAACATCAAATTATATCTGAAAGACAAATGAGGAAGGAAAGAAGAAAAATAGAGATGTAAAAACAGTCCTATTATAAGGCTCAGAGACATTGGTGTTGAATAATAAAACAGACAGATATTTGTCAACAACTGCTTTTGGAAAATTCTAAACATCAAATGCATTGACCAGATCAGAAATAAAGATATCTGGGAAGGAACAAAACAAGGGTCAATCCAACAACAGATCATTATTAGAAAATGGAATGGAATGGAATGGAAACATTAAGAAAACCTGATGCCAAAATAGCAAAACTGTCACAATCATGGAACCCACAAGGAAAGAGAAATCAAGAAAGACTCAGAAATTGATAGAGACGAGAAGTGATGAAAACCCTCAAGAACATTGATCTAACCTGGAAAGAAACAGATCAAATTTCCAAGAACAGAGATGGGTACCACCATGTGTTCCAAAAATGAAGTCTAAGGGCTTTGATTGGTTGATCGATCCCTAATGCCATGACCTAAATTACACTCTGAATTACATTTCTGAGCAATAATCTCATGATGGATACCTTAAAATCAGCAAACATAAATTCCAGGAAATGCAGAACTTATCCTTCAGTCTTGCAGTCTGTACAAACAAATAATATGCGAAAAGAATGATCCAACATAGAAAGCTACAAGATAGTCAGGATTTTAGAAACTGGCGCGAAATCGATATTGGTGTCTAGCATGCCCCAACATAAATATAATGAGCAAGCAGATTTTTGTAAAAATAATTACTGTGACGGTTAGTAGTAGAAATTTTAATCCACTGATTAAAATAAGCGACACAGCGTACCACCGCCTACTAAACGCCATCTTAATGGCGGACGACGCAGGAAGGGCTATCGGGTGAGCGCTAAAAAAAATGAACTTGCAGATAGATTGATAATGACGTCACTCGGCCATTGTTTTCTAAAACAATTTGCAAATTAAAATTGTATCTTTAAATACTTATGTTTTTATAACTCATGAAGGTCAAGGTAGCTGCCCAATATTGAGCAGAACTACATTTCTGTTCCAGGAACTGGTCCTCGCACAAATAGAGTATGCCATGAGTATCCTCACTGTCAGTACGAGGCAGCTCGAGAGGCTACAGAAAGTACAAAATGAAGCTACACCTACTACCTTGAGGTTTACGAGCGATAATCCCTGTGTAGCAATGAGGTATCCTCACTGTCAGTACGAGGCAGCACGAGGGCTACAGAAAGTACAAAATGAAGCTACGCCTACTACCTTGAGGTTTACGAGCGATAATCCCTGTGTAGCAATGAGGTATCTTCACTGTCAGTACGAGGCAGCTCGAGCGCTACAGAAAGTACAAAATGAAGCTACGCCTACTACCTTGAGGTTTACGAGCGATAATCCCTGTGTAGCAATGAGGTATCTTCACTGTCAGTACGAGGCAGCTCGAGGGCTACAGAAAGTACAAAATGAAGCTACGCCTACTACCTTGAGGTTTACGAGCGATAATCCCTGTGTAGCAATGAGGTATCCTCACTGTCAGTACGAGGCAGCACGAGGACTACAGAAAGTACAAAATGAAGCTACGCCTACTACCTTGAGGTTTACGAGCGATAATCCCTGTGTAGCAATGAGGTATCCTCACTGTCAGTACGAGGCAGCTCGAGGGCTACAGAAAGTACAAAATGAAGCTACGCCTACTACCTTGAGGTTTACGAGCGATAATCCCTGTGTAGCAATGAGGTATCTTCACTGTCAGTACGAGGCAGCTCGAGGGCAACAGAAAGTACAAAATGAAGCTAAGCCTACTACCTTGAGGTTTACGAGCGATAATCCCTGTGTAGCAATGTGGTATCTTCACTGTCAGTACGAGGCAGCTCGAGGGCTACAGAAAGTACAAAATGAAGCTACGCCTACTACCTTGAGGTTTACGAGCGATAATCCCTGTGTAGCAATGAGGTATCTTCACTGTCAGTACGAGGCAGCTCGAGGGCTACAGAAAGTACAAAATGAAGCTACGCCTACTACCTTGAGGTTTACGAGCGATAATCCCTGTGTAGCAATGAGGTATCTTCTTGATTTTAAAAATATGAATGTCTAGAGGGCGAGCATAAGAGTAAGTAAAGAGCCCCCGTCACGCCAAGTGGCGTATAGGGAATATGGTGTTAGTGACCCGTCACGCCAAGTGGCTTATAGGGAATATGGTGTTAGTGACCCGTCACGCCAAGTGGCGTATAGGGAATATGGTGTTAGTGACCCGTCACGCCAAGTGGCGTATAGGGAATATGGTGTTAGTGACCATACATTTTACAGACCTTCAGCACATGATTTTTGGGGTAATTTGGTCGGTATTACGCCCGTGCCGCTTTACATTCTCAGAAAAAATCAGTTACCCATTTAAGGGCTGGGTGAACCCGGAAGCCGTCAGTTGGGATCGAACCCTACCTCCTGTCCTTTATAGTCCAGTTCACTAACCACTGAGCTATCGTGGCTCCAGGGCGAGCATACCTTTACATAAATGCAGATAAAGAGCATCCATTGCACCAACAGCTCAATGCAAGGAAAGGTGACAGGCTAAAAAGAGGCAAATCATGGGTGGGCCGAGCAAATGGCATCAAACAGGTCTGTGGGCTTTACCAATATCAGCACTGGTGAGGTGTGGATACCGGTGCCTACATCATTCAGGGGGACATTCTCGTGTAATGTCACACTCGACAGGAAATGCTTGTAGCAGAATCCAGTCGTGGTCGATGAGCAGATCAACGCCTTCATCCTACGCCACCATTTATACCCAAGATATTAGAGAAAATTAACAAGAAAAACAGAAACATTAAAAACAAGAAAGAAAGAAGAACATGAAAGCAGCAACATATTCGATATAACTCTCACAACATACAATTTTTGTTTCACGAAAATACATGCTGTGGCCATATGTTACACTACTAACTGTTATATCATATTACAGTTTGCAACATATGATACATTGTAATGAAGCTGGTCATGCAAAAACAAACATATGTTTCTCTTATTCTAAAAAAAATAATAATAATAATAACGAACCTATGTTTTCACACATGTTTACAAAATTCAAAATAGGTACAACCAGCCTATGCCACTGTACACTGGACAATATGACTACAAAACATGTTCTACAGGATTGCCCCCAGTACACAGACCTGAGACGAGCAATGTGGTCCACGTCCACCTCCCTGGAAGAAAAACTATATAGAGCAATCGATTCGCTTAAACAGACAGCTGACTTCATGAGAGAGTCTGGAATCCTACTTTGATTGAGTCTTGATTGCAGAGAGAGAGATATGTTTTCTATTTTATTTTGTCTTCGCTATATGAATATTTAAACAGACTAAAAAAAGTAAAGTACCCCCGTCACGCCAAGTGGCGTATAGGGAATATGGTGTTAGTGACCATAAATTTTACAGACCTTCGGCACATGATTTTTTGAGTAACGTGGTCGGTATTATGCCCGTGCCGTTTCACTTTCCCTGAAAAAAATCCGGTACCCACTAAAGGATGGGTGAACCCGGAAGCCGTCGGTTGGGATCGAACCCAAGGGGTACCTTGTCCTTTGTAGTCCAGTTCACTAACCACTGAGCTATCGCAGCTCCCTATTTAAACAGACCAGTGTCATGTAATGGCCACGACTTGTACATCTACCTTTTTAACTTTTCGCTCTGTTAACAAAAAATATATATTATCTTTGGATTCTCAAAGTATGTTTGTTGATGCCAATAACATAGTGGTTACCACACTGGCTTAGCTATAAAGATGATATGGGTTCAAAACTCAGTCTGGCACTCTCTAGTCTATTCAACTGAAAAAAAATAAAGGTAAGGTAAAGATAAAGTACGAGACTTGAATCGGCGTCTTAGCACGCGAGTTTTCCATATGGGCTCGGCCGCCTATCCAGAAGTGTTTGGAGACTTCAGTGTCGCTTCAAGAACGAAACTCACGATGCGAGGCGGCATTCCTCACCTTCTTAGAGTCCTACCCTGGAAACTACATTTCTGCCAGCGTCTGGGTCGACCGCGGGGGTATTTTTTCCCCCCAACCACGAATTTAGTGTGTATCGAAGACGGGTTGTCCGAAGTCGGTAGCCTAGTCTGGTGCCCCCCCCCCCAAATTTAAAAAAAATAATAAAACGAATTCCGCTGCTTAATAGCAACTGCATCAACTAAAAGTTTCCACTTGGTGGCCCTTTTTTAACTGCACTGATATGGTAAATCAGCTATACCTTGGTATCTAATATTTCAAACTTTTAATTCACTTCAGTAGACCGTTTGAACTCTGATTGTTCGAAGGCCGTAAATATTTTTTCGTCATTAGAAATAATTGAAAGTAAAGTAAAGTAAAAGTAAAGTAAAGTAAAGTAAAGTAAAGTAAAGTAAAGTAAAAGTAAAGTAAAGTAAAAGTAAAGTAAAGTAAAGTAAAGTAAAGTAAAGTAAAGTAAAGTAAAGTAAAGTAAAGTAAAGTAAAAGTAAAAGTAAAAGTAAAAGTAAAAAATTAAAGTGAAGTGAAGTAAAGTAAAGTACTATGTTTCCAGTCTCTAAACAATCATCTGCATGTTCTATAAAGGTTTGGTTGTTTTTTTCTGTTTGCATCTTCTTCTTTTCAACAATAACCACTGATGGAAAATGTAAAACTGAAATAAACAAAAGAATAGGAATAGCAAAAATTAATTTTAATGCCATAAAAAATATACTAGCATCAAAAGAAGAATAGGAAGAATTGGATGAAAAGAAAACAAACGATGAAGTTTTAAAACAACTAAAAATGAAAAGAGAAATACTAAACACGATTAGAGCAAGAAAAATGAAATTTTTGGGACATTTTAAAAGACACAACAGCCTACTAATAAAAGTAATATTAGAAGGGAAAATACAAGGTAAAAGAGGCAGAGGCAGACCAAGACTAACATGAACGAGTAACATCAAAAGATGAACAAGTCAACCTATGACAATCTGCACCATCAAAACAAGAGACAGAGTAGAATGGCACTCCATGGTAGCCAACCTTTAATGCGGAGACGGCACTCAATGATGATGAGCATCAAAACAAATAACACAAGGTTAAAACTCAAAATATCAAAATGTTATATTTTCTCAACACACCGTTATGGTCCAGAAACATGGACATTCGACAAGAAAACAGAACAGAAAATTGAAGCTTTTGAAATGTGGATTTATAGAATAGGAAAAATTGGATGAAAAGAAAAGAAAACAAACGATGAAATCTTAAAAGAAATAAAAATGAAAAAAGAACTTCATTCATTCATTGAATGCCATATCCACATCGAAGGTTGGCTACCATGGAGCGCCATTCCGCTCTGTCTCATGCGTTGATATTGCAGGTTCTTATATGTTGACTTGGAGGCGAAGGCGCGCCTACCAGCACCAGAACTGGAAGTTGTCAGCGACCCACAGCTGATGGCTTGCGCCAGGATCGGTGAACCAAAACCATCCAGACTCTGCTCCACCTCTCTGAGGTGCCTCCAGTAACAGACTAACCTGTCTAGTCTGGCCAAGCGTGCAGGGATTGAAGAGGGAAGACAACCCGGTACTCAAAAATGTCATGCAGAAGTTGGCTGTGTTGGGCCGAAAGGCGCAAATATAACAGTTATACTGCAAACCACAACACAACGCAGACACATCCACTACGTCCTTGTAAGGGCGGATGATGAAGAAGAATATTCTAGTCTACCATGATACTCTAGAATACTTTAGTCATCGGGCGAACGCAACCAACCATATGTCGACTTGTCCATCTTTTGATGTTACTCGTCCATTTAAGTCTTGGTTTGCCTCTTTTACCTTGTATTTTTCTTCCAAGATTGCTTTTAGTAGACTGTTGTGTCTTTTAACATGCCCCAAAAATCTCATTTGTTATGTCAATGTTATATCTTTTCAACATTCCTGTATAGGTGCAGAAACACGGATATTAATTAAAAAAACTATTTAAAAAATGGGAGGAATTAGGTTGAAGGAAAAGGAAGTTCTGAATAAGGTTAAAAAAGGAGGGGGGGTGAGAAATTATTTAACGAAATTCTAAAAAAAAATGAAATTTGACATGTGAAAAGACACAATACCCTATTAAAAGTCATCTTGCAAGCCAAGGTACCAGGTAGATGAGATAGAGGCAGCCCAAGACTAAAGACGACTGATAACATCAAAATATAGACAGGTGAACCTATGACAATGAGCAACATCAAGACAAGAAACAGAGTAAAATAAAAGATTCACAATCAACTTATGTGCTTATAAGAGATTCACAAATGATCAACGTATGCGTTTACAAGAGGTTCACAAATAATCAACCTATGAGATTCCCAAATGATCAACTTATGAGATTCACAAATAATCAACTTATGTGCTTATAAGAGATTCACAAACAATCAGCTTATGAGATTCAGAAACGATCAACTTATGAGATTCACAAACAATCAACTTATGAGATTCACAAACAATCAACTTATGAGATTCACAAACAATAAACTTACGAGATTCACAAACAATCAACTTATGAGATTCACAAACAATCAACTGAGGAGATTCACAAACAATTAACTTATGAGATTCACAAACAATCAACTTATGAGATTCACAGTCAACTCATGAGATTCACAAACAATCAACTTACAAGATTCACAAACAATCAACTTATGAGATTCACAAACAATCAACTTATGAGATTCACAAACAATCAACTGATGAGATTCACAAGCAATCAACTCATGAGATTCACAAACAATCAACTTATGAGATTCACAAACAATCAGCTTATGAGATTCACAGTCAACTCATGAGATTCACAATCAACTCATGAGATTCACAAGCAATCAACTTATGAGATTCACAAACAGCCAACTTATGTGTTCATAAGAGATTCAGAAACAACTAAGTTATATGTTTATAAGGTATCCAGAAAGAACAAACTTATGTGTTTATAAGACGTTCAGAAACAACTAAGTTATATGTTTATAAGGTATCCAGAAACAACAAACTTATGTGTTTATAAGAAGTTCAGAAACAACAAACTTATGTATTTATAAGAAGTTCAGAAATAATCACATAAAATCTCAAGTTCTGGACAGTGGACAGAAGGAAGACAAAATAATGACAATTTAGTGGAGAATGATGGAGTCTTGGAATGAAATATGGAATAATTGTTGACATATCTTGTGAAGGAAATCTTGCACAATGGAAGAACTTTGTTGTTGCCCTTCAGAAACCATTTGCTGATTTGTTTGGCCTATGACCAAAGAAAGAAAGAAAGAAAGAAAAGATTGGCTAACCAGATGATGATGAAGATGATATGATCATGAAGATGAAAATAAAACAAACAATAAATGATTATTTAATGGAAAAATAATTTAATCTCACATCATTAGGTTTTCATATCCGTATTTCAGGTATCATTTGTATCATTTGATGAAAAATATATTTTAAAATTATATTGCAACAACATTTATATATATGTTCCAATTAATGGCAAAGTCTGAATAATTCATGCACTTTAATGTATCAAAACAATTATAATTGGACAAATTGAGTGACACAAATAGTTATTTATTCGTCACCATTTTGTGCGCGTAATTTATCTTTTATTATTTGAAAAGCAAACAATTCTATGTATGAGCCTTTGAACAAATATTTAATATGGCATATTTTTGCTGCAAAA
Organism: Megaustenia siamemsis; assembly: GCA_032433765.1. Taxonomy (NCBI): domain Eukaryota; kingdom Metazoa; phylum Mollusca; class Gastropoda; order Stylommatophora; family Ariophantidae; genus Megaustenia; species Megaustenia siamemsis. The sequence continues at coordinate 40,075,732 of JAVIAB010000088.1, forward strand.
TATAAAACCCTTAAAAATAATGGATGCAGCATGGTTCACTGACTTCTGTATTCAGTTTCCTGCAGCTCTGAAAGCTGCACACTGAGATGGATAGTGTTAACAAGTTTCATTATTAGAATACGGTCATTACAGCTGACATATATCCTTTCAATTATTCATGACACAGGCATACCTACTTCTAAATTATATGTACTGAGAGGTGAAAGAAACAATATATGACAGACAAGCAGAGATATAATGGATATTACATAAACAATGGCAACATATAGGGATTGGAGACTAAGGTGGCTTGGTCATGTAAGAAGAATGGACAACAATTGTATTCCCAGACAATAATAGTAAGGTTAACTTTGGAACTGAAAAAGACCAAAGGGCAGACCAGAGCCGAGATATAAGGATGTTTGTTGGACTTCCTTGAGTGAATTCTCTATCAGTGAAAGAAACTGGGAAAGTCTGGCATCAGATTGTAGCATGTGGACAACAGAAATAAACAATAGCACAGCAATATTGGAGGAAGTGATCATGTCAAAATCAGATTACAAAGGGCGCAGAAGGAGATGAGACCAGACACTACAGATGAATCTTGTTCATTCTGTGGTTGAATCTGTCCATCCAATAATGGCATACTCAGCCAGAAGCTGCTCAATAAACAGCACTCAGCGTAAGATATTAATATTTTACCAAATTACTGAAAAATTATAATTGCTTGTTTCCAACCGTCTGTCAAGACATCAAAGACTATATAAATATACATACATATATATATATATGTATATATATATATATATATATATATATATATATATATATATATATATATATATATATATACATATTATATTAAAGAACCACTGACAGTTGAAAATCTCAAAGAGTGAGCCAAAAATGACTGTAGCCCTGGAAAAACTGATAGGAAAAAGATCTACACAAAAACATCAAAACTCTTGATGATAAATAAAATTGTGTCTCTAAAGTATGACAATATCTGCCTGAAAGGTGGGGGACACCTGAGAAGATGGTTGCCATTGTGAAAAATAGGAAAGAGTGATATTCATGCAAAATTCAGTCCCTCTGGACTTTGCTAGGACTACAGCTACAGCTACAGCTACAGCATACACAAACAACAAAAGAAAAGAAAAAAACCAGAAAAAGATATAATGAACATTAGGATTAATAGGCATGTGACTGACGAGGTAAAGGTCAAGGTAAAGTACGAGACTTGAACCAGCGTCTTAGCACGTGAGTTCCCACCCATATGTGCTTGGCCGCCTAACCAGAAATGTTCAGAGATTTCTGGATAGTGTCGCTTCAAGCATCGAAACTCACGATGTGAGGCAACATTCCTCACCTTCCCAGGGTAATACCCTGGTACCCATTTCTGCCAACAGCTGGGTCGACACAGTGCAACTCACACTGCTCCCAGCGGGAATCGAACATGGGTTGTCTGAACGTCGGTAATCCAGTTGGGTGGTTTTCCTAACTAGGCTACCAAGGCCCCCGACTGACAAGGTGCTATGGGTTACATATTTTAGAAGTCAGTATTAACTAAATCTGGGTTCAAAAGTTCAATGTCAAAATTTGATGCTACAACGACCAATTAAACAAATACCACCAATATTAAGTGAATCATATGCATGATCAAAGCCAGCTCAAAGTAAAGGAAGTTATGGTAATAACTACTAGATGGGGACTACAGCTACCTTTCTTTGTTTGGGAGATAAGATAGTAATTCAGATGATTCAACTGGCACGGGCGGTTGAGCAATTATGGATTTTAATTTGTTTGCAGTGATATCGAGGCCTTCCATAACCATAACAATGATCAAAGCAACCACTCGGCTGGAGACACAGACTTATATACACAAATATTTTCTCAGCTACTCGATGTGTGCTCAGAAAGATTAAAATAAGTGGGGCTCATAGTAGAAGTCTCAGAGGTGGTCATGGCTGACAAAAATATATTTTATTTTTGTGCCATAGCACTTAGGTATAAGATAAAATGAGAAGACAGTATTGCTTACATGGCTGTTGTGCTAGAGTGGATGAATGAGGGTTTACATTTCTAAACGTTCTCCAGAAGGCAAGGCAAATAAATGACTCAGGCATTTAATATGAAACTAAATACAATAATGGATAAGCTGCTAGAACATCATGTCACGATGGGTGATGCCTGACAAGAATGACATTTTGGGAGCAAAATAAGATTAGTAAGCAGAACACAGAACTGGGGTTGACAGCCACTGCACATTGGAAGATATACCAAGGAGGCAATCTAACCACTTAAGGAGTCTTCTGTTGATTAATTAGTGCCTTCTCTACCAAATTTTGTCACTCACAATAAAACTTAAGCTGAAGTTAGTCACCATAGAAATAAATATTTCAGAAAAGCAAAACGAAATGACCTGAAGATACAAAATTAGAAATGAGCTCAAAAGAAACAAATAAATTTTCAACTACCACTACCATAAACCTGAAGAAAAACCCACAGTAAGAAAAAGTGATAACATCAAGAAAACTATATAACAGCATCAAGTAACAATGTATGAGGTTGTCTGATGAATAACAACCATAACTCCTTCAACACCCACTACTATAAAAAGAGAAGTGAACAAGGAAATGAATGTTTAAAATGATGTATGAAAAAACAGGATATAGATTTCAGGGTAAATAACTCAATCTGTTCAGCATAAAATGCACTCTTCTTTACTGGAAAGCAAAATTAAATTGTTTTCAATGTCAACATTATGTTAAACTCTGTGGGAAGGAGACAATGCTTTTATCCAATATTATTGGATCAAATTAATCTTCACTAACTGATGTTGTTAATGAGATCTGTATCAAAGTACCAGATAAAATAACATTTTCTAATGATAATAACAAACAAAAGGTAAGTTATGTTATTGGGTTAAATTCAAGTTTAGTCATATTTATAAATTATTTAAGTGATCTCCCCATAGTTTACCATGCAACAAAACTACAGTAGCTCTCAATTACTACAAATTATTTTACGGTTTTAGTTTTGGTTTGGGACTTTACCCTCGTGTTCTTACTCTTTTCTCTACAATTAGGGGGTCCAAATAAAGTACAATCAAAGGAATGTTCCTCTTCTGAACTTTAACTTATATGATTAAACTAGGACACTGTTATTTATACAAAGTTGAGCATCAAAGAGCCAGAGATAATAACAAATACAAATTTGCAACATTTACACAATGGTATGTCTGAAAGGATCAGACATAATAACAAATACAAAGTTAATGGTACCTTTTACAAAGTTATTTATCAAAGGGCCAGAGGGAGGTATTAACACAAAGTTATGGTACTGTCATACAAAGTTCTGTATTAGAGGAAAGGAACAAATACAAGGTTAGGATACTGTCATCAAAGTTCTGTATTAGATGAAAGGAACAAATAAAATGTTATTGTACTGTCATACAAAGTTATGTATCAGAGGAAATAACAAATACAAGGTTATGGTATTGCCATACAAAGTTATGTAATTAAGAATCAGAGGAAATAACAAATACAAAGTTATGGTACTGTCATATTAAGTTGAGGATTAGAGGAAATAACAAATACAAGGTTATGGTATTGCCATACAAAGTTATGTAATTAAGAATCAGAGGAAATAACAAATACAAAGTTATGGCACTGTCATATAAAGTTGAGGATTAGAGGAAATAACAAATACAAAGCAATGGCACTGTCATACAAAGTTATATATCAAAGGAGCAGGGGAAATAACAAAAACGGGTTTTTGTAAAAGAACACAATTACATCCAAAGCTGGTCAACCTTAAAAACATATAATGCAAATTGATTGGCCATATTCTCAGTAAATAACCCAAAAATACAGCCAAAGAAGTGCTAGACTGGACACCATGTTAGAAGCGAAGAGTTGCGATGCAAAGTAAAACCTGTTGAATGTAAAGAGGAAACCAACTTTACTGTATCTCACTGATAAAAATAGAAGAAATAAAGAAAGTGTAAAATAAATAGTTTACAGTGATTGTCATAATAGTGTGTTTCACTGGGAATTATAGCAAACTAAATGAATTAAAGTTAATTAATATCTTTAGTTTCATTTGTTTATTCTTGTTTTTTATATACAGGAACATCATAACTGTAGTCTAACAGTGTCCTTTGGCACTTCATTCTCTGACAGTATCATTATGGTTGATTTATCCAATATCTATTTATCTATTATCATTTTCAGTCGAAGACAGCACATAGGGCAGATAGTTTAGGCTCTCATGTTTGACAACCTTTGTTATCAAGTGTCAGACTTTGCACAAGAGTTGCATCACATCTCGCCACATGCCCCTGTTTTGGGTGAACCGCTCAATTTTATCAAGAGCTGACACCTGCTGGTGTTGCCTCATGCCTTGGCCAAACTTTTTAGTGTTTCTCTAGGCCAGTCTCATTTTCTGTTGTCCTCAGGTTCCCATCCGAAGGCTTGCTTTGATATTTTCTTGATGTTTCTTCTAAAAACATAATTAGATCCTGATTAGAATTCATCATTTCTATTTAGAAGTCAAGATTTCCGTTTTAATAACAATAGATTTTTCATGGTGGTGGCTCCTTAGGCCACCAATCAACCATTCAAGCCAAGAAGAAAAACAAATCTTCATCTTGAACTGGAACCAGAAATATCAGTATCGTGACTACCTAAATATTCTTACATCTAATTATTGTGATACATCAATGGCATGATCACACTGCCACATTACATTTGCTTGCAACGGATGAAGATTTAGTACAATGTATCAAATCTGTGGCACATTCTTGAGGCAATTTAAGAAAACTAATAATAATCATTTCTTTCCATGATATGGAAACTTTACTGGCAAATTTTTTAAACTCGTACCTGGTCAACGACATACAAATTGCTCAATTCAAATACATGGCAACTAGGTAATAAATTATACAAATAGGTGATAGAAATGTAACAAGTTAATACTTATAAATCAAAGAAAGGCACAAATGGATCAATTAACAATGCATTTAAAAATATAAAGATAATATCACAACATATAACAACAATATTAACAGTAGGAATCTCCCACAGCCATATTGGTACTAAATTACAATACAACTGTATCTCAATGAAATAAAATGAAGATAAACACAAATATGAAATATACAAAATATTTAATAGAATTCAGGGCCGTGAGTATAGCTTGCATTTATGTGTTTAATTTGCACAGTTTGCTTGTTATACTTGATGAAAGCTTTTGCCAAAACGTAATTTGTCTTGTTTTGTCTTTCTATTAGTTTAGCTGCTTCATACCAATTTATGTTTATCTTATGTGAATAAAATTGACCATGATGTGCATGGAATGACCTTGTCAACAGAATTTACAGATGCATTTTGGGAAATGCTGTGACACATGGTGGAGCGGATATGGGGAATTACTGACTACAATAAAATTGGTTCCATGGACAGAATAGAAGAGAAAACCAATGAGACCAAAAACGGGGATTCTGAAACTGAGCAACACAGAATCTACGAACCTCATGCCCTGGCTTGTGTTATGGAAAGGTCATTTCTTGACATGTTTACTTTTTGAGTGACCTACTATCATACATCTATTTATCCCTCGGAATAGAAAGCTTATTATTATGAAACTCAAGTAGATAATAAAAATGTACATCTTAAATGTACATATCACTTGTGGTTAAACATTGATTACTTTATACCAGAAAGTGTTAAACCTTAAACAAAGAAAGGCAGCTGCAGTCCCCATCATAGCAGCTACAGCTCATGAGAAACGACATAAGGCCAAGAAGTACCTAAATTGAACACAGCTGAACTATCTGTCATAACGATATCATCATTCATCGTAAGAAATCAGAATATTGAAACTCGAACACAATCTGGATGAAAAACAGTTCACAGTGTGCACAAAGCACTAAACTCAGTAGCTCCAGCAGCAAGCCAGACTTGGAATATGAGGAAACTGCAACAAGGAACACTTTTCACACTGAGCCTCAATGGTTCCTGCCACCTATACACCATAGTGACTGGAAGTCATCTTTGAAACATTTACTCATAAAAGTTTACTTTAGTAAAATATTCTTACACAAAATTCTATTAAACTAGATAACTCACATTCTTTGATATAGCCAAATATTGAAATCACTTCCATAATATCAATTTTAAAATGAGAAGACTAAAGTGAACATGGACTCATGGCTTCATCGGCCATCATCAAGTGCCATGCCAGCTTCTATCTATCTATTGTCCTTTCGATCCGAAGACGGCACATAGGGCAGAACCACAATCTCAAAAACAGAAACCTTGCGCACCAAAGTGGCACATATTGCAGAGATCACTGCTCTAAAATATATGGCGCTGTTTCCATAACAATACTTTTTACAATGACAGCTTGTCAAGTCATCGATCAACCTCCTTAGTCGCCTCTTACGACATGCCTGGAAGGTCACAGTGTCACTATTCTTTATGCCAGCTTGCATAAGTGATATTGTTTCTCCACAAGTACAATATATTACTGACAGTTTACATTTTATTTCTTGGACAGTACATGGCAGAGTGGATAATTCGTTGCATTCTAAACCAGGAAAACAAATCCTGGCAGGGTCAAAATTTGTACATCAGGGGTGAAATAAAAACTCACACCCCATGGTAACTGTTCAGGACAAGCAACATTTATTTTCTGATCCTGTAAGGACCCCCAACAGATCCCAGTAATAGAACAATGCCATAAAGATAGTTATTTTTTTTTTTACACAATTTTTTCCAACAAATTAAGCACTATTTTGAACACTAATATTGTTCTAAAATGTACACTTGGTGTTGAGGACAGCACTCACTTTAAACCTGCATTAGAAATGGGCCACATGGTGGCATATTTGGCGGCCACCTAAAAGACAAATGGCCAGATAACATGCTTATATATTTCCCATTTATAAATTCATAATTATTTTATTAACCATTTTACTGATTTTATTTGCTACAGGGACATTTCGTGGATCTCCCTGTCATATTGCTAGAAGGCAGCCCCTTTCTAGTGACTGAAAAGGTGAAAATTTGTTTGAAAAATTTTTTTCCTCCTTTACCACTACTACAAAATAAAGATACCACATCTTCCACTATAAATGGTCATAAAAGTTTTACTTGTGCTTAAACCATGACTAGATTCACCTGAATTGTGTTAATGTGGATACACTATGCAAGGAAAGTTATCTTTTAGTATTGTGATGTATATTAGTTTATGGGTAAGCTTTCAAAAGATTTGGGAGCCGCGATAGCTCAGTGGTTAGTGAACTAGACTACAAAGGACAAGGGGTAGGGTTCGATCCCAACCGACGGCTTCCGGGTTCACCCAGCCATAAATGGGTACCGGATTTTTTTCTGGGAAAGTAAAGCAGCACGGACGTAATACTGACCACATTACTCCAAAAATCATGTGCTGAAGGTCTGTAAAATATAGGGTCACTAACATCATATTTCCCTATACGCCACTTGGCGTGATGGGGGTACTTTACTTTTACTTTTTTTCGAAAGATTGGTAAGAAAACTTAATTTTTTTATTTTATTGAGTTTTGTTGTATCCTTTTATTTCCTCACCCCGAACCCATTTTGCATGCCATATCTTTATACGTGCATCTTAAACTATAGTAAACACAAAAGCAGTCAATCTTGAACATTTTGATACACATCACATGACTGAACATTGGCAAATAGCAAATATATAATTAAATTTATGTAACTGCCATTGTGTAAAAATTGTTTGTTGGTAGATGGACTCATCAGAACAGTTTAATATGGTTTGTGCCTTTGCCTAATATGGGTTATATAAAATAAATACAAAAAATTACTAAAAGTTGTAATTTTTTGTTAAAAAATAAGTACAAAGAATTGCTGACTGCATTCATAATTTTTTTGTTACAAAAATAAGTACATAAAAATGCTGTAAAAAAATTAATACAAAGAACTGCAGACAGCACTCAATTTTTAATAACGTAAGTACAAAACAAGACAAATGAAATTTTTGGGGCATGTTAAAAGACACAACAGCCTACTAAAAGTAATATTGGAAGGGAAAATACAAGGTAAAAGAGGCAGAGGCAGACCAAGACTAACATGAACAAGTAACATCAAAAGATGGACAAGTCAATTTATGACAGCCTGCACCATCAAAGCAAGAAACAGAGTAGAATGGCGATCCATGGTAGCCAACCTTCGTTGCTGAGAAGGCACTCGATGATGATGATAAGTACAAAATATTGCTGACAGAATTAATTCTTCTCTTTAAAATATAAGTACAAAGTGTAACTGACAGACAAAACTACATTTTTATTCTTAAGAAATAAGTATATAATGTTGCTGACAACACTAAATTTGTCATAACATAAGTACAAAATATTGCTGACAGAATTAATTCTTCTCTTTAAAATATAAGTACGAAACTCTCTCTATCACATGGCTAGAAAGCAGCCCTATATGTTGATATTTCTAATAGTAGAACATGTCCTTGAGGACTGTTTACTGCAATGGAGAAACAGAGTGATCTATCAATCTATCTTTCGTTCGCCTGAAGTATTGTCTACATCTGCAATGTCGTTTCCTGTGTAAATTTTCTTGTCTTTTGTAATTCTTGCAGTGGCCCATATATTTTGTCTGTAGTGTTGTATCTATGGGCCAATAGATTTTCCTAAAAACAGAGTGATGATATGATCTTTCTTGACTCCCCTCTGACAAATTTCCTGTTTATTAGAGAAATCTGAGACAGGCTGTCAGTACAAAAGAGAAACAGAGACAGTTATGTTAGTAAACAAGTCACTGATAGATATAATCTGGCCAGCAACTACAGGGTTGGCTAAATGTTATGAAAAGTTTTAAACAAACAATAACTTTTGTACATTTTATTTGTATTTATTTATATCCTGTCCTTATGAACATTACATATGGGATATGGACTTGTCCGATGTGCAATGAGGATGACCTGTCGACTAAACTAAACTAAACTAAACTAAACTAAACTAAACTAAACATAAGAAAAATTATGCCACACTTATTGTCAGTTATGACAAATAATTTCTTTGTAGTTTCTTTGTCCACTATTATTGATATCAAGAATAAAGTTCTTTCTACAACATTTGTTATTACAGCTGTCTATGTTCTTGATTAAAGTACCCTCCACTATTATTGATTTCAAGAATAAAGTTCTTTCTACAACATTTGTCATTACAGCTGTCTATGTTCTTGATTAAAGTACCGTCCACTATTATTGATTTCAAGAATAAAGTTCTTTCTACAACATTTGTCATTACAGCTGTCTATGTTCTTGATTAAAGTACCGTCCACTATTATTGATTTCGAGAATAAAGTTCTTTCTACAACATTTGTCATTACAGCTGTCTATGTTCTTGATTAAAATTATTGGAAGTTTGCTGCACTATTGATGAGTTTGCTGAATTGTTGGTGTTTGTTTTTGAGTGGTTGGATTGTTTGGCTGAGCATGATTTCATGAATCATGGCAAGTCACCACTAGAAGCAGCTTGCTACTTGAAACATCTAAGTATGATGAATAACTGATTCCAGTGACCATGAAATGTAGTTCATATCAGAATAATTTTCTTATTTTCCAAATACAAGGAAGCTGTAGTTAGTGGACGTCTACTAAGTATAAGATGTTAAGTTCTATTCCCCAGCTAACCGGTTTCTATGTTTACACAGTTTCTAGGTTTACTCAGTCTTAAATTGATCGTGAATTTTTGCTGGAAAGAAATTTAACTATGACACAATACTGACTACATTACCCAAAAATGTTTCAATGGTTTAAAAATGTGTTTACTATTTGTAAAATGACTATTCATCATCATCAAGTGTTGAGCCTGCTGGCATAGGTGATCTCTCCACAACTTTTGATCTTGACATCTATTTATCATTTCTTCTTTTTTTTTTTATTATTATTTATTTATCATTACCTTCTGCCAAACCATTCTCTTAAGCTGTCTGGTATCCTTTTTCTTTGCTTCCCTCTATCTCTTCGTCCCTCAATTTCCCAATTTTGTCAAGGGGTGTTCCCTTTATGCTTTAAGGAATATGGGGAAAATAATTCCATCATGTGTGGTGGGAACTTTTCATTTTAAATTCATGGTTTCTTCAAGATTTTAGCCTCCACTGGTCTCAGGTAGTGAGATCCTATGTCTAGACTTCCAGAATATTGGTGAAAAACAGGAGTCCCATTTGCACATGTGTACGTTAAAAGTAAAAAGAAGTAGTCCAAAAATATCTGCTGCATCAGCAAGATTGTTGTGCAAATCTACTTATGCCGAAGACAGATATGTTAGGCCAAAAGGCTCAGATTTTGTAGCTTTACTGTAAACTAGCAAAACAACACATTCATGTCCATTTAATGGGGGATGCCAGGTAGATAAATCTTCATGGTTGCTAAATGTCTGATCAAATACAATCATTTATTACTTACATTATATTATACAGAGAGTTGGTGGCTGAAACGATAACTCATTTTTTTCCAAACCAGGAGAATGTGGGTTTGAAATCCGGTAGAGTCAAAAGTTTTTTTTCTGTTGGGGGTGAAATAAAAACTCAGACCTGACCACCACATGACAACTGCACTGGACAAGTGGCCTTTATTCTTCAATGCTATAATGATAGGTTTTTTTTTTTTTTTTACACTATTTGGTATAAATTAAAGCATATTCATAAAGAGTGATCTTTACAAAAAAGTGAGGGGGTTGTATAATGCCTACCAAAATAAGCAATAAGTCTGTAGTAATATCAACATTTGAGTAGGGAAATCTTACAGTACTCAGGAATTGAAAATTAAATGTGAGCATGGCATAACAAAGTAAGATGAGTGAGTCAATTTTAAACATCATTAAATTATGAAGTGATTAGTTATTACTGACAGATCTATAAGCAGTTAATTTTGTGCAGCAGTTTAATTAAAATTAATTTTACTTTAAAACAATCAATTTAATACTTAAGTATTTTGTGCATGTGTTCTATTCATTCAAATTTTATGGAATTCAACCAAAAAATTGTATTCGAGGAGGTATACACATATAATATATGATAACAGATTTACAAATCATGAAAAATGTGTACAAACTGATAGGTATGAAACAAAGAAAATGAAGAGTAATGACATATATTTTTATTTTGATATGAACATAGACTGAATTAACAACATATAATAAAAAAGAACAAGCAGTTAATTTAGAGTTTAGTCTAGAGTGTGGTCCCACAACTAGAAATCACAGTTAAAGCTCTGAATATTAATCTTACATTATTATTATTATTATTGAGCATTCTTCCACTCAACCATTCTGTTACATATAGACACCATGTGTGTGTCTGTGTGTATATGTCAGTGTTATCAGTTAGCCAACTTTAAAATCTTTGTGTGCTATAATTAAGCAGCACCAGCAAGAGACAATCCCAAACTGAATAAACAAACTTTGAGAGATATCTGGATGGGTAATGGAGTGAATATGGAGCCACCCTTAAAGACATTAAAATAGTTTATTACCAAGTGCTGGAGATTAACAACACAAGCCGCTTGAATATGTACACCTATTGGCATTTTATTGTTGCAAGATGCAGGGTCTTTAGCAATGTGTCATTGGACGAATGAGAGTAGTTTAAATGCAGGAATGCAATGCCTAGGTTAGCAGCATAAGGTATAACTTGGAAAGTTTTTTAAAGAAAAGCTCCACAGTTGGGGAGTTTTAAAAATAATGTATCATAAAGTAGTTAATATATATTATGATGAGTTGTCATAAAAAGTACAGCAGCTTTAACTAAATGTGATGACAATAAATGTTTCTCATTTCAATGGATAATAATTACGTTCAAACTCATATAAAGGTTGTCAATAAAATTCAGAAAAATTTGAGTTATTGTTCCCTAAAGGTGTAAACAAAAGATATGATGGTCAGTCTCATATTCATGTTTATTATGAAGTGTTGTAACCTCACAGAAGTCAAAGCAAAGATATCTCTTACAGCAATAGTGCCATCTCAGAGTGAAGTGTAATACATCCACTTCTCCTGAGCACATCTTTTGAGGGTGCATGACCCAGAGCTTCCTCCCTGCCTTTCCTCCCCTGACCAAAAGCCAGATAACCTCCTAGGAGTAAGATATAAAACATTAGATGGGGCAAGGCAATACTCTTTTCCTTAAAAAAAGTAAAGGTGAAGTACGAGACTTTAACCGGCGTCTTAGCACGCGAGTTTCCACCCATATGTGCTCGGCCGCCTGTCCAGAAATGTTCGGAGATTCCTGGATAGTGTCGCCTTAAGCATCGAAACTCACGATGCGAGGCAACATTCCTCACCTTCCCAGGATAATACCCTGGTACACATTTCTGCCAACGGCTGGGTCGACCGTGGGGGTATTTTTTTTCCAACCACGAGTACAATTCACACTGCTCCCAGCGGGAATCAAACACGGGTTGTCCGAACGTCGGTAGTCCAGTCGGGTGGTTTTCCCATCCTTGTCCTTTGTTACTTTTCTGAATTCTACTGAGCCAGATAGATATTTTTACAGCTACATTGAATTGAGTATATCAACAGAAACAAAAATTTGTTTTTTAAATTGGCATATTTTGGTCTAGACTAGCATGTTAAAACTATGCTAGTCGAAATGCTGCAAGTAATATTTGGTTAAAAAAAAATTGTAGATACCATTATTACGTTTCTCTTATATTCAACAAAACATTATCACAAGAGGTGACATTTAATGCATCAAACTTCAATTAGCACCAGTTACCTACAAATTGCAAGAGGATTTGATTGGGGGAGTGGGACACACACTGTCTTTCCAAATATTTTTAGATTTTTAGGCAAACCTGTTCACCTGTCCAAAACAAAATTCTTAAAAAACCTTACAAGAACAAAAAAAATTCTTACACATAAATTTTTTGGATGTTAAAATGTTAACACTGATATAAATTTTGTTGTAGCAATATTCATGTGCTTTTAATGTACACTGAGGGGGGTAGTGTTTGAAAATGTCAAATTTTGAGAAATGAGTTTTTTGATGTGGTGAATATTAATACAATATCTTTAAAAGAATTGAAGTCTGCTAGAACAAAAATTTAGATAAGAGAGGGAGTATCTTGGTCGACGTCCTATGTGCTGGCTACGGCTCGAAAGGTCAATAGATAGATAGATAGATAGAATATTAATACGGTATCATAATCTAGGGTTAATATGATGTAGCCACACCATTTTTCATAATATTCTTTAACATTTGAAATAGCAAGAAAATAAATGAAAATTGATTTAAAAACACACACTGATTGTTTGAACAAAATACTAAGTAGGAAAAGGTGTTAAATAAGAGAATTACATGGTTTTAGTGGAAATTAATGCGGAAACATCAATAAAATAAAAGTAGTAAAATGCAGCTCCTAGGTCTCTCGTATCGGCTACTTGAGCTCCATTTTGCAGCTTGTGGTACGGAATGTTTTCATTTGTTTACTGATTTTTTTTAATTTCCTACAGAAATATGTGGAATGGGTATTTCCGATGTATAAGTGCTGCGTGTTTTTGCTGTCTTCTTTATTCTTGTTCCCTCCAAGAATAAATTTATCTTTCATTAATACTTCATCTTTAATTGAGCCTATTCAATTTGCTTTACATCACACTTCATTATACATGTCAATTAGTACTGGCTGCCAACAAAATCCACATTTTTTTAAGCAAGTTTGTACATCAAACCAAGCAGATCCTCAAAAAACCAAACAATTCCTCAACACCAAAGAGGAATAAAGAAATATGTAAAATTCCAATGGTATATGTGTACCTGCCTGTAACAGTGTTGATTCAACTAGACTAATTATTGTTCATAACAACCTGATGACTGCAACTAATTGAAATCATTATCATTAGATAATGACTCTTAGGGTAACAGAATTTTTAAAAATGGAAGGAAGGAATGAATTTATGCTGTTCATTTCATTTTTGTCTTCTATCTTTGTGAATTATATCATATGTGCACATACATAGATACTTTTGTTGTGCGAATTATTGTGGTAGTCTGAATATGTTAAAATATGGCATTTTCAAATCATTAAAACTTATGCACCCACAACATGGCACAGGCATCATCCATTTTGGCTTGACTTCTGGACATGTCAAGATCACAGTAGCCATCACCCCCGCTGAGAACAATCACTGCGTTGCAGCTGGCTTTTCGGAGAGTTGTCAGTCTAGAGTTTCTACCCCTTGCAAAGCCTATAACTGGACTTTGGGGAGTGGTAGTATCTTCTGTGATGTCATTAGGTCTACTTGAAGAAGGGGAAGTAGAAGTAGATGCTGAATGTCCTTTAGGCTGTACTGGAAATGGCAGAGTGCCAAATGACTTGGTCTCAACAGCCCCATTTTGTTTTGCTTGATTTGATGGCGTTTTGTTACGCAACAATGGTGCTGATGGGTTGAGGGTTAATCCTGATGGAGTAGTTGCTACTTTACTGCCTGAGTTCAGTTTTGCATCTTTCGCTACAGATGATGGTGGGTTAGCAGCATTATCTGTATTAGCATCTCCATCTTCCAATCCTGCTTCATCTTCAAGTAATATTTCATACAATTCTTCTACCTCATGTGCCTCAAGTGAAGATAAGTCCATTTGTGACCTAGACAATGAGTTTGACTTTATAATCCGCTGAGCTAACTCTGTCCGGAAAGATATAGTCTTGCTCTTTTTCTCTTTTGGTATTTTATTTTTCTTTTTGCCGGTTGATGACTGGCCATGTTTGCTTGAGATATTATCATTGTGACCACCATTTTTTAACAGAACTTCTTTTTTAGCTGAAACACTTTCATCTTTTGATTTGGGAGAGTTAGCACAATCATTGCCGTTGTCACCTTTAACCTCTGAAACTTCATTGTGACCAATCATGTTCACATTTTCTGAACTCTCTGCACTTTTCATTCTTTCCTTTCTCTTCTGTGACTCCTCTAATTCAATTTTTTCTCTCTCAATGTTTCGACGACTCTGTCGAGCACGTAGTGTTGAACGAAGGGAGCTAGCTCTGTTAAGTTCAAGAATGTTGGATGAGCAATGCATAGGAATGAGAAATCTCACTGGGCCTTTGTGTGCATGTAAGGATATTTTGGGGGAACCTCTGTACAATGGAACGCCATCACTGAGGAGAGCAAACAGAAAAATATAATTTAAATTATGATGTTAATGAAACCAAGAAATGATATAATCTATTTTACATGTATTTTAGTTATCAAGGAAACAGAGAAAAGATATAATCTAAATTGTTTTTTTTTAAATATAAAATATAGAAATTCATAAAATAAGTGTAATAAAATCTACCAGTAAGAACCTAATGCAAAAACCAAAAAAAAACTGTTGTAACACGTTTCAACTGGAACAAAAATAAATTATTGTAAAATCTTTTAAATAAAACAGAAACAAATAATACAACACATTTTTTTTCTCTGTTAATTTTGTTTTGATTAACAAACATTACTTTACCTACACCGGGTTCACCCAGCCTTAAATGGGTACCGGATTTTTTCTGGGAAAGTAAAAGCAGCACGGGCGTAATACCGACCACATTACCCCAAAAATCATGTGCTGAAGGTCTGTAAAATATAGGGTCACTAACACCATATTTCCCTATACGCCACTTGGCGTGACGGGGGGTACTTTACTTTTTTTTTTACACTTTACCTACAGCATTTGTATACTTTCCCACACACTCTCAAGTCATTTCATCATTCTCTAGCGGTGTATTAACATATTCTGTACATTCTAGCAGGCAATGAAAAAAATAAAAAACCCACAATTATTTCTGCTAAAATCCTGTAATTTTTATCTCAGGTGGTCCTTCTGTAACAACACAAGGCCACTCACAAGTTTTCACACCCAAGAAATCATGAAACTTTGATAGACTGTACTTCCTCATCTTCCCTACAGTATAGATCTTTCACATTCTGACTACTTCCTCGTCAACCATCTAAAAGATGCAATCCACTGGAAGCAACTTAATGGTGATGATGATGAGGAAGTCATTGATGCAGTACAAGGATAGCTAAGAGATCAACCTACAAATTGGTATCGCAAGGGCATACAAGTTCTGGCATCTAGACGGCACAAAGCCAAATATTTGTATGGAGGTTATGTAGAAAAATAGGGCTGTGTAGCCAAATAATTGGGGAACAATGTCATATATTCACAATTTTAATTTTCAAAAATCCTGAAGTAAAAAAAATATTTTGCATTACGTATTGAACGCCCCTTAATTTAAGGTAAAGGTAAAGGTAAAGTACGAGACTTGAACCGGCGTCTTAGCACGCGAGTTTCCACCCATATGTGAGGCCGCCTATCCAGAAACGTTCGGAGATTTCTGGATAGTGTCCCCTCAAGCATCAAAACTCAGATGCGAGGTGACATTCCTCACCTTCCCAGGGTAATACCCTGTTACCCATTTCTGCCAACGGCTGGGTCGACCGTGGGGTTATTATTTTTTTTTCCAACCACGAGTACAATCCACACTGCTCACAGCGGGAATCAAACATGGGTTGTCCGAACGTTGGTAGTCCAGTCGGGTGGTTTTCCCAACTTGGCTACCGAGGCCCCCGCCCCTTTATTTAAGATATTTTAACTAGAGCAAAAATAAAAAATAAGGCCATAAGATGCTTTAACTAGAACAAACAATTATTATGTAACATCTATATTGGAATAAAAATTGAATAAACTGTTGTAAATATTTAAAATAGAATAATAATTGAATAAACTGTTGTAAATATTTAAAATAGAATAATAATTTAATTAACTGTTGTAAATATTTAAAATAGAATAATAATTGAATAAACTGTTGCAAATATTTAAAATAGAATAATAATTTAATTAACTGTTGTAAATATTTAAAATAGAATAAAAATTGAATAAACTGTTGTAAATATTTAAAATAGAATAAAAATTGAATAAACTGTTGTAAATATTTAAAATAGAATAAAAATTGAATAAACTGTTGTAAATATTTAAAATAGAATAAAAATTGAATAAACTGTTGTAAATATTTAAAATAGAATAAAAATTGAATAAACTGTTGTAAATATTTAAAATAGAATAAAAATAAATTATTGTGCAATTTTTTCTTTTTTTACAGAAAACAGTAGCCCTGCTTGCTCATCATATATACTAGATTTTACCTTTTTTGTAAATGATGATTATTATTATACAATTTATACATACATAGTGCACGTAATCTGCTTTTGCTTGTACACTTGAGCAGTTACACACTGCTTAAGAACCCCATTCTCTTTGACTCCATTGGGTGTGGAATAAAATGTAAAGGTAGTCATAACAAATGCAGTATTGGATAATGAAGTGCTAGTGACTTCAATGTAGTAAGTCTCAGATTCATGAGAAGGAATTTTTTTTTAAACATGTAAAACCTAAGTGTCTCATATCATGGTTTTTGTACATCTTCTGGCCTGATGCCTCAAACTTCAGCACTTGTACTTTAGGCTGAATGTCCTCATACCTCCCATTCTGGCTTGAGGTTTTGACTGTGCCAGAACCTTGTCTGTTATCCCATCTGCCTACCACTGGATTTGAGAACCAACCTTTGGTAGCTACTGAATAAGGTCTGCCACCATGTAGGTGAGGTAGGCTTTGGCAAGAGAGGCTAGAAGTGCAAAAATCAACATGCACACACGCACAGAGAGAGAGAGTGAGAGAAAGAGAGCTAAATATGAACATCCATTTTTAAAATATCATAAATGCTGCATATGTGCAGCTCATTGACAGGTTTCCACCTGGCACATATATTGAGATAATTCCAGTTTGACATGTACATTGGTGCATTGTTGTGACATACACTGCCTTTATGTTACTTCACTATACATTAGTTTCCCAGAAAGAAAAAAAAGAGTCAGCACTGGAATTTTTTTTGCCAGCCCTCAGATAAGAGACAACATAAATGTCTTTGATCGTCTGAGAGGTTTCCTGCTGTTGCTACTTACTCTCAGCCCCAAAATGTGGAAGTTTGTATATATAATGTGTTCTGTGGTTTCTCAACCTTGTCCACAAATGCATAAGTAATGTAATAATAAGAGACAAATGTAATGATAGTTACCTCAGCCTAGGTAATGGCACTGTCAACACAATACCCAGACTTGTGCCAACCCATAAAAGTCCTCTGCTGATAGTTAAACAACTCACAACCATGTTTTCAACAGCTCCAGTTAAGGTCCACAGTTTTTCTGTCAGAAACATTAACAGTACTCTTAATAAGAAAACTAAAATGAAAAAACTATCTCAACAGCATTGATCTAATTTTCTTCAGCCTGCCAGGGCGTTGGGAGTGTGTTTAATACTACTTCACCAACCAACCCCCACACCTCAATAGAAGAAACATTTTCTCAAAAAAATTACAAAGCAAAGGACTCCACGCCTTATTAGGCGTTAGGAAGATATGGTGTTAGTGACCATATTTTTCCATTTGGGTGGTGAGGTCAATATCACGTCAGGCCACCTATACTTCCAAGAAAAATTTCTGGTACCTATTTTTAGAGGCTGGGTGACCTATTTTTTCAAAAGGAACAAGAAAATTAACAAATTAATGCAGGCCTAATGTCATAATGGGAGCCGCGATAGATCAGTGGTTAGTGAACTGGACAACAAAGGACAAGAAGTAGGGTTCGATCCCAACTGATGGCTTCTGGTTCACCCAGCCTTTAATGGGTACCAGATTTTTTTCTGGGAAAGTAAAGCAGCACGGGCGTAATGCTGACCACATTACCCCAAAAATCATGTTCCAAAAGCCTGTAAAATTTATGGTCACTAACATCATATTCCCTATACGCCACTTGGCATGATGGGAGTACTTTACTTTTTTACTTTACTAAAGTCATAATAATAACTTAAGGCTAAACTTCATGTCAATCCTAATATTACATTTTCAGATCCAAACAGAACACTGGACTTAATCTTATAACCATCCACGGTGAAGCTCTTTATTCATCATCATCATTAGGTGCCATGCTGGTTGGCATAGGAGATCATCTCTCTCCGCATCACGCAGTCCTTCACACGTCATATTTTTAGTTGGTGATCTTTTATTATGCCATTAGGATAAGCTGTTCAATATTTTTTCTTTTGATTTTCCTCTGCTCCTCTTTCAATTCATTCTGCCCTTTGTTATAGTAATTTCAATTCATTATTTTCATCGCATGCCCAATTCGTAATACCGACCACATTACCCAAAAAATCATGTGCCGAAAATCTGTATAAATTAAGGCCACTAACACCATATTCCCTATACGCCACTTGCCGTGGCGGAGCTCTTTACTTACTTTACTTACTACATGCCCAATTAATGTTGATTGCCAATTTTCTTATGGTTTTTATTATATTTATGTTTTCTCCCAGCTCTTTAGCTTTAAATTGGTCTTATTATAATTAATATTTTTATCACCAACATTACATAATTGCAGTCTTCATTATCATAATCTTTACAATTATTACTATTACCACAAATATCATCATTATTACAATCATCAACATTATCAACATCATCATCATAACAATCATTACCATTACAATCAACAGCATTAAAATCATTACCACTATCATCACCATGATCATTGTTACAATCATTATCATCATAATAATCAACATAATAGTAACCATCATAACAATTATCATAACAATTATCACCACCATTATTATCATTCACCTAACCTCACCATAACAATCACCAAGATATTCACCTTAGAAATAAAGCATCCACAAATATCAACTATAATCAAGAGAAGAAGGTGGTCATATGTTGGCCATGTCATGAGAAGAGACAACGAAAGAATCTCAAAGCAGGCCCTCAAATGGGAACTAGAGGGTAAAAGAAAACATTGAACAACTGGCCCAGAAAAGAGCCGTGTGACTAAGACACAATGCAGATCTTGTGCAAGATCTGACAGTTGAAAGATCGCCAGACACAAGAGTGTAGAATTTCCGCTCTCTGTGCCATCTTTGGCTCAAAAAGACAGATGGGTCGAGACAGGACAGGGCAGGACAAGACAGGACAGACAGACAGACAGACAGATAGATAGATTCATTGTAGACATCATCAATTTTAACATCATCACCAACTGTTACCATCATAAAGAGTGCAGTTCTCACAATTCTCTTATCAATTAAAACAACCACAATTTGCTCACCTCTGTTGTCTGGATGTCCATTATTCACCTCCATTTGCCAGAACTGACACTACATATTAGTAAAGATTTCTTTTCTTACTTTCAAGATCGATAGCATAAAAATTAAGACATCATAAAGAAGCTATGGATTAATTTTTCCTATATTTGAAAATTCACCACCGCTTCTGGTGGGTTTTGGCTGCCCCTCATGTACACTTTGCACATGTTAAAGAACCCTTGGCAGTTAGAAATTTAAAAGAGCAAGACAAAATTGATAAGGAAAATCTACACAAAAACATCAAAACTGAATGATGAAAAATGAGAATACTTCTGTAAAAAAAAGTAGTAGTAAAGAGTCCCGTCACTCCAAGTGGCATATCGAGAATATGGTGTTAGTGACTATAAATTTTTACAGACCTTTAGCACATGATTTTTTTGGGTAATGTGGTTGGTATTACGCTCGTGCTTTACATTCCCAGAAAAAATCTGGTATCCATTAAAGACTGGGTGAACCCGGAAGCCGTCGGTTGGGATCGAACCCTACCCTTTGTCCTTTGTAGTCCAATTCACTAACCACTGAGCTATCGCAGCTCCCTAATACTTCTGTAGTCAGAGAATATCTGCCTGATTGGCAAAGGACATGAGAGCACACAGTTGTGTGAAAAAAATAGGAAAAAGTGATTTTCACGCAAAATTTCGCCTCTTAAAACAACTTCGCTAGAGATATAAAACTAGTGTATACAAACAACAAAAAATAGATTAACGAATTGGCCAAACAAACAAGGACTGAAGAGGGTTAACAAAGCCTGTACTCAAAAATCACCAATAATCAAAGTAGGGTGTGTTGGACCTAAGGCTGCAATCATTACAGCTCAACTGTAAACCAATCTGAAGTCAACAAGTGATTAACATTAGAGGAGATCAAGAATGCAAAAAACAGAACATCATGTGGAGCAGTAGAAATTCTCAATAACAAAAAAATAAATAAAGACAGAATATAGAAACACTTGGAGGTGGACAGTAGAGGAGGTCTACCAGAGAGCAAATACCTAGAACTATCTCTCCTTCTGACTCTAATAGGTAAAAGAGGAAGGAAAGAAAAAGACTTGCACGCCATAATAAAAAATGTAGCTTACATCTATTATAGGGCTTTCATGGTGAGTGAAGCAAAACAGAACTGACAGGAAGAACACAAACAAACACAGAAGGAAGGCAGGTGAAGCACCACAGGCTATTCAGGTGTGGTGATTACTTCAAGCTCACCTGAACGGACTCTATTAACAAAGTTTCCAATGCTTATTTCCTGCAGATTCTTCATGGTCTCGATGTGGAACAACTTTATAACTGATCTCCCATGGAAAGACACCCATATTCCAACACCAGACTTCACAACTTGGTCAATTGGCGACAAGTGACTGTCGTTCAACTCAAACGTAGCCTGACCAATATATAATTTCAATATAAACAAATACAAACTTTATAAATCTCTAAATCACTTATCTCACTTAAATCTTTACTAGATTCTTTACTACCTATCTCACATCCAGCTCACCTGAATCTTTTAACCATCTTTCTAATCCATAACTACTTATTCCTCATTTGCCTTTCAGTGTCAAGCTGAGATATAATTTGCAGTTTTTTTGCACTTCTGTTAACCTCTGCTGCTGTTATGCTTCCTAGTGTTTTCCATAAATCCATATTTTTTATGGATGACCCTTGAGTCTGGTGTTCTTGTAATGTTTATTTAAGGTTCAATGCCTTGTGTTTTGGTCTTTTTGTCTTATCACGTGGCCTAACCATTTCATCAGTTGTTCATTTATTCAATGAAGGGAATTATTCCTAGCTTTTCTTCTCACTTCTTCATACCAACTAACTCAATGGTATCTCTGAACTATCTCTTTTGCCTGAATCTTTCATACCTTGCAAGGCAGTTTGTAAGGGAAAACATGATTTGTGCAACTTCCTACATATTTCTCTTATCAAAATAAATCTCCACATAAAATTTTAAGAAAATAAAATGTATGCAGAATTGTGATAACAGCTCTGCTTATACAAAGCAAGTCAGATTGTATGAAATCTACATTTCTTCTTCTACTTCTTTCCTTCCTCATCTGCCTTTCAGTGTCGAGGGGAGATGTAATTTGTGGTCTTTTGCTCGTCTGTTCGCCTCTGCTGCTGTTATGTTTCCTAGTGCTTCTAATATTCCATCGACCCATCTTTTTTGTAGTCGACCCTTGGGTCTGGTGTTCTCGCAACGTTTGTTGAAGGCTCGTTGTGTTGTGTTTTGTTCTTTCTGCCTTGTCACGTGGCCAAACAATAAATCTACATTTGATATAACTATAAATACTGTGGTCAATCAATTAAACTATATGGATACAAATAACCAATTAAAAAAATATAGTTTTAACCACACATTCTTACTATCTACTATAACCTAGAAGACATAGCCTGAGGTTGAATGGATTGTGCTACACCAAGAAGGCAAATACATAAATTAGGGGGAGAGGGTGGACATGTACGGTTTTTTTTGGGCTCAATTTGCAAGACTTATCCTGGCCATCCAACTCATTTGAAACTCTAAAATATTTAACTCATCTCTAATTCTAAACCATCCAACGCACCTGAAGCTCTAAAGTATTTAACTCATCTCTATCTCTAAACCATCCAACTCTCCTAAAACTCTAAAGTATTTAACTCATCTCTATCTTTAAACAATTCAACTCACCTAAAACTCTAAAGTATTTAATTCATCTCTTTCTCTAAACCATCTAACTCACCTGAAACTCTAAAGTATTTAACTTATCTCTATCTTTAGACAATTCAACTCACCTTAAACTATAAAGTATTTAACTTATCTCTATCTCTAAACCATCCTACTCTCCTGAAACTGAAATATTTAACTCATCTCTATCTCTAAACCATTTAACTCACCTGAATCTCTAAAGTATTTAACTCATCTCTATCTCTAAACCATCTAACTCACCTGAATCTCTAAAGTATTTAACTCATCTCTATCTTTAAACCATCCAACTCTCCTAAAACTCTAAAGTATTTAACTCATCTCTATCTCTAAACCATTTAACTCACCTGAATCTCTAAAGTATTTAACTCATCTCTATCTTTAAACAATTCAACTCACCTAAAACTCTAAAGTATTTAACTCATCTCTATCTCTAAACCATCCAACTCCCCTAAAACTCTAAAGTATTTAACTCATCTCTAAATCTAAACCATCTAACTCACCTGAATCTCTAAAGTGTCAATCTCAAGCTGACACAGTCTATTGGCACAGCTCAGCCATATATTTTCTTCATGCACAAAATGCATCTTGACACAAGATGTTCCAAAGTTCAGCAGAGCAGGCTGGTTTACATTCCAACTGCCATCTACATAAGCAGTAGAGAAAATAACTTAAAAACATGATATAAGACAACAAAAAAATGAAACATTTCACTATAATTTAATATTAACATCAAAACAGCAAAAGTTGCTTAAAAACAAATTAATTTATAAGCAAAGCACAAAGAGACATAACACTTTCTTGACAGGGTTATGCTTCTGATGATCAGATTACCTCCTGCGGCAAAGCTCTGTATAAACAGTTTCCTATCATCAATATTAACTTAAGAAAAGTTGCATAAAAACAAATTAAAATATAATCTCACTAACTATCAAGATTAACATTTAAAACATCTCTTTATGTCAGTATACTGGAAAAGAATACAAATGTAAGAAAGAAAATGCAGTATAAGTAAGAAAAACATATGTACCTGAAATAAAGGACAATAAACAGATTAAGTAAAAAAAATACATTAAAAAAATTTTTTTTGTAAAAAGAACAAAGTTCAATTTATTTTACTGAGTTATTGAGTTATTTGCGGGTCATCATCATTGCACTCCAAACATGCCCATAGGTGCTCAAATCCCCTCCTCAGCAAGTTCCGTAGTGTCCAGCGATTGACGACTCCAGTTCTATGTTGGTTGATAAGTCTTCTTACACGGCCACTAAGTCTCTCATTTCTGGCTGTGCCCATCTTAACTCCCATTTCCATCATCCGAAGAAGTGATGTGGATCTGTGTTTGTCGAAGTCCTGTGCTTTTCCCACATTTTGGAGGGCATTGATGATGTTCGTCCAATCCATTCGTTGCCCGTCCTCAACGACAGCGCAGCTAGCCAACCTGTCCGCTCTTTCATTTCCCCGTACTCCCGCATGTCCGGGGACATAGACAAAGGTGACCTTACTTATTTTGGATTTGTGCAACGACTCTACCCATTGCATGCGTACAGAGCCTGCCTCCACTTTTTTTTTATCATGCTCATCGAATCACTCAGTATACATGCGTGGGTGTAGTCTTCTGAAGACTAACCATTTGAATGACTTGGTCACTGCCATCACCTCCATTTGTCATGCTACTTGTGGTCATGATGTATGCACCACTTTCTTCTTTGACTATTCTGCCTGCCGAGCTTGCTGTAAATGCCCATGCACTTCTTTGGTGTTGTCTTACAGATCCGTCTGTATAGATGACTGCATCTTTCTCATCGGTGTTATCGCAGATGAGACCGTTGACCTCAGCATTAACCACGACCAGGTTCTGTTCCCTACTTTTCCTGTCGAGTGTGACAATACATGAGAAAGTCCCCTTGAATGACATAGGCACCGATATCCACTCCTCACCAACGCTGATATTGGTAAGCCCACAGAACTGCTTGATGACATCGTCTGCTTGGCCCACCCATGATTTGCCTCTTTTTAAGCCTGGCACCTTTCCCTGTGTTGAGCACATGGTGCAATGGATGCTCTTTATATGTACTAATCTTCAGGTATGCTCGCGCTCTCCAGATCTTCATTCTGTCATTCATGGTTGGAAAGTCAAGAAGGTACCTCATTGCTACACATGGAGTGTCCCTTGTACATCCCAAGATAATGCGCATGGCTTCATTTTATATTTTCTCCAGCCTATCAATTTGAGCCGTACTGACAGTAAGAATTGCCAGGGCATACTCGATTGGTGCGAGGACTAATCCCTGGAACAGAAGAGTGAGTAGCCTCTGCTCGATGTTGGCAGCTGCCATGACCTTCAAGGCAGCTAATCCTTTGCAGGATTTTGTTATCACATGGTTGATGTGGTCCCGAAAACACAGGCTGCAATCAAACTTAACTCCGAGGTATGTCATCAAATTGTCCCTGGTCACCTCATCAGCTCCCATTCATACTACCGGTGTGGTCGTATTAACAATATGATTGTTAAGGGAGAACCATGAAACTGATGCTTTATTAGGATTAACTAAGGCACCTGAAACTCCACACCAGGAAGAAATGCGATCGAGTTCGTCTTGCATTGTGGAGGCGATTCCCCGTTTGTCTCTTCCCTGTCGATATACCAGAATATCATCAGCAATAGTCATAGTTCTTCCCCTCCCATCCAGTTGTTGTTCCGTGATTGTTATTGTATATACGTTAAATAGAACTGGTGACAATGGTGAGCCTTGTGACAGCCTTGGACAAATGGATGTTGGCTCAGAAGACCAACTTCCACATCTGAGTATCACCTTCCTCTCAAACAGTGCCGCAGCGATACATCTAATGAGGAAGGGGTGCACCGCCAGTTTGAGGAGCATATGCATGAGGTATTCAAATGGTACCCTGTTGTATGCATCCTCCAGATCTATAGCAGCAGCACATGTCTCCTCTTGTCTGTGGAAGCCTTCGAAGACGCCATAGGCAAAGACTGCCACATTGAGCCATATCTTTGTTATACCTATAACCTCAGAGTGTGGGTGGGAAAGCGCGTTTCTGTTCAAGGTGACAGGTGAGGACACGGGCAACTATTTTTTCCAGCAGCTTGCCCGCAGTAATCTGTATTGTGATGATTCTGTAGGCACTGATCTAAGAATGGTCTTTGTTTGGCTACAGTAGCGGTAGTAAGTAGCTGTGTAGCCACTCCTCCTTAATCTGGCCACTCTGAATGCTGACAATAAACTCATTGGCCTTTCTTACAGCCTCATTTCTTTGGTCAGTCTGCTCAATGTAGCGGGCAAGCAGGGCCTTCCCTTTGCTCTCAGTAGATTTGTGCCATATCCGGCCTGTGCTCTGAAAGTTTGGGATGCCTCTGTGTCATATTGTGCCATTCATGCTCTGATGAAGGCACCAGAATGTGGCTAGTGATTTTTCTGAGCACACTTTTCTACAGAAGTCATCCCATTTGGCATCCTTAGCATGCTTAGCGCATAGTTTAAAAGTGCTTCATTTTTTTGGTCGACCTTTTCTTTCAGATGCTTCAAGAGCTCAGGTTGTGTACTTCCATTCTTTCTGGCTTTCTGCCATGACTTGGCCGTTTGTCTCTTGTACCGCCAAGCTTCCTCGACTTCTACGTTCCACCAGGGTGACTGCGTCCATCTCTCCTGCCTCCTACGAGGGGCGTTCTGTTTCCTATGTCTGATTTTGCTAATGACGTCCCGGTCTGTTTTCTCATAGTGGAATGTGTGGAGCTTTCTTTTCTGGCTTCTATTTCTGCTTTTCTCAATTAGGAGGACACATGGATAGTGATCACTTCCATGGAACCCCAGTGCAATCCATCTGCAAACCGGTGCGAAGGTGGAAGACACCAGTGCCAGGTCTATGACACTATCAGAGTCCCCTGTTCAAGTGGCCATTCTTGTTGCCCTTCCATCATTCAAGCACACTAAATCGGTCGATACCAGTGCATTCTCTAGGTCTTCTCCCTGCTTGTTGGTTATGACATTACCCCACTGGTTGCCTCTAGCATTAAAGTCTCCGCAGAAAATAATGTTCTCTTCATCAAACTCGAAGTGATTCTGCCATTGTTGTGTGTCCACCTTCCCATTACAGGCATACCCATTTACAATCACGAAATGAACTGGGGTCTGCACCCTAACCACATGTACCTGCAATTCTGCACCATCCCACGCAGACATATCAACCTCAGCTGCTACCATATTGTTGTGCACAAGGATGGCCTGCCCAAAGTGTCGCCTATTGTAGAAACAATGAAATCCAGGAGTACTTACTGTCCTGTCACCAAGAAGAGTTTCTTGTAAAATCATTACATCGGCGCCGCATTATTTAATTTAAATGGTGAAAGAATGTCAGCAAATTTAAAAATTATTAACATAAATAAAACAAGAAACAAATTCCATATAAGAGTCTAAAAGGACACTAACTTGCATTACGGGAGTAGACATTCACGGTTCCATCTTCATATCCACAGAAGAGCCTCTCATCCACAAACTTCAAAGAAATAATCTTAGCAGGCATCGGCAAAACAGCCAATGGTTTTCTATGGACTCCATCTTGACTTGTTAATGAAAATATCAGGAGTCTAAATTCAAATGGAAAAAGAATAGAAAGCTTGTGAAATGATAGTTGTTTTTCTTTCTGTTGAATAATGCTATTTGTTAGTTAAAATTTCTTAAAACAGAGCACAATAAAATATGTATTGAGTGCCAGAATGCCCATAGAATCTGGGCTGATTGTGGTCAGCGACTCATAGAGTTAACTGCTTATGCTAGAATCAGTAACAAACAGCATCAAGATCCTAATCATGAGAATATTATTATATATTTTAGTTGTGTCCCTTGTTTTAGCGCAGAAAGGCAACACACAGATGATAAAACAAAAAAAACAATGACATCATCATTATACACCCAATAAAATATAGTTCGTGAATGTTTCTTAAATACATCTTCTGCAAGTACTTAAAACAGAATTTTACTAGATTAATTTGACAATTTTATGTTATTCTCTTAACTCTTTCAGGACTATTAACCAACATGTTGGTTTGATAAAAAGTGTTTATTTCTAACCATGGTATGTTACCTCATGGTTTCAGAGTTTGAACGTTAGAAAATTGTTAATTTATATTCACCGTTTATTTCTCAAATTTCTGTCACATAATGGCCACGCCCACTGCTGGTACTTCTTGCAGTCAACCAAAACGATATAGTGCAGAACAAGCTAGATCTATGTTCAAAACCTTGTTATTGAGCAATTCAGATATAAAGTATTCATCGTATTTAGACACGGACAATAATTTTTGTTGTTGTGATAATGGTGATAGTCGTAATATTAGTAATAGTAATGCTAAAATACAAAGACATTCTGGCTTAGGTTTAGCTTGTGGATCCTGCTATTCCAGCACTATCAGTGCCTCAGAGGAATCGAGTGGTAGTGATTCTGATAACGAAAGAAACTGGTACTTTAGGACATATCACACAAAATAAGTCCAGTTTTGTAAATAAAAATAATAAACTTGACTTTTAAATAATATTGTTATGAAGTCACATATATTTGTCATATTTTTCATTCTGGGATCATTTACAAAAATGTATATAATTTCATTATTTGTGGACATAAATTCACCAAATAAATGGTACTTTGGAGGAATTAGGATTATGTTGTGTAATATTTCAAGACAAATAGATAACAACACTTCTAACCATTGAAAAAGGTAAGTGAATTACAATATTGTGAATTAAAAATTATCTAACTTGAATATTTTATATTTTTTTAAATATATTTATTCCTTCAAATAATCACATATCATAAATATATTGCTATTTTCATTTTCTGTATCCATTTTCCTTTCCAGTGATGTATAACATATACCACATTTATCTAAATTATTATGTGAAGTAGTCAAATGATAAAGGTATATGGTGAAATTTTTTGAATCAGGAAAATTAATCTGGTCCAAACCTAAAAATAACATATTTCCTGTTCTGGTTCTAAATGAGTTAAATAATCTCTTTTATAGCATATAAAAAAATAAATCAGTAATAATTTATAATGGCATTTTTAGAGGGCAGTGCAGTTGATCTGTATTTTTCACGCATGTGCACAATTAACCCGACCTAGTGGTGCAGTATTTCTACTGTGTTAGTGGAAAAAAAAGAATGAATGGTTGAAAAACAACTATGCATTTGAGACACCATTTAAAGTGTAAATTAATTGTCATCTACATAATTATTACAGATATTTTTTAATCACTCTACCATGTCATCATCATCATCAAGTGCTGTCTCCACATAGAAGGTTGGCTATCATGGAGCGCCATTCTGTTCAGTCTCTTACTTTGGTGATGCAGGATTTCATGAGCTGACTTATCATCTTTTGATGTTAGTCTTGGTCTGCCTGTTTTATCTTGTATTTTTCCTTCCAAGATTAATTTTAGTAGGCTGCTGTGTCTTTCAACATGCCCCAAAAATCTCATTTGTCTTGTTTGAATTGTGTTTATCTGAAATAAGCTAGAATTTCTCTCCATGGCTTTCTTTGGAGTACGTGATGAGGCTCCATTCTCTTTCATGGTGGTCAACCATATTCGTTTTCTGTGCACAGAATATGCCTCTTGGTTCTGCTATGTAGTTTTGCTATAATCATATTTAAATGTTTAGGTCATGCTGACTTTTCACCAGCAACAGTCACATAGTAAAAAAGTAAAGTACCCTCATCATGCCAAGTGGCGTATAGGGAATATGGTGTTAGTGACCATAAATTTTACAGACCTTCGGCACATGATTTTTGGGGTAATGTGGTCAGTATCATGACCACGCCACTTTACTTTCCCCAGAAAAAAATCTGGTACCCATTTAAGGCTGGGTGAACCTGGGAGCCGTCAATTAGGATCCAGAATCTAGTCCTCTAGTCCTTTGTAGTCTAGTTCATTAACCACTGAGCTATCGTGACTCCCAATGCTAAATATGGTCACTCATAAAAGCTAGAAGTGGAAGTTAGTCACAACACAAAATGAGTGTGGAGAATGTACAATCAAAATGACTATAAAAGGCAAGATCTGAGACCAGAAGAGAAATGATTGGCAGAGAACTGATATATAATTCAAACAGAAAAAAAAGACCGCAAGAAAAATTGTTTGTCCACTTTGAAAAAAATTTCTCGTGATTCCCATACCACTGAAGGCATCGACAGAAAAGAAGTGAAAAACATAGAGCTCCGAGGCCTTCAGCAACATAAAGTGGGAACATAAAAAAACTGCAGTAACATCAAATGGATATGAATGAAACCACCAAACGAGCAAGAGCTTTAAGTTTGTATTTCTCTTGACAATCATAAAGAGGTGTAAAAGAAGTGAATAAGAAGAAAATATTTACACTAGATAATGTTGGTTGTTTTGTAGCATTTAAGAGAAAAATATTATTTCTTTAGCAAATGAATAGAACTTGAAGGGAAATAACTCATATCAAATAATGTCTTACTCCTTGTGTGATGTTGTTAGCCATACAGTGTCTTCAGGAAACAGGAAGTTCTTCGCTTTGAGCGTCTCACCACAGCCAGGGATTAACTCTACAGCTAATATGTCACTGTTGCATGCCCTGAAGGGGAATAGAACATAAACAGCAAGCTGAATGTATTGCTCAAAAGGAATATCTTTTGTGTCGGGGGACCTCGGTAGCCTAGTTGGGAAAACCACCCGACTGGACTACCGACATGCAGACGTTCCGTGTTAGATTCTCGCTGGGAGTAGTGTGAGTTGTACTCGTGGTTGGAAAAAATATATATGTACCCCCACGGTCGACCCAGTCGTTGGCAGAAATGGGTACCAGGGTATTACCCTGGAAAGATGAGGAATGTCACCTTGCATCGTGAGTTTCAATGCTTGAAGCGACACTATCCAGAAATCTCCTAACATTTCTGGATAGGCGGCCGAGCACCTATGGATGGAAACTCGCATGCTAAGATGCCGGTTCAAGTCTCATCCTTTACCTTTATTCCAAGTCTCATCCTTTACCTTTATTCCAAGTCTCATCCTTTACCTTTATTCCATGTTTAAAGTGTGCAAACATAAAACAATATTATAGAAAAGCTATTACACTTAAAAAGTAAAGTTTAGCTGTATAAAGGCTTCTTCCACAAATTAGTTGGCTTGTGGGGCATACAATGACCAAAGTCAGATTTTCAGGTGATGTGCAGGTCACCTTTACTTCCCAGAAAAATCTCAGGTAAGGTGTTGACTAATTGCATTTGCCAGCTCCATATCTATAGTGAAGAGGGACCAACTTTTGCATGAACATCACTTTTTCCTATTTTTTCACACTGGCAACCATGTGCTCAGATGTCCCCCACCATACAGGCAGATATTCACAGACTTCAATGTACTCTCATGTTTATCGTAGAGAGTTTTAACATTTTTGGGTAGATTTTTTGTTGCATTAATTTTGCCTGTGCACTGGCCATTTTGGCTTACTCTTTTTGATTTCCAATACTAAGAGTTCTTTAGTGTGCACAGAACACACATGGGACCTCTGGTTTTTGCCATTATCATAAACATTAAAATTCACTAGCCAGAGACAAGGGGAGGGTAAAGTCATGAAGAAATCACGGAACTGGTATTTTTTTTTTTATTAATTTTCCACTGTCTGTGTTGGTAATCAAACCTGGGACCTTCATGTCCAGAGATCAATGTCTTACCTCTAGACCACCCAGCCCTCTGATACCATTTTTCATCTTTAGAGGCTGAGTGAACCCTGGAGCCTTGCTGGTCAGAAAGGCTCCATTTAATCAACATATAATTTTTTTTTATTTTACACTAAGGTAGGCTATGGTTTATATGCAAATCATTTTCTTTAACTTACCAGAGGATTGCATTGCAATGTGTTTGCAACTGTGGTCCAGTGCACTAATTTTCAGCATGCAACTGTTTGATAGTTCTTTAATCTCCCTACTAGGCACAGAGTCAACAAATATTTGGGGAGATATTTATTAACAGACACAAAGGTGGGTAAAAAGGGAGTGCCCAGCACCCCATATATATATATATATATATTGACTCACTCTCAGACTGATCAATAAGGAAAAGAGATCATTAAGAAAAGGAGATTATTACAAGACATTAGAGAGCTAAGAGACAGAGAAGGAGATCATCATTATGAGATGGAGATTATGAGATAGAGAAGACAGAGCAGAGATACATACCTTAGAGTTTAGGAGAGAAAGATAGAGATAAAAACAGATTAGTGATAACGAACAATAATTAGCAGAGAATTAGTAATGCTATGATTGCTAATGAGAAGTTCATAAATAGCAGATGTAGTCAGTCCACGACAAGACTGGTATTTAGACTTATAGAAATGTGTTTATTGTGTTCTATGATTTACTGATCCCAGGATTATGTGAGTACGGTGGTTATCCAGACTGCCCGATAGTTTGATTATAATATCTGTACTGTATTACGTGATGATATAACTTGTGATTGTAGAAATGTGATTATAGTACAAATGTGATTATAGTAAAAATGTGATTATAGTAAATAAATGTTTTTGTGTGATGCAACACCTCAAGAGTTTGTTTGACTGTCAAAAGTAGATGCTAATTGAAAGTGTTAAAGAAAGACAAATGGCCTATAACAGTGCATGAAGTACAAAAAAGCATGGGACGAAAGAACTTCCGGTCAATACGACGGATAGGCGGCAGGAACCAATGAGGCTGTATCTAAAATGTGTTCCTTGTTGCAGTTTCCTCATATTCTGGGGCTACTGAGTTAGTGCTCTGTGCACATCATGAGCTGTGTTTTTCATCCGGATTGTACTTCGATATTCCAATTGCTTATGATGAATGATTATATTTTGTGACAAAGGATAGTTCAACTGCATGCACTTTCAGTGCAGCTACACCTTATGTCTTTTGATGTGTGCTGTAGCTGCTATGATGTGAACTGCAGCTGCCTTTCTTTGTTTGGATCCTTCAATGAGATGAGATGAGATGAGATGAGATGTTAATTTGGATGATTCCACTGTCACTAGTGGTTGAGAAATTATGGATTTTATTTTGTTTGCAGTGATACCCAGCCATCAAATAACTACAACTACTACTATAACTATGGCACGAAAGATATTACATTATATTAAAAGTTCAACAAAAATTAACGAGCGTCAAAGTTTTAAGACAAAGTATCAAAGAAAAGTACCAACTATCTTTTCACAATATTACCAACTCTGTTAATGAAATGGTGTGTTTATATGACAACAATGACGATCAAGGACATGATGAAGAAGATGCAAATGAAAATATGGAAGGGAAAGAAGATTAAGTATCCTCAAATGTATTACTTCTTAGAATGAAATATTCTGAAATTATTTGAAAATTAGAGAGTAAATAGACTCATGAAAGAGAGAGGTATCAAAACTCAAAATGAGGACAAAGCATCACACAGAAAAATCAAAGCTACGTTTTAAAATATTTTAAGGAAAAACGATTTAAAAAAAAACATTGGTCAGTTTTGTATTGGTCCTCCACTGAAGATCTCTTAGAGTCAAAACATTATTTTGTCTAGTTTCATTTTATCCTAGCAAAAGATGAAGATCCTATTTTTTGTTATTTTATTGTACAAAGAAATTTCCAGTCTAAGGTATTTTTACCATTATTAAAGGATTATTAAAGGAATATGAAGTTAAAATCCTCAGAATGGGAAACTGTAGACTCAATAACCACATGTACAGTAAATCAAAAGCTAGACAAGTATTGTAAGACAATAAACACCTGAAACCAACAGAGGCAACAGGAAAAATCTGGAAACACGTAAAGACAAAACCATGAAACAGAGATCACTAAGACAAACTACACCTGGAGAAGATTATGAAACAAAGACATCTTCTTCTTCTTTCCTTCCTCATTTGCCTTTCAGCGTCGAGGGGAGATATAATTTGCGGTCTTTTGCTCTTCTGTTCGCCTCTGCTGCTGTTATGTTTCCTAGTGCTTCTAATATTCCATCGACCCATCTTTTTCGTGGTCGACCCTTGGGTCTGGTGTTCTCACAACGTTTGTTGAAGGCTTGTTGTGTTGTGTTTTGTTCTTTCTGCATTGTCACATGGCCAAACCATCTTATCTGTTGTTTCCTTACATATTCTATGGCAGGGGCTATTCCTAGCTTTTTTCTCAGTTCTTCATTTCTCATCTTATCTCTTAGACTGTTCGTCTGAGACAAAGACATCAAAGGACAAAAATGAATGGTAAGCTTTTATTAATGCCCTACACTCCAAGGGAGGTTAAAAATGTCAAGAATAGAATAGGAAGCACAAGCAAAATATGATCATGTGGGCAGAGAAAAAAGAAACAGTAAAACATATCTTCCATGACTGTTTGAGTATTATAAAGTAATGGGAGGCAAAGGTGCCTCATAGCAGCAGAGCTGGAAACTATCAATGACCTACAACTGATGGCTTATGCCAGAATCTATGAACCAGAACCATCCAGACACTACTCCACCTCTTCACTGTGCCTTTAGAAACAGACTAACATATCTAGTGATTAGAGATCAAAGCGGGAAGACAACCTAGCACTCAAAAATAGCATGCTGAAGTTAGATGATGTGAACTGAAGGGCGCAAACATCACGGTTCTACAACAACTACAACACAACATATCTACATCCACTTAACATCCTTCTAAGGACAGATGATAAAGAGGACATCAATTTCTTAAGTAGTCATCGGGTGAACAACAGAAGAAAAAAATAAAGTAACGAATCAATAAAATAAACTTTATGGTGGTGAGAGGAATCTAGCAAATCTGAGTGTCCTTTTCATACAGAGATTTATGTTGGCATATAGAATAATTAGAGGGAAAAAATAAAAATAAATTAAATAATTCAAATTCAAATAATAATACAAAATACAAAGCGCAAATCTTAACGAGATGGAAAGAATATTTCGAAGAGCTTTTGAATGTAGAAACAAATCTAAAAACTCACAAAAAACAACTAACAGTTGGCGATAAAGAACCAAATATACTAATGGAAGAAATAGAAGAAACATTACGACTAGCACCAAGAAACAAAGCCCCAGGAATCGATAACATCCCAGTAGAAATGCTAACAGCAGCGGGAGAGGCAGGATGTAAATGGCTACACAGAATATTCAACGCTGCATGGATACAACAGCAAGTCCCAGACGATTGGAAACAGTCCATTATATTCTAATCTAATCTATTGACCTTTCGAGCCGTAACCGGCCCATAGGGCGTAGACCAAGATACACCTTCTCCTATATGAATTTTTGTTCTAGCAGTTTTCTTTTAAAGATATTTTATCAAATCTCGCCATCTGTCTCTGTTCTGTGCAAGCAGTTCTATCTCATTGAGGGAGCCGATTCCTGCTGCTCTTGCCTCTCTCATCAATGTTCTTCTCAGTGTCTCCCTGGGTCTTCCTCTTTTTCTTTTACCTGTTGTTTCCCATATGAACCATTATATTACCAATATGGAAAAAGAAGGGCAGCAGAAGAGACTGCAACCAATATAGAGGAATATCACTATTAAGCCACACAGGGAAGTTATATGCCAAGATAGTTGAAAAAAGATTGAGACCAATTATAGATCCACAACTAAGCGATGCTCAGATGGGCTTCAGGAGGAACAGAGGTTGCACAGATGCCCTATTTATCATAAAACAACTAGCGGAGAAAACAATAGAGCATAATAAAACACTGTATACAGCTTTTATTGACCAAGAAAAGGCGTTCGATAGGGTGGACAGGGAACAACTATGGTCCGTATTGCCCTTGTACGGAGTGAGTCACCACCTAGTAGAGATATGCAAGAGCCTCTATGAAAGTAGTCGCACTACAGTAAGATCTTCAGCAGGTTACTCTAAACATTTCACCATTAACTCCGGAGTAAGACAAGGCTGCGTGCTTTCCCCCTTACTTTTCATCACATATATGGACAATATAAGCAAATTAGCATGCCCAATCAAAGGAAACATACCAACACGGATGACAACAAACGATAACACAGAAGAGAACGAAATATACGTACCAGAAAACAACAGAAGAGAGGAAGAAATAAATGAAATACTATTTGCAGACGACCAAGTTCTGATACATGAAACAACTGAGGACCTACAAGAACATATCAACAGGCTAAACAACACTTGTAAACAATACAACATGAAGATCAACATAAGCAAAACCGAAGTAATGGCAATAGCGAGAAAGGAAGAAAAACTAAACATCATAATAGATAATACATCTTTGAAGCAAGTTGACAATTTTAAATATCTGGGTAGCACGCTAACACAAGACAATAACCAAGAAACAGAGATAGATATAAGGTGTAACAAAGCATGCCAAGTTATAGGCCAAGTATCAACACTATTGAAAAACAAAGCAATAACTACGGAAGCAAAAAGGGCAATATACAAATCAATTTTTCTACCAACTCTGTGCTATCAGTGCCAGAATTGGACGCTGGACTCTAGAACAATAAGAAAGATAACGACCACAGAAATGAAGTGTGTCAGAAGAATGACATAAAACAGCTTAAGGGACGGAGTAAGAAACACTGACCTGAGGAAGAAACTCGAAATTGAACCAGCCATCGAATACATAAAGAAACAACAGATAAATTGGTTTGGCCACATAACAAGACAGAAAGAACTAACAATGAATCAAAGAGCCATAAACAAACGCTACGAAAACGTCAGATTAAGAGGAAGACCGAGAAAGAGATGGATAAAGGGAATACTAGAGTCACTAGGAGGAATAACATCAGAAGAGGCCAACAGAAGAGCAAAGAATCGCAGATTATTTCTCCCCTCGACGCCAACGGCAACAGAGGAAGGATAGAAGAAGAAGAAGAAGAAGAATTCAATAGGGACACACGTCAACTTACGACATTCCTAATATAATTAAAACTCAATGTTAACTCAGAGAGTTGAACTCATGACATGCCATATATGAAGCTGAATGCCTTTAATGACATGTAGGTGACTGCAGAAATACTGAGTTTAGTGCTCTGTGCACACCATGAGCTGTGCTTTTCATCTGGATGGTGTTTTTATATTCAGATTTCTTACAATGGGTGATGATATCGTATGTTGAAGGAGAGTTCAGCTGCGTTGACCTGCAGTGCTGATATGCATTATGTCTTTTGACATATGCTGTGTTTGCTATGATGTGGGGCTGCAGCTACCTCTGTTTGTTTGAATGTTTTATGAAATGTTAATTCGGATGATTCCACTGGCACAGGCTATTGAGCAAATATGGATTTTCATTCTTTTGCAGTAATGCCGGGGCCTTCGTATAACAACAACTATAGGTGATTGCAGTACTAAC
The DNA here is from genome assembly GCA_032433765.1 of Megaustenia siamemsis. Taxonomy (NCBI): domain Eukaryota; kingdom Metazoa; phylum Mollusca; class Gastropoda; order Stylommatophora; family Ariophantidae; genus Megaustenia; species Megaustenia siamemsis. The sequence goes on from JAVIAB010000088.1 coordinate 40,112,972, forward strand.
TTGAATGATTCCATCAATGCAGGCCTGGAGTTGTGGATTGAAAGGACTGACACTTGACCGTGTGTAGGTGTGGATGAGCAGACCCACAAGTGCTGAACTCCTATTCCATAGGCAACCTTCTCTGGGTTTAAGAAGATGGCAACAGCACATTTGATCTGGGAAGGCACACAACAGAGACAGTTTAATGCTAAAGTACAAATAAATTAATAAAATTAATGTTAATAAAGAAGTAATGATGTTATGTTGTAAAGTGATTACAACCAAGAACTGCTTAAAAGAAGAAAGTGGAAGAGGTTGCACACAACAAATACATGCAGACGAAGTAGCTAGATGGACCATTTGCTCAGAATAAATTTTTTAAAGTCATAAGCAGTGCTGTGCCATGCAGTAGGACCAGGGCCAGATTTTTTTAATTTTTTTTTTTTTGGGGGGGGGGGGTTTAGCAAAAGAGACAAATGAAAATCTGGCAGAGGATAGTGAAAACAGAAATGTGAATAATCTGGGCCAGACAAGGAGCATTATGCAAAATCTGGTCATGGACCACAAGAAATGCAGGAAATTTGTTGTTTCCCTGGAAGATGCAACAAGGTGTTCAGCCAATGACTACCTTGTTTGTCTGTCACCAAGGAAGAAGAAAGGAATGTTATTAAAAAGATCATCATGACATTAGTTACAATTTGTGGATAATGATGATTAATTTGTCAACCATTTTAAAGAGAGTGTGGCATTGTGGCACAAATGAGTTATTATCTGTTTTCTCTAGATGTTGGCAGCAAACTTTGGTTTTGCTTTGGTCTCTAGATGTTGGCAGCAAACTTTGGTTTTGCTTTGGTCTCTAGATGTTGGCAGCAAACTTTGGTTTTGCTTTGGTCTCTAGATGTTGGCAGCAAACTTTGGTTTTGCTTTGGTCTCTAGATGTTGGCAGCAAACTTTGGTTTTGCTTTGGTCTCTAGATGTTGGCAGCAAACTTTGGTTTTGCTTTGGTCTCTAGATGTTGGCAGCAAACTTTGGTTTTGCTTTGGTCTCTAGATGTTGGCAGCAAACTTTGGTTTTGCTTTGGTCTCTAGATGTTGGCAGCAAACTTTGGTTTTGCTTTGGTCTCTAGATGTTGGCAGCAAACTTTGGTTTTGCTTTGGCCTCTAGATGTTGGCAGCAAACTTTGGTTTTGCTTTGGTCTCTAGATGTTGGCAGCAAACTTTGGTTTTGCTTTGGTCTCTAGAAAGGAACTGGGTGGTCTAGAAGTAAGACGTCGGCCTCTGGACATGAAGGTCAAAGTTCTGCCACAGGCAGAATGTGTCATCTGTTGCCAATTTTCCCCACCACATTGCTTGTGATCTATGTCTGTTTTACCTTCTTTCTTCATGTTAATTCTTGTGATGACTTGTGGATTTTTTCTCAAAATGTTACCTATAGAACTCCAATGTCTGAAACCTATCAAATTTTGAAGAATTTGTGTTTTGGTGCGGTAATTTTTACTATGGTATCGTAATCTTGGGTTTATTGATAATTAAATAATAGAATAAATAGAAGACTAACTTTTGCACTAACAATAAACTGACAAAATAGTACTGAAAACTCCAGGAATATGCCCAATAGATAACAACACACATCAATAAAGAGATATGCTACTTCAATGATAGAAACTGAGCAACAATGAGTGTACAAGGACTCACCTGAGTGATAAAATGTATGAAATTGCAAGAAGCCAGAGTCATATTGTAAACACTGTGTGCAATTATTCTTTTTTTTTTCACACTTTTAGAGCAGTTTCTTGTTCTTGATATCATCTATTTAATTCGATAAACAAATTACAATTATAATCACCGCACACTTTATTTACCCCATAGAAAGAACTACAACCAATTTACATTCACTCTCGACAACATTTTTAAAAATGTTTTGACATACCTTGGTATAGTTTTTTGGCACATCAACAGGCACATGTTTCATAAAGTGGGCAGGATTCAGATCAAAGTCATCACCATCACTGCCAGTTGTCCCATCCCAAGCCAAATTATTGGACTTATCTTGTGCTAATTTGGCCATCAAAAAATCAATGCACCAGTCTTGTTTTATTGCAGCTGTCTGAGTTTGAAGCACATAATGCAATTTGTCTGACCTAGAAAGTAACAGATTTATCCAAATGGAATTAAACCTGAGGACCAGTCCAACAAGACAAATGCACTTAAATATTAACCCTGGACTACGATACCTACCTGTGGCGGACTTTATTACATTCTGTAGTACAAAATACTACCACTTAATTGTAACATTCATCATGTGCCATACCAACTGGCGTAGGCGATCATGTCCTTCCACAATTTTCTATCCACAGTGCATCGTATCCATTTGTTGTTGACTGTTTTCCATGCCATGACTCCAAGCTATTCAGTATTTTCTCTCTTTGTCGCCCACGATCTCTCTTTCCTTTTATTTTGCCAGTTGTAACCAAATATTCCAACTTTCCTCTCTCATGATGTGCCCGAAAAATGTTGATTGTTTCTTTCTGATGTTTTTTAGGAGTTCCCTTTTTGTGTTGGCCTCTTTGAGAATTTCCTTATTGATCTTTTTAGCAGCCCAGGGAACTTTCAACATTCTTCTAAGAAATCCCATCTCTGTGGTCTCTAATCGTCTTTTCAATTGTTTCACTACTGTCCATGATTCGCTTCCATAGGTCAGAAATGGTTCTATATAGCACCGATGAACTCTCTGTCTCACTTCCATTGACATAGATTTGTTGCATAAGATATTTTTCTCATTTTCTGAAATGCCATTCTGACCTGAGCTACTCTGCTTTTTATTTCTGTGGTGCATCTTCCGTCTGATGTTATTATTGTGCCCAAGTATTTGACACATTGTACTTGATTCAGATTTGTCCTGTTTATTTTTATGCTGCATGATGGTGACAATTGTTTCTTTGATATGACCATTACTTCAGTTTTCTTACTATTCAGACTGAGACCATTTTTGCTGCTTTCTTTTACTATTATGTCTATCATTTTTTGTAGTTCAATATCTGTCTCTGCTATTAAGACTGTGTCATCCGCATATCGCACATTATTTATGTTGTGACCGTTGACTTCAATTCCTTTTTTGTCTACTATTGATCTCATAATATGTTCGTTGTAAAGTGAAAACAAATCTGGCGACAGAACACAGCCTTATCTGACTCCTTGTTTTATATATAGGAATTGTCCTGTTTTGTAACCGTGAATGATGAAACATACATATTTAAATCATAATTAAGTGAAGACAAAACAGGATTAGACAAAATTAGCATAGGGATGACTAAGAGACCATGGTAAACCGCACTGACTGACCACTGGTTGTAAACTTATCGTAGCCTTCTGTAAGGAATGTAGGACTCCTAAACTAAAGGTGCCAGATGGCTGGGGAATGACCTTAGCTGTTGGTGGGGAACGTAGAACTCATAAACAAAAAAAAAGGCTAATCACACGGTGTCAGATGATTGGAGAGGGTCACTTGAGTGTAGAGAGGAGTGGAGCAGGTCAGATGTCATTTTTATCTGGAGAAAGAATAGTTGGCGGGAGAAAAAAGTTAACTGTCGATCAAAGGACAGGGGTATAAAGGTTAGAGGGCAGACTTGAGAAGGGACTTCCAATTTTAGACTCCGAACTAGTAACACACAGAGATAGGCACCGAAATAGAGAAGAGACTAGAAATAGAGAAGAGACTAGAAATAGAGAAGAGACTAGAAATAGAGAAGAGACTAGAAATAGAGAAGAGACTAGAAATAGAGAAGCAGAACTACAGGAAAGCAGAATTATAATTACAGATCAAAATTAGAAGTCACGCACTAGAACTAGAGGACGAGAACTAGAACGAGAGATGGAGAACTAAAGATAGGCACCGAGATAGCCATTGAAGAACGTTAGAAGCAGAAGACACAGACGAAAGAGAAACAATAGATAGAGAGACAGCTAGAATATCCACTATACAAATAGCTGAGGTACAACACTGACGGTAGTCGAAGTACTTCATCGGCCAAGACTGTTAACAGATCGAACAAGTGTCTACAGAAACGCTAGGAAGGATAGCCTGATGGTATCTATATGTATATAGATAATAAGACTATTCAAATCATATGTACTATCAACCCTTATGTATGGGGAAAGCTGGAAAACAACAAGAGATATAGAAACAAAGTTGAACGCATTCGAAAATAAATGTCTAAGGAAAATACATGGTATAGCATGGAACAAATTCAAAACAAACAAGGAAATTAGAGAAATCGCCAATCAACCACTAATATCTTCAGTAATAAAGAAAAGACGATGGTCATATGTTGGACATGTGATGAGAAGCAATAATAACCGAATAGCAAAGCAAGCCCTCATGTGAGAAACAGGTAAGAGGAAAAGAGGAAGACCCTGAGAGACATAGAAGAACATTAATGAGAGAGGCAAGAGCAGCAGGAATCGGCTCCCTCAATGAGCTTGCACAGAACAGAGACAAATGACGAGATTTGATAAAATATCTTTAAAAGAATTGAAAACTGCTAGAACAAAAATTCAGATAAGAGAAGGAGTTTCTTGGTCTATGCCCTATGGGCTGGCTATGGCTTGAAAGGTCAATAGATATATAGATAGATAATCACCATAGCTTGTCAAATAACATAGATTTTGCTTATGGGTGCTAACCATCCCAGGTTCCACACTTTGAGTTGTTGGCCAAGCCAACAATTATCCAGTGATTGTGGACCTGTCTAACACAATAACTGTCCTCTTGAATAGTTTTCAGAGCTTTATTGACTGCCTTTATTCACAATTTGGAGATGGTTAACATGTAGCTTTCAAGCGGTTTGTGACTGACACATTAAACCAATTTTTTAATAAGCACAGTATATTTTAGTATATATATATATATTAGTATATATTTAGTATAGTCTGATTACCAACTTACCTATAGTCTAAGTTTTGTGTTTGTGCTGATGAGTTTTGATTTCCACAACTTTTCAAGGCTTCTGAAAGACATTGCTGCTTTAGCTATTCTGATTCTAATTTCTTTGCTTGTATTCCCTTCTCAATCAATGTGACTTCCAAGATAGATAAAGTGATCGATCTCTTCCACTGGTTTGTTTTCCATGTATATTTTGTCATCTGTTGGAATTAAGCTTTTTATGACATTAGTCTTTTCATGATTGATCTTGAGCCCAATTTTGCTGGCTATTGATGATAGTTCATTTGTGTTTTCCTGCATCGTTTTTATCTGAATGTTGATGAGAACTATGTCATCAGCAAAGTCAAGGTCCTCCAAATGGTCTCCTTGTATCCATTCGATGCCTTTATTACCAGTGCAGCATTTCTTCATTATGAAGTCCATAACAACTCCAAATAACAAGGGCGATAAAATACATCCTTGTTTAACCCCAGTTTCTATTGGGAAACATTTGCACAGTCCTTCCTCTGTTTGAACTGCACATGTGTAACCATCATACATGTCTTTAATAATATTTATGATTTTTGATGGTAAGCCATATTGCTTCAGAATTTTCCACAAAGAATCTCTATGAATACTGTCAAATGCTTTTTTGAAGTCGATGAAGTTAAGTACAAAAGGTTTTTGCTTTTCAATGTGTTCCTCCGATATAAGTCGAAGAGTGAAAATGTGGTCAAGGCAGCTTCTCCCTTTTCTAAACCCAGCCTGTTCTTCATGCATTACTGTATCTATTGAATCCTTTATTCTATTTAGGATGATTTTGCAGAATAACTTTGAGGCAACTGACAAAAGTGTCACGCCTCTCCAGTTGTTACAATCTCTAAGATTGCCCTTTTTTGGAATCTTAACAATGATTCCTTTTTTCCATTTATGAGGCGTCTTCTCTGCTTTCCAAATGATGTTGAACATTTTCTGGAGATGTATTAAATTATGGCTATCAATTGCCTTGAGTATCTCAGCTGTTAACTTATCCTCTCCAGCAGCCTTGTTATGAGTCATACGTTTTAAGGTGGTTTATATTTTGCTCAAGGTGAAGTCATCTAAATTTACATCTAATTCTGCTGCTGGCGTTTCATATGGTGATTAGAGTACCATTAAATCATATTACAATGTCGGGCATCTCTAATTCTCACATTTCCAACATTTCTAGGATGCCGACAATTCAAAGAAAACCAGGGTTGTCCATTCTGACATATATCATCAAATGATATCAGCATCTAACACGTCTCAATGTGTTGTAGAGTTAGGTTATGGTAATTAGATTAACTTTTAGTCAGAGTTCAGGTGGATATGAGGCTAAAACTCATAAAGCACAGCTTCAAGAAGTGACAAGACATTTAAATTTAAGACTGCCAGCTTCACAGTGATGTAATTCATGACCCAGCACAAAGATGTAATTCATGGCCCAGCACAAAGATGGAATTCATGACCCAACACAAAGGTGTAATTCATGACCCAACACAAAGGTGTAATTCATGACCCAGCACAAAGATAGAATTCATGACCCAACACAAAGATGTAATTCATGGCCCAACACAAAGGTGTAATTCATGGCCCAACACAAAGGTGTAATTCATGACCCAACACAAAGATGTAATTCATGACCCAACACAAAGATGTAATTCATGACCCAACACAAAGATGTAATTCATGACCCAGCACAAAGATGTAATTCATGACCCAACACAAAGGTGTAATTCATGACCCAACACAAAGATGTAATTCATGACCCAACACAAAGATGTAATTCATGACCCAACACAAAGATGTAATTCATGACCCAACACAAAGATGTAATTCATGACCCAACACAAAGATGTAATTCATGACCCAACACAAAGATATAATTCATGACCCAACACAAAGATGTAATTCATGACCCAACACAAAGATGTAATTCATGAACCAGCACAAAGATGTAATTCATGACCCAAGCTGCCCACCTCCCTAAGAGTGTTAGAAAACTAAAAGCTGAAAGCTTTTCTCTAGGGGTCTCTTCTGATAGATTGCCACCTATTGTCAAGCGCTGTATAAGGATTCTATTGTCATTAGTCTGTTTCTCAAAATGTCCAAAACTGGTGACCCATCACAAGTGAACGTCCTCTCGATCGCTGCAGCAAAATGTATCTGTGGTTTTATTAATTTAGGCTCTCTGACGTATGTTTCTGCGTTGAAATCAAAATGATGTTCTACTTAGTAAATCTGCACTGCCGAGTACGTCCAGCAATGTTCCTTTTTCAAGTTACAAGTCAAGTATTGTTTGTAAAAGCGACTTTCACCATCTAGTGTTGTCATGCGCTTTATGTCACATTTAGTGCTGTTCAATGTCCGACATGTATATTTTTTGACGCAAGTTATTTACAAGCTGAAACATATTTACTGTGGACTGCTCCGTCAAGTCGACCGATGATTTTGTGTTTATAACTAACAGTGTGTTTATATGTTCGGTTGCAGTCAAGAACAATATCCTAACATCGTCAAACGCTATACATTTTTGTTCTCAATATGACGATCATCATTTTCGGGAGGACGTGAAATTCCGGTATATGGTGGATAGGTGGCAGGAACCATTGAAAGCTGTGTCTGAAAAGTGTTCCTTGTTGCAGTTTCCTCATATTCCAAGTCCGGCTTGTTGCAGGAGCTACTGAGTTAAGTGCTCTGTGCACACCGTGAGCTGTGTGTCTCATCTGTTTTGATCATGTTTCGATATTCCAATTGTTAACGATGAATGATGATATATCGTATGACAGGGAACAGTTGGCTGTGTTCACTTTCTGCACGGTTTCGCCTTATGTCTTTTGGCGTGTGCTGAGACTGCTATGATGGGGACTACAGTTACCTTTCTTTGTTTGGCCGATGAGTTAGTAATTCGGATGATTCCACTGGCACGGGAGGTTGAGCAATTATGGATTTTAATTCGTTTGCAGTGATACCGAGGCCTTCCATAACCAATAACCAATAACCAATATAGATAATAAATTATGACTTATTTATAACACACCAAGTTTGTTCATTCTTGAATGTGTGGTGTCATGTCATATACGAAGAACAATTAGAACACGGCTATAGTTTGTTTGCTAATTCGTATAGGTGCTGTTTGTTGCCAGTCCATGTTTTTTTATGATTCACAGATCCTTGCCATCAATGTTTAATTTCTCCAGCATATTTATTATTTTCACATGCTTTACTTTGTCAAATGCTTTTGTGTAGTCTCATCATCATCATCATCGAGTGCCTTCTCCGCAACGAAGGTTGGCTACCATGGATCGCCATTCTACTCTGTTTCTTGCTTTGATGGTGCAGGCTGTCATAGATTGATTTGTCCATCTTTTGATGTTACTCGTCCATGTTAGTCTTGGTCTGCCTCTGCCTCTATTACCTTGTATTTTCCCTTCCATAATTACTTTTAGTAGGCTGTTGTGTCTTTTAACTTGCCCCAAAAATTTCATTTGTCTTGTCTTAATTGTATTTATTAGTTCTCTTTTTATTTTCAGTTGTTTTAAAACTTCATCGCTTGTTTTCTTTTCTTTCCATCCAATTGTACCTATTATTCTATAAATCTACATTTCAAAGGCTTCAATTTTCTGTTCTGTTTTCTTGTCTAATGTCCATGTTTCTGCACCATACAGGAATACTGAGATGATGTAACATTTTGCCATTCTTAGTTTCAGCCCTGCTGATATTTCTTTTGTTGTTAGTATATTTTTCATGGTATTAAAATTACTTTTTGCCATACATATTCTTTTGTTTATTTCAATTTTACATTTTCCATCATTGGTTATAGTATGTCCCAGGTAGTTGTAGTTCTGGACTGTCTCCAGATGTATTCCCTCCACTGAGATATTTAATTGTAGGTCTTGAGAATTTTCTTTATTTATTATCATAGTTTTAGTCTTTTTGATATTCATATCTAGTCCATATTTTTTGCTTGTCATGTTTATTTCATTAAGTAATTGTTGTAGATCTTTAGGATTTTCTGTTAGTAGAACAGTATCATCAGCATATCTTAGGTTATTGATTATCTTTCCATTAATGTTTAGGCCTGGCATCTCTGCATCCTTGTCTTACTCCTCTTTTTATGTCCATGGGTGTAGAGTTCTCTTTGTTATATTTTATTATTGCTGTTTGCTCCCAGTACAAATTACATATTAGTTGTATGTCTGTGTCGTCTAGATTTATATGCTTTAGGCAATCTATAAGTTGGTTATGGTGTATTCTATCAAAAGCTTTGGTGTAGCCTATGAAACAGGCATATATTGGTTTGTTTACTTCTATGTACTTTTCAATCAATGTTCTCATGCTAAATATGGCTTCTTTTGTGCCACCGTTTTTCCTGAATCCAAATTGTTGCCCATCTAATTCAGTAGTGATTTTATTCTGAATCCTTCCCTGTATAACTTTTAGTAAAATTTGTGTTACCTGACTCATTAGGCTTATTCTGAAATCACTGCATTAAACTGCACCATTCTTTGTAGGCAATGCAATGAAAGTTAATGTTTTTAGTTCGTTTGGTGTGTATCCTGTATGGTATATGTCATTGTATACATCTGTGATCATTTCTATGCCAAAATCTTCTAGAGCCTGTATTATCTCTATCTGTATATTGTCAGGTCCTGCTGCCTTTCCCTTTTTCGTTGTTTTTATAGCTTTTTCTACCTCAGATTTCAGGATTTTATAGTTGTGTGTACATTTTATGTCTGGCTTTTTGTCCCTTTCATCATGAAATAATTCTGTTATATATTCTTGCCATCTATCTATTATATCTTTGTTGTCTGTTAGCATTCTTCCCTCTTTGTTTGCAATACATCCGTTTCCTGCAGCTTTTTGTCTTTATTAGTCATTCTCTTTATTTCTGTGTTCATCTCTCTTCAATTTTTGTTTACTTTCCATTGTTTCAACTTCTAGACATCTTTGGTTGAGCCAGTCTTCTTTTGCCTTTTTGCACATTCTCCGTATATCATTGTCAATATACTTGTATCTGGCAGTTTCTTTACCTCTACAGATCTTTCTATCTATGTTCTTAAGATGTATATTGCATTAATGGTGCCCTTTCCTTCCACAAATCCACATTGTTCCTCACTAATTTCTGGTTTTATTTTGTCTCGTTACACGTCTAGTGATTCATAGTAATATTTTCATCATATGGCTCATGAGACTAATACTGCGATGGTCTTCACAATCAGTGGCGCCTGACTTCTTCGGTATGGCTACAAAGATAGATTTTAGTAGATCTTGGGGTATGTGTTCAGTGTTATATATGTCATTGAGCAATTTTGTTATGACTTGTACTCCCAGCTCTCCTAATGCATTTATCTCTTCGATTGTTACATTGTAACATTAAGAGCACTAAAATCAGCATTTTATTTGAACTTTTGATACACAAGTTTACCAATTACACACACCGGGAACTCAGATTTTGTGCCCCAGGTTGATTTATGACCCAAAAGTGATCACTTGGACCAGATATGCTACTTTGTCTATTCAGACGAATGCCATAAATTTGCCAGTATGTTAGGCTACCTCAAACAAAGCATTATTCACTGAGTTTCCCAAGTCACAAAGAACTGTTTCATGTCGCTAAAGACCAAGAAAATTTCCCTAGTCAATGGAAAAAAAAAAAAAAAAAATTTAGCCCAAAATTTTTTTAAATTATATGATACCTCACAAAATGGGGTGGGGGGGTGGGGGGGGGGGGGGGTGTGAAATCCTTCATCAACAGAAACAAATCCAAACACTCAGGGGTCACCAGAAATAGTAATTAATAAGAAGGGGGGGGGGTGTTTAATGTTTGAATACTGCAAACTATCAAATTTTGAAGAATTTATGTTTTGATGCGTAATTTTTGCTGCAGTATCGTAAAAAGTTAATTTATTTTTCTTTTGTGTTTATCGCATAATTATTAATTTATTACTCTTCTATCTTCTTCTTCTTCTTTCCTTCCTCATTTGCCTTTCAGCGTCGAGGGGAGATATAATTTGCGGTCTTTTGCTCTTCTGTTCGCTTCTGCTGCTGTTATGTTTCCTAGTGCTTCTAATATTCCATCCATCCATCCTTTTCATGGTCGACCCTTGGGTCTGGTGTTCTCGCAACACTTACTGAAGGCTCGTTGTATTGTGTTTTGATTACTCTGCCTTGTCACATGGCCAATCTGTTGTTTCTTTATATATTCTATGGCAGGGGTTATTCCTAGCTTTTTTCTCAGTTCTTCATTTCTGATCTTATCTCTCAGACTGTTTCCTGCCATTCGTCTAACACGTTTCATCTCAGTAGAGGTTATTTTTCTTATTGTTCTTGCATTTAGGGTCCAGGTCTGGCATTGGTAGCACAATGTTGGGATGAAGATTGTATTGTACAGTGCCAGTTTTGCCTCTACAATACAATCTTCATCCCAACGTTGCACTACCAATGCAAACTCTTCTGTGATAATCAAATAAATATGAACATATCCTTTTGCTGCAACAATTACAAAAAAAGAAAAGGAGAAGACAGCAGGTTCACGTGTGAAGATTTGCAATAACTAATTTTTTTATCCATTAATTACAGAAATGTCTATCATTAAATCATATGTAAATAATACACAAAAAGTCAGAAATACAAAAAAAAAATATTTTTTTTTAAATACCCAAAAATCACAAATATAAAAAAAAAACAATGTCAAATATTTTGAATTAGGGGGTAGACAGCAGACAAATGAAACAAAATAAACAATTTCAACTCAGTATAATTCATGACAAAAATTTGTTTAACGTCATGTTAAAAAAACAGAATAATGTTAACAGACCTAGAAGTGTCCTGCAGAATAATAGAGCAACTATTGACCAAACGCAACTGTTCTTCTTTTATCTGAATCATACGCTGTAAATCTCTTGAAACTTCATGAACTAGTTCCTCTCGCAGACCCTGAGGATATTTAAATATCAAATGAGTGCTAAAGGAACACCATAATTTAAACTAAAAAAACTACTGTAAGCTCTAATAGAAATTTCTTTTCTTTCTTTAACCCTAGATTACATCACACTGAGGTGCAAAATAAAGACAAGCTAAAGACAAGCGGAACAATATTAAAACAGGTAAATGAATTTAAGTATCTGGGAACAATGTTAACCTCAGATGGTAGATGTACAACAGAGGTGAGATGCAGAATGGCTCAGGCAAAAGCAGCTTTCAAAAAATGAGGAAGGTACTATGCAATCCATTTTTGACAACAGAAACAGGAAAAAGAGTTCTTAAATGTTATGCACAACCAGTTTTAACATATGGATGTGAATCATGGACAATAGGAAAACAGACAAGAAAATCACTGGAGGCTGTAGAAATGTGGTTTTACAGAAGAATGTTGAGAATACCATGGATAGCCAAGAAGAGTAATGAAAACGTTCTGAAAGAGGCCAAAGCAAAAAGAGAGCTAATTTCCAATATTAGGAAGAGACAATCATCATTTTTTTGGCCATGTAATGAGAAGAGAACAGCTGGAATACATTGTAACAACTGGAAAAAATGAGGGACGAAGAGATAGAGGGAAGCAAAGAGAAAAAATAACAGACAGCTTAAGAGAATGGCTTGGCAGAAGGTCAACAACAGAAATGATAAATAGCTGCCGAGATCAAAAGTTGTGGAGAGACTTGATCACCTACGCCACTGATGATGCTTACAATGTCCCACACACTTATATGTCCTACACACTTGTAAGCTTACATGCCCTGCACACTTACATCCTGTATACTTACAATGTTCTACACACTTACACACATACTTATATGTCCTACACACTTATAAGCCCAGTAAGCTTATATGCCCTGCACACTTACATGTCCTGTATACTTACAATGTTCTACACACTTACATGTCATACATACTTATATGTCCTACACACTTATAAGCCCAGTAAGCTTATATGCCCTGCACACTTACATGTCCTGTATACTTACAATGTCCTACACACTTACATGTCATACACACTTATATGATCTACACATTTACAATGCCCTGCAAGCTTACATGCCCAGCACGCTTACATGTATACCTCAGTGGTTAGTGAACTGGACTACAAAGGACAAGAGGTAGGGTTCGATCCCAACCGACGGCTTCCAGGTTCACCCAGCCTTAAATGGGTACCGGATTTTTCTGGGAAAGTAAAGCAGCACGAGCATAATACCGACCACATTACTCCAAAAATCATGTGCTGAAAGTCTGTAAAATTTATGGTCACTAACACCATATTCCCTATACGCCACTTGGTGTGACGGAGGCTCTTTAATTTACACTTACATGTCCTGTTTACTTACAATGTCCTACACACTTACATGTCATACACACTTATATGATCTACACATTTGTAATGCCCTGCAAGCTTACATGCCCGGCACACTTACATGTCCTGTATAAGAACGCTTTAATGTTGACAGGAGACCACTAATCTGCCCCAGAACAGTGTGGTCATGAACCATCTCATGCAGGTCAGCAAACAGGTGAAAAGGGTCATCTTCTGGCATTTCTGTTGAAAAGGTTAAAGATATAAAGAATAATTTTAACCCTAGATTATGAAACTCATTTGAACGTAACTGTTTTACAAAACTATCGTAAAATTTACAACTCACATAAAAACCTATGTAACTTTCAGAAAAATTTTTTTACATTTTGTTACAAATATGACAATGAATATATACAAAATGACATTGAGAAATAAATACAACTTAAAAATAATCCAAACAACTAAGGAGAACAGTCAGTACAAATGTGGAATTTATGTCCACAACAAATACCATTATTATAAACGACACAAAAGTTTGTCATTTTTCTGGCCTTTCATGGGCACGGGGGGGGGCAACTGTTTATGATGGACCAGCCTGGGTTTGAACTGTCAACTTTGGGTTCAGTTTTTAGAATGTCTTTATATTTTACTTACCTATTGAGCTTACCATTCGACATAGCAATAATACAGACATATGCACCTACTCAAGACTATACAGATGAACAAATAGAGAATCTTGATTGTAATGGGCGATATAAATACTAAAGTTGGAAAAGGTAGATAAAAGACCATTATAGGAAATCATGGTTTAGGAAAAAGATGTTAAAGATGAAAAAGATTAAAACAATTTTGTGAAGAAAACAGAATGATAATATGTAACACACTTATTTTGAGCAAGAGAAAAGTAGACCGTACACGTGGAAAAGCCCTGGAGAAAAGAAGAGGAATCCAATAGACTACTTCTTCTTTCCTTCCTCGTTTGCCTTTCAGCGTCGAGGGGAGATATAATTTGCGGTCTTTTGCTCTTCTGTTCGCCTCTGCTGCTGTCATGTTTCCTAGTGCTTCTAATATTAAATCGATCCATCTTTTTCATGGTCAACCCTTGGGTCTGGTGTTCTCGCATCACTTATTGAAGGCTCGTTGTATTGTGTTTTGATTACTCTGCCTTGTCATGTGGCCAAACCATTTTATCTGTTGTTTCCTTATAATATCTATGGCGGGGGCTATTCCTAGCTTTTTTCTCAGTTCTTCATTTCTGATCTTATCTCTCAGACTGTTTCCTGTCATTCATCTAATCTCAGTAGAGGTTATTTTTCTTATTGTTCTTGCATCTAGGGTCCAGGTCTGGCATTGGTAGCACAACGTTGGGATGAGTTTTGTAATGTATAGTGCTCGTTTTGCCTCCGGAGTTATTTTCTTGTTGGACAATAGTGGTGATAACTGTCCGATGATTTGACAAGCTTTGTTGCATCTTGATTCTATCTCTGCCAATAGACTACCTAAAATATAGGATCTGTAACAGTGTCAAGAAAGCCAAAACCTATCAAAGTTCAGATATTAACTCAGATCACAATCATGTAATGATTAAAATGAAAGTCAAACTAAAGAGAAACAAACAAAAGATTAAATCATCAACAATACCACTAGACATTACAGCTTTAAATCAAAAAAGATCTTAAAGATACTTATGCAAGTAAAGAACACATAACAGAAGCTGCCAGAAAAAAGGATTGAGCAGTACAGAAGAGAAAATCCTGATAAAAAAGTTATAACCAAATGGCAGTGCATAAAGAAAAGCATGGAAGAAACTTGCGACATCTGACCCAAAAAGGAAAGGAACAAAAAATGAAAATGGATAACTGACACTATCTTGGAAAAAATGGAAGAAAGAAAGCAAGCAAAGAACACTAACTATACAACAAAATAGATAATTAAACACGCAAAAAAAAGTGCAAAGAGGCAAAAGAAGATTGGCTCAGCCAAAGATGTCTAGAAATCGAAACTATGGAAAATAAACAAGATTTAAGAGGGGATTCACATAGAAATAAAGAAAATGGCTAATAAAAATTAAAAATCTGCAAAAAGTGGATATTTGCAAACAAAAAAGGAAAAATGGTAACATGCAACAAAAACATAATCAATAGATGGCAGGAATATATAACAAAAGAGAAAAGAAACCAATTATAAAATATATGTCAGGCTATAAAATCTTAAAATCAGAAGTGGAAAAAGCTATACAAACAATGAGAAAGTAAAAAACCTGACAACAAACAAATAAATAGGATAAAGGCACTTGAAGATTGTGATATTGAAGTGGTCATAGTTACATGCATTGACATATACTATACAGGATACATACCATATGAACTAAAAACATCAACTTTCATTGCATTGCCTAAAAAGAATGGTGAAGTTGAATGCAGTGACTTTAAAACAATAAGCCTAATGAGCCATGTCACAAAAATCTTGCTAAAAGTTTAAAAGGAAGGATTCAGATTAAAATCAATACTGAATTAGAAGATCAACAATTTGTATTTAGGAAAAATAGTGGGACAAAAGAAGCCATATTCTGCATGATGACATTAATATAAAATACACAGAAGTAATTAATTCATTGAGTGCCGTCTCTGCATCAAAGGTTTGCTACCATGGAGCGCAATTCTTCTCTGTATCTTGCTTTGATGGAGCAGGTTGTCATAGGTTAACCTGTCCATCTTTTGATGTTACTCGTCAATGTTAGTCTTGGTCTGCCTCTATTACCTTGTATTTTCCCTTCCAAGATAACTTTTAGTAGGCTGTTGTGTCTTTTAACATGCCCCACAAATTTCATTTGTCTTGTTTGAATTGTGTTTATTAATTCTCTTTTTATTTTTAGTTGTTTTGAGACTTCATCATTTGTTTTCTTTTCTTTCCATCCAATTCTACCTATTCTTCTATAAATCGCAGTGATAAAACACAGAAGTAAGCAAACCAAAAATTGTCTCCTTCATAGACTACACCAAAGCTTTTGATAGAATACACCATAAACAACTTATAGACTGCCTAAAAGATATGCATCTAGATGTCACAGATATACGACTAATACCTAATTTATACTGGGAACAAACAGCAATAATAAAACATAACAAAAAGAACTCTACACCTATTGATATAAAAAGAGAAGTAAGACAGGTATGCATTCTATCACCAAAACCATCCTATCAAGAGTGAAATGTAGTTTTCCCAGAACACCTTTATTTATACATGAAGCAACATTTTACTGGTTATAACTAAAATACTATGTTGAGATTAAAGCAAGCAGCCGTGACTCTAACCTTAACAAGCTTATTCTTTTGTGAACATTTGGCGTCTCCTTTATCATCATAAAGCTGTAACCACATTGTGTTTTTTTCTAAACAAACTATCGTACAGCTCACCAGGCTTAGAAGAAACAATATGAATCCTTCCTGGTTCACGTTTGATGAAACTCTGCATGTCAGGTGTGATGGCTGTATCTTTTAGTTCAAGGTCCTTCATCTTTGCCATCCATCTCAGCAGCAATCTCTCCACTGTAAAGTCCGACTGTTCTCTGAGGAAAATAAACATTTATTTGGTTATTTGGTTATGGAAGGCCTCGGTATCACAGCAAACGAATTAAAATCCATAATTGCTCAACCGCCCGTGCCAGTGGAATCATCCGAATTACTAACTCATCTCCCAAACAAAGAAAGGTAACTGTAGTCCCCATCGTAGCAGTCTCAGCACACGCCAAAAGACATAAGGCGAAACCGCGCAGAAAGTGAACACAGCCAACTGTTCCCTGTCATACGATATCATCATTCATCGTAAACAAGCGGGATATCGAAGCAGGATCAAAACGGATGAGACACACAGCTCACGGTGTGCACAGAGCACTTAACTCAGTAGCTCCTGCAACAAGCCGGACTTGGAGAGGAAACTGCAAGAAGGAACACTTTTCAGACATAGCCTTCAATGGTTCCTGCCGCCTATCCACCATATACCATGGGAGTTCACATCCTCCCGAAAATGATGATCGTCATAGCACTTGATGAAATAAACATTTTGTAAGATTAACAGTTCAACAAGCTTTTCACCACAGAGATGGGACATCTGAGAAAAGTGCTTGGAGTGACCAGAAAAGACAATCATAAATTATATTAAAAGAAAAACAGTAGGGATTGAACCAACCCTAAGCTACATACAGAAACAACAAATAAAACTGTTTGCCTATCTAGAAAGAATGCAGTGCAATTCCTTACAATATAAAGCATATATTAAAAGAGGAGATGGGAGAAGAGCGAGAGGCAGACCTAGAGGAAGATGGTCAGGCAACATCAAAGAACTGCTACAACATCAACTGGTAACAATAAAAGCCGCCAAAATGACAAGAACCAAAACTTTGTATCTCCCTTGAAACCCAAATGTGTACAAGAGGATGTTGAAGATAGAAAGAAGAAAGGCAGTTAAACATTTCTCCATATTCTTCACTAGCAATTTTGCTTTCTTAGCAAGGTACAATCCATTCAATCTTAGACTATATCTTCCAAGTTATATTAAACCACATATGCCATTAAAAAAATAGTGAAAATTATGTTTGTATGAAGTCATTCCTTTGAAAACACCAGGCAGGAAATGACACTGAGAAGCACATCGACCTGTGGAGGACAGCACAGAGAGCTAAGCCTAGGCTGTAATTATATAATAATAATTAGTCTGTGGATATTTATATTTCTGCTAAGTGAAAAATTATGACACCATTATCTAAAAGTTGAATATAGCTACGTCACCAACAACGAAGATCTTGAAATTGCAACAAACTATAAATATCCTGGATCTATAATATCATCTATCTGGAGGCTGCAAGAAGGAGATAAAAAAAAAAACTAGCAACAGCAAACACAAAAATAATAAAATGCCATGAAGAACATGTGACATAATAACAACAAGACAATAAAATTAAAGCTACCAAGGACCTGTATCTTCCTCTTTTAGCAATATACGGATGTGAATTGTGCACAATCTCGCAAACAACAATGAAGAAAATTGGTTCATTTTAAACATATTGCAAAAGAAACATCCTTAAAATGTCTTGGATAATGAAAAAGAGCAATGAAGACACGTTACAAGTCTTAAACATTTAAAAGAACTGGCTTATAGAGAAAATCTTGCAGAGGAAATTTTAATACTACGGTTATGTCAGGAGACACAGCGGGCTGGAAAGAACAGTAATGGTAGCGTTGTTCCAGGAAAACAAGACAAGGATAGACCAAGAAGAAGAACTGAGATTCTTTCAGATAGGCTGTGATGCAGAAGACACACAAATAGATGATGGCAAATGAAGTTAATGTCAGTATGGTTATACATATAGAGATAGAGATTCTTTCCAAAAAACTGTGATGAGTGCAATGTTCTGCAAAGAAGATGCAACCTAATGAGAATAAGCCAGTAACATAGTGTTAACTGGCAGCACTGGTGAATCAGTTCAAAAGCATCTTGCTGCTGAAAAAAATACCTGGCTAACTGAGTTGGAGAAAGTAATGACCGCAATCAAAGGCACTGGACTTTTTCATCTCTAAAAGCTTTGGTCAAATACCATTACATTTTACAGTTTCATAGATTACACCAAAGCATTTGATAAAGTAAAGCCCCAGGAAATAATCAAAATTTTAGAAGACATAAACATAGCCAGCAAAGATCTAAGAATAATAAAGAACATGTACTGGCAACAAACAGCAGCCATAAGAACTGGAAATAAATTGGGAATGTTTCAACAAATAAAATAGGGTGTTAGACAAGGTAACAACTGGGAAAATTGAAGAGAAAAGAGATAGAGGGAAGCAAAGAGAAAAGATACCAGACAGCTTAAGAGAATGGTTTGGCAGAAAATCAACAAGAGAAATGATAAGTAGCTGTCGAGATCGAAAGTTGTGGAGAGACGTGATCACCTACGCCAACAGGCATGGTACTTGATGATGATGATGATCGAGTACAGCATCACTACATTTTTGGAGTCTCTGGGTGGCTTATCCTAAAAGAACTATAAACTGAGGGACCATGGCTAAATGTATACACACTCATCAGATGGCTCTGGATAAATGTACATTTGAAGTACAGCAAGATATGGCTAAGTCTAAGAATTATAAATTTTAAAATGTGGCTAAATACTCAAGACCATACTTAATTTAGCACCTAAAATTATTAGAAATCGAGTTTAATGACACACTTAAAGAGTAACAGTGGAGTTTCCCTCCACACCTTGCTAGGCATAAGGGGAATATGGTGTCAGCGATCACATTTTTTTTTCATGTCCATGACCCTTTTTATGATGATTATATCACACTTGGCTACTTTTATTTCCCAGATTGTATTTTAAGACACTGGGTGAAGCTGGAGTCTTGTCGGTCTGAAAAATAAATCCATCACTTCTGAAAATCAAACCCGGACCATTCTTTTCAGGCAGTGAGCACACAAACCACTCAGCCACCGTGGCTCCATTGAAAAAACTTACAACATTGAAAAATCTGGCTAAATGTAAAATAAAAGATCTTGTTAAAAACCAAATTAAAATATTAGAAATATTACAACACCTGACTCTGTACTTAAAACACTCAAAAGACATGATTATAAGCCAAACATGAAATAATACTGAAAAATGTGGCTGAAAAAATAATACAGAGTATATTAAAATATTTTCTCAAAAAAAAAAAACATACAGGACAGTGAATTTATTGATAATTCAACTATATATAAACATATGAAATGAATTAATAAAGACACTTACTTTTGTATAACCTTGACACATAAAACCATGTCATTCATGAGTATCAGGCGTCTGTGTTTACACTTCAGGTTTTCAAACTCTCCTTGCTATAATTAGATTTTTTTTTTATATATAAAAAAAAACAGATGTTGACCAATTGTTGTATGACAAGACCTATATACATATGGTATACCTTCTATATCATACATCATCAAGTACCAAATCTGCTGGCATAGGTGATTATGTCTCTCTACAACTTTCGATCTTGACATTTATCATTTCTGTTGTTTACCTTCTCCAAGCCATTCTCTTAAACTGTCTGGTAATCCATTTTTGACAATAGAAACAAGAAAAAGAGTTCTGAAATGTTATGTAGAGCCAGTCATAATATATGGATATGAATCATGGACAATAGGACAAAATAAAAGAAAATCACTGGAGGCTGTAGAAATGTGGCTTTACAGAAGAATTTTGAGAATACCATAGACAACTAAAAAGAACATTGAAAACGTTCTGAAAGAGGCCTACACAAAAAGAGAGCTAATATCCAATATTAGGAAGAAACAATCAGCATTTTTCGGTCATGATATGAGAAGGGAACAGCTGGAATCTAATGTAACAAACAGGAAAAATTGAAGGACAAAGTGATAGAGGGAAGCAATGAGAAAATATACCAGATAACTTAAGATAATGGCTTGGCAGAAGGGGAACAACAGAAATGATAAATAACTGTCGAGATTGAAAGTTGTGGAGAGACATGATCATCTACGCCAGCAGGCATGGTATTTGATGATGATTTTGACATTATAAATACAAACAAAATGACCATCTCTTCCACAAATGGTCATAAAAGTGGTTGTGTTTCAATTCTGTCAATATGGATTTATTACTCAATATGGATATATAGCTCAAGCAATGTTACATTTCGGTGTTGTGTATGAATTCATGTTTGGATTTAGCCAATTTCTAGAACAAGTACATTTCTTTCTTTTATATTTCTTATTTGTTGTTTTATTTTGTTTCTCTTCATTCTAGTATATTTTGCATGCATGTTTTATACAGATATCTTATAGTATTGTAAAACACAAAAAGCTTTCATTCCTAAACATTTTGATATACAATAAGTAATAGAACATTGAAAGATAGCAGATCTATAATAAAATGTGAGTGACTGTCATCATGTTAAAATGTGTACTGGAAAAGGACATGGTACTGATGGACACTGCAAATGTAGAATGACAATGGTTTTATATACATATATATTAGTAAAAGTAATTTATTCATTATAAATTCAATGCTAAGACATCAGACAGTATAGGGGTTGAAAGTGATCAGTGACCCATAGCTGACTGCTTGTCTCAAGATCATTGACCTTGAACAGATCAAGACCCTGCTCAATTTCTTTGTGGTGGTCCTGGAAACAACAGACTAACAGTCTGGTCAAGTGAGTGGGAACCAAAGTTGGAAGGTGAAGTCAACACCAAAAATATGCAGTTATAAAGCCATATGTGTTAGGCCAGAGAAAATAGATAACACATCTTATTGTAGACCACAACATTAAGCTCATTTAAAAGTCTTTTAGGTAGAGTGGGTGGTCTAGGGGGTCCTAGGTTCAAATCCCACCACCTGTGGTGGGAATTTTCATTTCAAATCTCTGGTAGTTTCCATATGGCTTTACACTCCCCTGGTCTCTGGGTAGTGAGGTCCAATGTCTAACCTTTTCAGATAACGGCGAAAAAAAAAGAGGTATCATATGCAATCATGTGTCAGGTCTAAAGGTGTAAATTAGTCCAATCAACCACTGATATCTTCAGTAATCAAGAAAAGACGATGGTCATATGTTGGACATGTGATGAGGAGAGATAATAACCAAATAACAAAGCAAGCCCTCATGTGGGAAACAACAAGTAAGAGGAGAAGTGGCCAACCCAGAGAGACACTGAGAAGAACATTGATCAGAGTGGCAAGAGCAGCAGGAATCGGCTCCCTCAATGAGATAGAGTTGCTTGCATAGAACAGAGACAAATCGCAAGATTTGATAAAAGATCTTTACAAGGATTTAAAACTGCTAGAATAAAAATTTAGATAAGAGAAAGAGTATCTGGGTCTTATGGTTCGGCTAAGGCTCGAAAGGTCAACAGTCAGACAGACAGGCAGACAGATATGCAATTACACACACTAAAAAACCCTTAGCAGTTAAAAGATTAAAGAGCAGGCCAAAAATGGCCACTGGCTGTGTAAAAATTGCTAAGCAAATTTATCCACACTCTAGATGGATGCATCAGGTCCAAAGGTGCAAATATTGCTGTTTTGACCCAAACTCGCAACACATGTCCATGCCCACTTAACAGGTGAAAGCTACAAAGAAGAGAAAAATACTTTAAGGGTGGATAATGAACAAAGCAGTTAACTCTTTCCATATGGAAGCTTTTTATCAACGCAACGGAAGAGATTTCAGAGACAAAATTTGTCGTTTTAAGAATCAATCTACATATTTATATTTATCTGACATATAACATATTATATATGAATTTTTAGATAATTGAACAAAGCATTCAATTTCACCAATATCAAGATGATACAAGACAGGTAAAAAGAATATGGCCTGATGGCATTCATACTAATCAAATTGAGCGTGGCGCACGATGCGGCGAAACGTATGCTGTCGAAATTGGTATGGTGCACAGTGCGGTGAAACATATGGAAAGAGTTCAGAAAATGCAGAAAAACAAGAAGAGTAAGACAACACTACATGCAGCTAAAACCAAAACTCACCACTTGCTCTATAGCATCAGTTCGTATTAGCCTCCTTTTGGAATCTAGGTCGAGGTTCCATGAGTTCAACACATGATGGACTTTCTGCTTAATTAGCTGCTGAATAGTATTGCTGGCTTGGAACTTCTGCTCACTCTGCCGTTTCCTCTCATTTAACCGATATGCAACATTCTCTAGCTCTGTCAGACCTAGCTGGAGAGCTCTACGGTCATCATGGTCCTGAGGCGTGTACTTGATTAAGTCCTTAACAAGAAGTTTAAAACAAAGGTAATGGTTAAACAAGAAGCAAACCGGGGAGAAATAAAGAAATTAAAACACCATTTTTAACTAATTTAATTATTAAATTATTTTAATTTTATGGATTTTTATATCTTTACTGAGGGTTTGAAAGCAGGTTGCTGTTGTTATAGTAGTTACTGCTCACAGCTGTTTCTTTTCATATCAAAGTGGCATTTTAGTTATAGTCTTGGAAATTTTGCATTTATGGTTAAAAGATGTTTTGAGCCCAGTCATCATCATCATGTGCCATACCGGTTGGCGTAGGCGATCATGTCCTTCCACAATCTTCTATCCACAGTGCATTGTATTAGTTCTGTTGTTGACTGTTTTCCATGCCATGACACCAAGCTATCCAGTATTTTCTCTCTTTTGTCATCTGTGATCCCTTTTTTCCTTTATTTTACCAGTTGTAACCAAGTATTCAAACTTTCCTCTTCTCATGATGTGCCCAAAAAATGTTGATTGTTTCTTTCTGATGTTTTTTAGGAGTTCCCTTTTTGTGTTGGCCTTTTTGAGAATTTCCTCATTGGTCTTTTTAGCTGTCCAGGGAACTTTCAACATTCTTCTGAGAAATCCCATCTCTGTGGCCTCTAATTGTCTTTTCATTTGTTTGTCTTCTGTTCATGATTTGCTTCCATAGGTTAAAATTGGTTCTATATAGCACCTACAAACTCTCTTTCTCACTTGAGCCCAGTACTCATTCTTAAAATTGATTTTGTATGGAAGTAGCTTGAATCTGTGACACTAGACACATCAAATGTAACATTTCCAACTAAAGTAAGTATTTATGATGATATTTTAGTAGTTAATGTGCGTAACAAAAAGATCAAATATTGGTAAACCTGATATTTTAGTAGTTAATGCGCGTAACAAAAAGATCAAATATTGGTAAACCTGATATTTTAGTAGTTAATGTGCGTAACAAAAAGATCAAATATTGGTAAACCTGATATTTTAGTAGTTGATGCACGTAACAAAAAGATCAAATATTGGTACACCTGATATTTTAGTAGTTAATGCACGTAACAAAAAGATCAAATATTGGTAAACCTGATATTTTAGTAGTTAATGCGCGTAACAAAAAGATCAAATATAGGTAAACCTGATATTTTAGTAGTTAATGCACATAACAAAAAGATCAAATATTGGTACACCTGATATTTTAGTAGTTAATGCACGTAACAAAAAGATCAAATATTGGTAAACCTGATATTTTAGTAGTTAATGCGCGTAACAAAAAGATCAAATATTGGTAAACCTGATATTTTAGTAGTTAATGCATGTAACAAAAAGATCAAATATTGGTAAACCTGATATTTTAGTAGTTAATGCACATAACAAAAAGATCAAATATTGGTAAACCTGATATTTTAGTAGTTAATGCATGTAACAAAAAGATCAAATATTGGTAAACCTGCTATTTTAGTAGTTAATGCGCGTAACAAATAGATCAAATATTGGTAAACCTGATATTTTAGTAGTTAATGCACGTAACAAAAAGATCAAATATTGGTAAACCTGATATTTTAGTAGTTAATGCACATAACAAAAAGATCAAATATTGGTAAACCTTATATTTTAGTAGTTAATGCGCGTAACAAAAAAATCAAATATTGGTAAACCTGATATTTTAGTAGTTAATGCGCGTAACAAAAAGATCAAATATTGGTAAACCTGATATTTTAGTAGTTAATGCACGTAACAAAAAGATCAAATATTGGTACACCTGATATTTTAGTAGTTAATGCACGTAACAAAAAGATCAAATATTGGTAAACCTGATATTTTAGTAGTTAATGCACGTAACAAAAAGATCAAATATTGGTAAACCTGATATTTTAGTAGTTAATGCACGTAACAAAAAGATCAAATATTGGTACACCTGATATTTTAGTAGTTAATGCACGTAAGAAAAAGATCAAATATTGGTAAACCTGATATTTTAGTAGTTAATGCGCGTAACAAAAAAGATCAAATATTGGTAAACCTGATATTTTAGTAGTTAATGCTCGTAACAAAAAGATCAAATATTGGTAAACCTGCTATTTTAGTAGTTAATGCGCGTAACAAAAAGATCAAATATTGGTAAACCTGATATTTTAGTAGTTAATGCACATAACAAAAAGATCAAATATTGGTAAACCTGATATTTTAGTAGTTAATGCTCGTAACAAAAAGATCAAATATTGGTAAACCTGCTATTTTAGTAGTTAATGCGCGTAACAAAAAGATCAAATATTGGTAAACCTGATATTTTAGTAGTTAATGCGCGTAACAAAAAGATCAAATATTGGTAAACCTGATATTTTAGTAGTTAATGCGCGTAACAAAAAGATCAAATATTGGTAAACCTGATATTTTAGTAGTTAATGCGCGTAACAAAAAGATCAAATATTGGTAAACCTGATATTTTAGTAGTTAATGCGCGTAACAAAAAGATAAAATATTGGTAAACCTGACATTTTAGTAGTTAATGCGCGTAACAAAAAGATCAAATATTGGTAAACCTGATATTTTAGTAGTTAATGCGCGTAACAAAAAGATCAAATATTGGTAAACCTGATATTTTCAGCAGGAAGCATTATTCAATTTTTAACCACAAGTATTTTTTTAATTTTAAGTTACGGCTTCTTCTAATCACTTTGAATGTATAATAGGAAGCATGACAAGAAAATCACTGGAGTCTGTAGACATGTGGTTTTACAGAAGAATGTTGAGAATACCATGGACAGCTGAGAAGAGTAATGAAAACGTTCTGAAAGAGGCCAAAGCAGAAAGAGAGCTAATTTTCAATATTAGGAAGAAACAATCATCATTTTTTGGCCATGTAATGAGAAGAGAAGAGCTGGAATATATTGTAAGAACTGTGAAAATTGAGGGACGAAGAGATAGAGGAAAGCAAAAAGAAAAAATAACAGAAAGCTTAAGTGAATGGCTTGGCAGAAGGTCAACAACAGAAATGATAAATAGCTGCTGAGATCGAAAGTTGTGGAGAGACATGATCACCTACGCCACTAGGCCCGGTACTTGATGATGATGATGAATAGGAAGCATGCATATTTTATCCTCTGGAATGCCACCAATGAGCAAATCAACTAATGTACCAGTGACAAACAATTGTGTAATGGATGTTATTTCACCAAGCGACTTTTCTTATGGCTGATATGTCAATTTTTTAATGACAAGCCTGGCAGCAGAATGAAGCAACATTATGTTCAAGGACTTCACCTGTTTTCCCATGCCTAATTTTTTTCAAACAATGACTTCATTCTGTTTTTGAATATTGTTGTGTCATATATAATATTTCTACATCCTATGTTGCTTATCTATTTCCAGAATTTTTCTCAGCCTTTTGTGTAAACAAAAAAGCCTCTTAAAGATTTTTTCTAGAAATCTTCAGCTACTGATTTTCGGACAACCCGTGTTTGATTCTCGCTGGAGGCAGTGTGAATTGTACTCGTGGTTGGGAAAAAAATACCCTCACGGTCAGCCCAGCCGCTGGCAGAAATGGGTACCAGAGTAGTACTCTGGGTAGGTGAGGAATGCCACCTTGCATCGTGAGTTTTGATGTTTGAAGCGACACTATCCAGAAGTCTCCAAACACTTCTGGATAGGCGGCTGAGCACATATGGGTGAAAACTTGTATGCTAAGACGCAGATTCAAGTCCCATACTTTACCTTTACCTTTTTACCTTTCCAGAAATCTTTATAGTTCAGTTTTTGTTTACCATCAGCCATGGCCATTGTAAAACATCCATACATTTTTTCAGCCTCTATTTGTTCTATAAAACTTGTAATGTACAGTAATGGTGCCATTCATTTTGAACCTCCCAAACAAGTGCTAATAATTTAACACATTAACTGTCCTATCTAAGAATAAGAATGGCAAAATGTTACATCTTCTCAATATTCCTGTATGGTGCAGAAACATGGACATTAGACAAGAAAAAAGAACAGAAAATTGAAGCCTTTGAAATGTGGATTTATAGAAGAATAGGTAGAATTGGATGGAAACAGAAGATAACAAATGATGAAGTTTTAAAACAACTGAAAATAAAAAGAGAACTACTAAATACAATTAAGACAAGACAAATGAAATTTTTAAGGCATGTTAAAAGACACAACAGCTTACTAAAAGTAATATTGGAAGGAAAAATACAAGGTAAAAGAGGCAGAGGCAGACCAAGACTAACATGGACGAGTAACATCAAAAGATGGACAAGTCAATCTATGACAACCTGCACCATCAAAGCAAGAAACAGAGTAGAATGGCGATCCATGGTAGCCAACCTTCGTTGCGGAGAAGGCACTTGATGATGATGATGATGACCTGTCCTATCTAATACATTCTGGTAATAGTCTACAACACTGTCTTCTATCGGCTTCTTTCTCTTACATTGTGTTAGTTATCACTATATAATCAAGAGACTAGCTATATCATGTGGTAGGGATGTAGTGATGGAAATTATTTAAATAAAAATGAAAATGATGGTAATAATAAAACAAATTCAAAACAAAAATTAGAAGAATAATCAACTACCAAAGCAAAGGTAAAGAAAAAGTGTTAGTAAATTAGTAAGTGAATTGAATAACAATTAATTATCACAGCAAGGTAAAGAAAAAAGTGTCGGTAAAATAGTAAGTGAATTGAATAATAATTAATTATCACAGCAAGGTAAAGAAAAAAGTGTCAGTAAAATAGTAAGTGAATGGAATAATAATGAATTATCACAGCAAGGTAAAGAAAAAAGTGTCAGTAAAATAGTAAGTGAATTGAATAATAATTAATTATCACAGCAAGGTAAAGAAAAAAGTGTCAGTAAAATAGTAAGTGAATGGAATAATAATTAATTATCACAGCAAGGTAAAGAAAAAAGTGTCAGTAAAATAGTAAGTGAATTGAATAATAATGAATTATCACAGCAAGGTAAAGAAAAAAGTGTCAGTAAAATAGTAAGTGAATTGAATAATAATGAATTATCACAGCAAGGTAAAGAAAAAAGTGTCAGTTAAATAGTAAGTGAATTGAATAATAATGAATTATCACAGCAAGGTAAAGAAAAAAGTGTCAGTAAAATAGTAAGTGAATTGAATAATAATGAATTATCACAGCAAGATAAAGAAAAAAGTGTCAGTAAAATAATAAGTGAATTGAATAATAATTAATTATCACAGCAAGATAAAGAAAAAAGTGTCAGTAAAATAGTAAGTGAATGGAATAATAATTAATTATCACAGCAAGATAAAGAAAAAAAAGTTAAAGTAAATGCTGGAAATAATCAAGGCAATGGTACATATATGGCCTTTGACATCTTGACAAATGGTTGGTAGCAAGAAATCATGATAAGTCAGTAGTTTGATAAAATATTATGTGTCATATGTTGGATGCTGTTTTACTGAACAGCTTTTCTCATGACTGAATCTGCCAATATTGATTAGACAGATCTGACTGCTGAATGAACAAGGTGTATTTGTGGTGCCGTCTCATTTCCTATTTCTCCTGCGCCTTTGGTCTATTGAAGTTTATAACATCAACTCTTCCTCGAATGTTGTGTCACTTTTTAATTTTGTTCTCCATGTGCTACAATCTGATGCCAGATTTTCCCAGTTTCACTCGCTGATAGAGAATTCACCCAAGGAAGCCCAAATGGAAAGGTAAAAAAAAAATTAGAGTAAATGCTGGAAATAATCAACAACCAAAGCACTAGCAAAAAAAAAAAAATAAAAAAATAAAAATAAAATCAAACATGGTAAACTATTTTTTTTTATTTAATTGCTGAAAAAATAAAAATTATAAGTTTGATATTAATGAGTTTATCCTTAAACCTCTTCTTACCTGTAGAAACATGATGAACTGAGGAAACCGTTGGACTGGCTTGACCATCAGACCAAATATAGACAGTCTGTCACTTGACAATTTTTCTTGTTTCTACAAATATATAAATGTGCGCACATCACATTAAAGACATAGGATACAACAACCACCCCCCCCCCCCCCCCCCCCAGCAGTAATTCACAATTTTTTTATAAATTAAATTCAAAACCAGCTTGTACTTTTTGCAATATGTCATTTAGGATCTTATTAAGGAACTGTACTTAGCTGAACTGCTCTGGTTCAAAGTGAAGGATCTGTTATCTTCATTCTAACAGGGAGAGGGGGTGAATTGAACTGATAATTCATCACACTCCAAACCAGGAAAACATGGATTTGAATCCCAATAAAGGTACAAGTTTTTTTTCTAGCAAGAGTAAGATCAAAACTCAGACCTAAACACCACGTGGCGACTGCTCAGGTCAAGCAACTTCTATTCTCAGGCCCTATAATGTCTCCTCGGAAGATCCCAATAATGGGATAACGTCGTGAATTTTTTTTTTTTAATATTTTTTGGTCAAGTTTTATTTTATTTTTTTTTTTTTATTCTTACTATGGATGATTAATTTATGGCCTAACAAGCGGTCATCATGAAACATCCATTATTATTGAAACAGTATTCTTGACTCTTGAACACAATAAAATACTTTTTGTACCACAGAATAAATTAATCACGAATACAGAAGTAGGAGAAATGGTCATGTATCCGACACCATCATCTAAAATCAAAAAAAAGAAGTTGGACATATGTCAGCCACTTGATGAAAAGAGATAACAAGAGAACTGTAAAGCAAATTCTCACATGGGAAACAGTGAGCAAAGGAAAAAGAGATGCATCTAGAGAAACACTAAAAAGAATACTTTGTGAAGCAACAACAAGAGACATTAAATCCATTTTGAGAATCAGAGGCTCACTGAGAACAAAAACAAATGGTGGGAACACACTGTAGGTTTTACTCAAAGTATGAAAAATAATAACAAAGACCATCAGATTCAGAGAATCAGAGGAAAGCTTATTAATTTCTGCTCTATCTTCTATATTTGGTTTGAAAGGATGACAGACAGATAGATTGTATATAGACAGTGTAAGAAGATACTCATCATTTTAAAAGGAATTATAAATTGCGGCAAACACTTGGGAACCTAATATTTTAAATAGAATAAATGTATCTTAATAAAGTGTTTATAAACCAACGTTCTTTTATCATCAACATCATTGAGAACAATGCCTGATTTTGGTAATTATATCTCTCAATAACATTCTATCTCTCCATAAATTCAGCTATTAACTTCCTACCATGCCACCCTCTAAAGCTATCTGGTATCTTTTATTTGTTTTTCTAAATCTCTTCTTGCCTTGATATTTTTGTCAGTTGTCACAATATGTTCCAGCAGTTCTCACAAGATAGCCACAAACGATGATTAATACCTCATGATGTTGGTAACAAGCTCTCTTTTTTTGTCTTGATCTCTCTTACATTATCTTTATAACTCATTTTAGATGTCTAAAACATTCTTAACATTCTTTTGTAAAACAATGGTTCCTGCAGACTTCAAAGATTTTCTTTTCTGTTATCCTTTCATCCAGGATTAACTTCCAAGTACCAGAACTAGTTCTACATAATCCCGGGCAATGATTTCTTTTATTTTTTTTTAATTGCTATTGACAAATAAGAAATATCTAAAGAAGAATACTTTGTGAACAATGGAATGAATTCAAGACTAATATTGGGAAATAGTCATGCAATCTCATATATATATGATTAGGAAGAGAAGATGGACATATGTTGAGAAAAGACAAAAAAATAATTTCAAAACAGGCACTTTTATGGGAAACATCAGGATAAAGCAAAGGAGAAAGATCTAGAGAGACACTGAAAAGAACACTTATAGGAGAAGCAAAGTTGGCAGGCTCATTAGATAAGATTGAACATCTCGCCAAGAATAGAGATGGATGGTAAAAAATACCAGGAGCCCTATGTGATGTCTAACAGCAATGGAAGGAACAAGATCAAGATTGACAAATGTGGGTTACATATTTTCTTTTAGACTCTGGGGGCCTCGGTAGCCTAGTTTGGAAAACCACCCGACTGGACTACCGACATGCGGACAATCCGTGTTCGATTCCCACTGAGAGCAGTGTGAGTTGTACTCGTGGTTGGAAAAAAGAAATATATACCCCCACGGTCGACCCAGCCATTGGCAGAAATGGGTACCAGGGTATTACCCTGGGAAGGTGAGGAATGCCACCTCGCATTGTGAGTTTCGATGCTTGAAGTGACACTATCCAGAAATCTCCGAACATTTCTGGATAGGCGGCCGAGCACATATGGGTGGAAACTTGCATGCTAAGACGCCGGTTCAAGTCTCATACTTTACCTTTACCTTTACCTTTTAGACTCTTGGAAAACTGCCATTGCTTGAGCTTCTGTACACATCACTTTGCTGCCATTTGATGTTATTTCATTTTCAGGTACTTAAATTTGCTTCAATCTTCACTGTTTGTTTTTTAACAGACAAATGTAATTGAGCCATACAAATAAAACTATCTATCTATCTATTGTCCTTTCGAGCCGAAGGTGGCACATTGGGCAGAACCATAGTGATTAAAAAACAGAAACCTTGCGTGCCAAAATGGCACATATTGCAGAGATCACTGCTTCCAAAACTTATGGCACAAATAAACTAGTTCAAGATTATTATTTACATTATTTAGTGGAATTAGCCGACTTCTAGTGTAAGGGTTTGCAAACCAAAGCTGACCAAAACCACAGTTCTGGTTCTCACCCTCTGGCGGCTTTACTCGCTGTCAATTGTTGTAAAGTATAGATCACACACACAAATATAGGCTGCATTGTTCATACACAAGAGAGGACAATTGAAGCAATTCATCAGGAGCAGAATCCACAAAGTTAGATATTAAGTAATATTAAGTTACACCCATTCATACATTAATATTGCATTCAAGTGCACAAAAACCCATTTTACACATTAATATGAGAACAAAACTTTCAGCTACCAACAAGAAATCCCGGAATGACTGTCTGCTCCGCTGCAAAGTCCGGATCTCCTCCATTGATGCTGCAAAGTTGTTCACATAAGTACTGTATGCATTTATCAGCATTGTCTTTGAAAACTGAAAGTGCATTCAACAACCACACATGAAATTTATTTAGCAATATTCTTTCATTTGTCAAACAACTATTTCTTTTGATTATCTGCACTTAAAAGGACATTAAATGGGCATATATGTTTTGTGTTGTGGTTTACAGCTAGCTGTGATATCTGTGCAATTTGGTCCAAAGAAGACTTCTCAATCATTAGTCGCTACAGATTGAGGGATATACTTCAGAAGAGATCTGTGCACGTATAGACTTGTCCAGTATGCAAGGAGGATGAAATATTGACTAAAACTAAACTATATTTATACTGCTTCCCTAACAAGACAACACACACACACTAATGAAAGTTTTGACTTAAA
The DNA here is from genome assembly GCA_032433765.1 of Megaustenia siamemsis. NCBI lineage: Eukaryota > Metazoa > Mollusca > Gastropoda > Stylommatophora > Ariophantidae > Megaustenia > Megaustenia siamemsis. The sequence goes on from JAVIAB010000088.1 coordinate 40,145,349, forward strand.
AAAATAGGAGAACACACACAAATGAGAAATTTAAAATAATAAAAAAATGCAACACACATAAATGAGAAATTTAAAATAACAAAAAAAATGCAACACACGTAAATGAAATTTTTGACTTAAAAAAAAAAAAAACACACATAAATGAGAAATTTAAAATAACAAAAAAATGCAACACACGTAAATGAGAAATTTAAAATAACAAAAAAATGCAACACACATAAATGAGAAATTTAAAATAACAAAAAAATGCAACACACGTAAATGAAATTTTCAATATGTAAGAGAATAAAAAAAAAAAGACTACAAAACTGACCGAGGCTGTGAATATATCTCCAATTTTCTCATCTTTATCCCACCTCTTCACACGTTCTGATAATTCAATCTGAAACATCTTGTGATGAGAGATAATCTCTTTCATCTCTGCAAACACATACCGGATGCTGCACTTTGACTGTGAGATGTACTCAAATACCACCTTCTCATAATCCTATAAAGAAAGAAATTACACCTATTAATCTGTAAAACAACAAACATATAAGAGTAGTTTAAGAATTTTAGAATTTAATAATATGATAACATTTATGGCTAATAAATCAAAGACCATATACAGAATATGGTAGTTTCCTAGTTTAGGATCTTTCTGCTTAGAGTAAGATACCTTGCACTTTATTTGCTCACTCTCTAATCTGACATTTGAAGATCTCAAGTTAGGGTTAGGAATACCCTAAACCCAGACTTTGTAAAAAAAATGTAATTAAATGCACAAAAACTAGAAGCAGTTGATACATTCAAATAGGTGTGGTCAATCAGGGGAGATCACTAGTTTGGCAGAATGATGCTAAACTAAGTTTTATATATATATCGATGGTCATACGTTGGACATGTGATGAGAAGAGATAATAATCGAATAGCAAAGCAAGCCCTCATATGGGAAACAACAGGTAAAAGAAAAAGAGGAAGACCCAGGGAGACACTGAGAAGAACATTGATGAGAGAGGCAAGAGCAGCAGGAATCGGCTCCCTCAATGAGATAGAACTGCTTGCACAGAACAGAGACAGATGGCGAGATTTAATAAAATATCTTTAAAAGAAAACTGCTAGAACAAAAATTCATATAGGAGAAGGTGTATCTTGGTCTACGCCCTATGGGCCGGTTACGGCTCGAAAGGTCAATAGATAGATAGATAGATATATATATATATAAATATATATATATAGGCACTTAAACATTACATGTGTTTCTTTAAAGTGCACAATAAAGTGGCTTTCAAATACAAATTAATGTTCAATTTAAAGTGTTCAATGACAAAAGAGAAATAAAAAGGAATTTAGTTCTCAATTTAAGATGGTGGGAAGTGAATACAAGTAGATGTGAGTTTTACCTTGATCACTCTTTCTAAGCTCTCCAGATATGATCTCTCACTGTTGATTATGGAATCAATAATCATTCTTCGTTTTACCTAATGAAAAAAAAATAGTACACGCTTTGTAAAAACTTTTATAAAATTTGTAATCGCTTGTGTAAAAACAATTTAATACATTTCGTACAATGAGTATGTATCATTACAAGTCAAATGGAATATTCACCAAATTCAAAATAGGCACAACCAGCCTATGCCACTGTACACTGGACAAAATGACTACAAAATATGTTCTACAGGATTGCCCCCAGTACACAGACTTGAGAAAAGCAATGTGGTTCACACCCACCTCCCTAGAAGAAAAACTATATGGGGCAATCGAATCACTTAAACAGACAGCTGACTTCATGAGAGAGTCTGGAATCCTACTCTGATTTAGTCTTGATCGCAGAGAGAGAGAGAGAGTATCATGAGTTGAAATAACTGACTTTAGGTACTGATTCTTTATACCTTAGAGCCAGTTTTTGCGGCTTTTAATTTATTGAATTTCCTTAGTTATTTCAACTAAAACCTTGTAATTCTCTCATTTAACCTCATTTTTAAGCAAACTGTCCAAATAAACCATGTGCTTTAGATCAGTTTCCATTTATTTTCTTGCTGTTATTACAAATTTTTTGTAAATGTGCACACACAAAAAAATGGCCGTACCAGTGTGCTAAATGCCTTGGTAAAGAAATGTGTTAAAGGAGGCTGGATGGTCTAGAGGTGAGATGTTGGCCTGTGAACAAGATGATCAAGGGTATGATTTTCACCACTTAAAAAAAAAATCAAATCTGTGGTTTTTTTTTGTCATGGTTCTACTCTCCCCTGGTCTCTTTGAGTGAGATCTGATGTTGTCTCAGAAAATGGTAAAAAAAAAAAAACAGAAGGTCCCATGTGCATTTTGTGCACATTAAAGAACCCTTGACAGTTAGAAGTCAAAAAGAGTAGTGCAAAAATGGCTGCCAACCTGACAAAATAATAAGAAAAATCTAACCAAAACATCAAAACTCTCCACACACAAAATGAGAGAATAACTCTGAAGTCAAAGAATATTTTCCTGTAGGTGAGAAACATCTGAGCACATGACTGCCAATGTGAATAATAGGGGAAAAAAGTGGTATTCATGCAAAACTCAATCCCTCAGGACTTTGCTAGAGATATACAGCTGGTGTACTCAAACAACAAAACAATTCAAAAGTAAGATTTTTTTAAAACTAAATACAAGTTTATTTTAAGAGAGCAGTAGCAAGAGAAAAACTAATTTAAATAAAAATATTTTTTAATGTGTAATGATACATAAAAGACAATCTTCAAGTATTCTATCTATCTATCTATCTATCTATCTATTTTTTTTACCTTTCAAGCTGTAGCCGGCCCATAGGGCATAGAAACAGATACTCTTTCTCTTATCTCAATTTTTTTTTTTTATTCTAGCAGTTTTCAATCCTTCTAAAGATATTTATCAAATCTTGCCATTTGTCTCTGTTCTGTGCAAGCAACTCTATCTCATTGAGGGTGCCGATTCCTGCTGCTCTTGCCTCTCTGATCAATGTTCTTCTCAGTGTATCTCTAGGTTGGCCTCTTCTCCTCTTACCTGTTGTTTCCCACATGAGGGCTTGCTTTGTTATTTGGTTATTATCTCTCCTCATCACATGTCCAACACATGACCATCGTCTTTTCTTGATTACTGAAGATAGTAATGGCCGAAAATACTATCACTATTATCTACTGCTAATTTGCACATTCTGTATCAGGTCTACGTTTCATTAACAAAAGCATTTTTATGATAGCAGCTTGTTAAACCTCTGATCAACGGTTCTATACCAAGCGGGAGAAAAACAAATCCTCTATTTCGGATCTAACCGGAAATGAATTATCTTTAGAATGGGGTAAAATCCATAAAATTAGAAGATATTATTGTTATTCAAATATTACCAAATCCTTAATACAATTAGTAAAGCCAGCAAAGTATGTTAAACCAGTTTAATTATTTTAAATAAGCTAAAATGAAAAAAAAAAAAGAAATATACAAAACCATTGTCATATATACATTGATTTTATTATTAAAAAACAAAAAAATAAGAAGCAATATAGAGTGGAAAACTAACCTATATATTTTGTGTTTAAAATATTTACAACATAAGAAAATTATACCACAATTTCATTGACTTCAAGACAGCATTTGAAAGGGTATGCAGAACTATGGGTTACAATGACTAAATACTGCGTTGGAAAGAAACTAATGTAAATAAACCAACAGCATTAGTAAGCAGACGGTGTTTATGAACTGCCAACGGAACAAAAAGGTTAGGTACCACATATTAATTTGAATATGTCATGAACGTTTACTGTCGCCAATCTTGTTTGTTAACTTTCTACAATTTGACTCTCAAACAATTTGACAATAAGAAGAAAATGAATTGATAATATCAATGACTTGTCAGGAAAAACCCCAAAAAACAGGCACACAGAAAATAATGGAGAAAGATCATGAACAACTCATCATGTAGGAGCCCCAAAAGAATTAGTGAAGTACAAACATGCAGGCATTGATACATAATCGAATGCACAACCTTAAATAAAAAATAATTTAATTACAACTCCTTCAGGAACCAGAATTTCATTTATTGTACACACTTTTAAAGAAAAATAACTGAATCACCTCATAGAAAAAAATTGCTCTTTTTAAAATAACATTCTAACAATTTAGCATTTTGGATCTGTTGCAAAGAATTTTGAAAACTGGGGATTTATTTGTATAAATGAGCATTCACTGTTTCCGTAAGTTTTGACACACTGAGCACCATGCCGATTCTGGCCATGTGTGTTTCGCCGCACAGTGCATCAATTTCAATTCTATTAGTGTGAACCATTATCAAACCATATTACATTTTAGACTTACATTTATTACATTAACATTTTTTTTTAAATTACATTTACCATGTAGAACATTTTATTTTATTTTAATATCCTTACAAAGTTGGCGAAGTTTACTGTTTGTTAGAAACATAACCTGAGCCAGTTACTCAGGTTAGGTGAGTGAATCAATAAAAATTATAGATAAGGTCTACAATGGATAATACAGAGTAAAATGACAAAATAACTATTGTGAACTCACAGAATATGATATTGAATATTATGATTTTTGTTTTGATGAAAAGTGCATACAAAATTGCATTTTCTCTTAACTCCAACGTGGATGATGTGCTTCTATTTTAGATATGAGGTAGACATGCTAAAGATGTAGTTGGTAGCCCTTGATAACAGTGTAATAACCATAGATGGCTATCTCAGCCCAAGAGGGATCAATTCATCCCACTCTTATCTAACTCCATCTCTCACCCATCTCCTTTCTCTAATTTCTACTTGTTAGATTTTATGAAACCTTTAGATTCATTTTTTTGTTTTTGATATGAGTGATAAATCTATCCTGCACAGACATGTGATTACTGACAGTCAATTGGTTGACCCTTAGGTTCATTTCCTGTTCCAGTTTCACTGACTCGTGATTCTGTACTTTTGATCTGCAGAATTCTTTCTATGTACAGATAAGTAGCAACACAAGTAATCCTGTGTTTGTCAAGTGTGCTTGTCTACCGATAAAGGCTTTGCAGTCATAAGGTTTAATTATTTATTTTGACAATTGTTGTAAAGCTGTACCTTCTAATTTTGTGGATTTTACCCCATGCTAATGATAAAAATATAGTGACACTGTGACCTTCCAGGCATGTTGTAAGAGGCAACTAAGGAGATTAATCGATGGCTTGACAAACTGTCATTGTAAAAAGTATTGTTATGGAAACAGCGCCATATATTTTAGAGCAGTGATCTCTGCAATATGTGTCACTTTGGCATGCAAGGTTTCTGTTTTTGAGATTGTGGTTCTGCCCTTTGTGTCGTCTTCGGCTCGAAAGTAAAATAGATAGATAGAATGATTAAAATATGCAAATAACATCAACCAGATTTTGTGTATAAAATTAATATTACGTTGCATGCTAAATATGAATAGGAGGCACAAATATAATTAGCTTGATTCATGTCTAAAATGGACATATGAAAAAATTAAACTGATTTTGTGCCTAAAATGGACATGAGGGCAGAAAGATAAAGAAGTAAGTGGTATGTCTAAAATAAACAGAAAGTAGGTAATGACAGATAATTGTAATTAAAATATACTTTTTTTTTCCTTACCATACAGGAGTTTAGCAAATACAAATCAAAATACATAAAATAGATCTCATATTGAGTTTCAAATAGTTATGACATGAGATAGGCATGCTATAAGACAGTTAAATACATTTAAAATAGAACTGATTTTTATGTCTAAGATCAATATGATGTAAGCATGCTAAAGACAAAAAGCATAAATAAAATTAATCTAATTTTGTGCGCAAGATGAACAAGAGGCAAGCATGCTAAAGATAAAAAAACACAATTAAAATTAATCTAATTTTGTGCGCAAGATGAACATGAGGCAAGCATGCTAAAGACTGACAAAAACAATTAAAATAGAACTGAGTGTATAAGATGAACATGAGGTAGGCATCTTGAAGACAGATGAGTGTGTTCAAGATGGTCATGAGGTGGATATTCTAAAGACTGACAAGTGCAAATTAAAATGAACCTGATTTTGTGTTCAAGATGGTCATGAGGTGGATATTCTAAAGACTGACAAGTGCAAATTAAAATGAACCTGATTTTGTGTTCAAGATGGTCATGAGATGGATATTCTAAAGACTGACAAGTGCAAATTAAAATGAACCTGATTTTGTGTTCAAGATGGTCATGAGATGGATATTCTAAAGACTGACAAGTGCAAATTAAAATGAACCTGATTTTGTGTTCAAGATGGTCATGAGGTGGATATTCTAAAGACTGACAAGTGCAAATTAAAATGAACCTGATTTTGTGTTCAAGATGGTCATGAGGTGGATATTCTAAAGTCTGACAAGTGCAAATTAAAATGAACCTGATTTTGTGTTAGCCCACTGGGCTGTGGTGGCAGCAAGGGTGGGGGGTGTTTCTGTGGATTGATTGTCACAGGAAGACAAACTGTTGAGTCCGGGTTGAAATACTTCTTTTCTTCATGGGATGAATGATCACTTGAACCAGACTTAGATCTTAAGAGAAATGTCTGTAAAACATATTTAGAAATGTATCATTTACTTTCTATTTATAATCTTTCAGTAACACAGCAACAAGTGTCCAACAACAAATGTTTCGATGAGCATAATAATAAAAGTGAAGGAGAGCTCTGTACACGGGCAGTGGGTCAAGTCATTGCAGAAAATAATACACAAGTCACCTTTATCTGTGTCCTTGAATATGCAAGAGTATGGAGAAATGAAGGAGTAGACATGCTAGCTTGCTGTGCTGTCATCGAAGACTGTCAACCAATGGATCAGGCGGACATCATTAATGCTCTCCAAGATGTGGGAAAGGGACTTCGACAAAAATGAGTCCACATCACTCCTTCAAATGTTCATTCTCTAAATTGTGTTTGGGGTTATTTTTTTTCCCCACTCTAAACTGCTGTACTCTATCAGGGTGAGAAGCATCATCTACCACATGCCGCCTGTGTGTTGTTTTTTTGTTCCTGCTGAAAGCGTATTGAGCCGAAACATCGTTCAAATTTGTGTCGTCCATCAATTACATAAAGTTTTAACCATACCATTTTTTTCTACTTTTTTCATTTCTTCTTCCCAATCAGCTTAACTGCAGCTTTGCATTTTTATGCATTTATTTGCCTTGACTCTTCGTTATTGGGGCCATGACCATGGTCAGGGAAGAGAAGAATCTAGCCAAAGTTATCCGTAGAGAAGAAAAGAGCCAAAGTTATCCGTCGCCATGCATTTCATAAAAGGCAACTAAGGGAGTTGAGTCTTCACCAGTACTACAGAGTTCATGCATATGAGCTGAAGTCATCTTTAATGCTTCTGTTATTGTGTGGCTGCCATGTTTCATACTGGAGAATAAGGAAGGGGGATCCAAGCACTAGGAAGGACTTTGTCAACCAAACTAAACTAAACTACTTCATGCATGCTGTCTGTCCTTACACTATTCCCATCTATAAAACTGCAAATTTGTCTCCTAAATCTATAAAGCAGTTTCATCTTTAATAAATTTTTTTCTGTGATCATCTTTTTAAACATTTAAACAAAATGAATGAGTACAAAATAAATATGCAAAAGCATGAACTAAATGAGCAAGAGCGTGAACAAAATGGCCTAAAATAAACCATTGCAAGAGCATAGAAATATGTAGAAACAGTATGAAATAAATGAACAAGGGGATAAAATATATGAGCACAGGGGACACAAATAAATTCATGAAGACAAGGAACAAAGAAATGGCAATGAATAAAAGAAGAGCATGAACAAATTAGCAACAGCTTAAAATAAATCAGCAACAGCTTGGAACAAAAAATAAACAGCTAGAAATAGATTAGCAGGGAAATAAATAAATGAGCAAAGGCATTAAATAAATTAGAAATAGCATGAAATAAATGTCCAGGATTATAATTAAAATGTCCCTTTGAGATTTAAATAAACAGCTGTGAAGGAAAAGACAACTCATCATTGAATGCCGTCTCTGCATCGAAGGTTGGCTACCATGTAGCGCCGTTCCACTCTATCTCTTGCTGTGATGGTGCAGATTGTCATAGGTTGACCTGTCCATCATTTGATGTTACTCGTCCATGTTAGTCTTGGTCTGCCTCTGCCTCTTTTACCTTGTATTTTTTCTTCCAATATTACTTTTATTAGGCTGTTATGTCTTTTAACATGCCCCAAAAATTTCATTTGTCTTGTTCTAATTGTGTTTAGTAGTTCTCTTTTCATTTTTAGTTGTTTTAAAACTTCCTTGTTTGTTTTCTTTTCTTTCCAGCCAGTTGTTGTTGTCCAAAAGACAACTAGTGATACATAAAACATGTTGATCACATGTTGATTTATCTTCAACTGTGACCTTCACTAAAATAAACTGAGATTACAGATTACTGAGATTACAGATTATCTAATCTGGTGAAGTTTAATGCTTATTTCAGCTCCACACAGTTTAAATTTGAAGTTTAAATATGGGGCCAAGATGCCAAACAAAAACTGGGTTAAAAGTATTATATAAACTCATAGTAACTGCTTAAGTCAGGATCAACAAACAACAACTGATAAAGATCCTACTCCATCTCAGTGAAAACAAATTAAATAGTCTATCAGCCAATGAGTAGTAACAGAGAGAGAAACAACACTGTACCCAAAAATGTTGTGCTGAAGTTGGGTGTGTTTGGCACAGTTGTTTGTCATTGATACTTTAGTTAATTTGCTAATTTGTAACTTTCCGGGAAGATAAAATACACATGGTTCTTCTATTTTACATTCATGTCGATTAGAAGAAGCTGTATCTTAAATTTAAAAACGATTGTGGTTACAAAATGTAGTTTTGCATCCCCTGAAACTCTCAAATTTGTCAATCTTTGATCATCTTGTTATGATCATTAACCACAAAAATATTGTCCACACATAGATATTGCCTTTAGCTAAAAATCTTCATTTTTGTGTCTGGTATCGCAATAGGACAACAGGCAAAAAAATCACTGGAGGCTGTAGAAATGTGGTTTTACAGTAGAATGTTGAGAATACCATGGACAGCTAAGAGGAGTAATAAAATGTTCTGAAAGAGACCAAAACAAAAAGAGATCAAATTTCCAAAATTAGGAAGAAACAATTATAATTTTTTGGCCACGCAATGAGAATGGAACAACTGGAATATATTGTGACAACTGGGAAATTAAATGGATGAAGAGATAGTGGGGAGCAAGGAGAAAAGATACCAGACAGCTTAAAAGAATGGCTTGGCAGGTCAGCAACAGAAATGATAAATAACTGTCCAGATTGAAAGTTGTGGAGAGATATGATCACCTACACCGGCAGACATGGTATTTGATGATGATCACAATATGAAACCACTATCATAAATACCAATTTTTACAATGAGGGGAATGTTCGAAATTCAGGACTTCTTCATCCATATACAATACAAGATCATAACTAAAATACAACTTTGAGATGAAAACACACAGCTGTGTTGTCAGAAAGGCACAGATATCACAGCATGCTGTACTTCCAACATAACACAACTGTGACCACTAGTGCCCTTTTAAGGTTTGACAAGAAAGAGGTGCAAATGACAGGTGAACACAGAAGGAGCAGTTTAATTATTGAACTCCAAACTTCTTTTCAAATCTTCCTACTGAAGATGGTCTTTTGGGACATGTTGGGGCCACACTATCTGAAAAATCTGAAACAAGTGCAATGCGTCAAATACTTGGGCACAATAATAACATCAGGCGGAAAATGCACCACAGAAATAAAAAGTAGAATAGCTCAGGCCAAAATTGCATTTCAGAAAATGAAAAACGTCTTATACAACAAATCTATGCCAATAGTATTGAGAAAGAGAATTCATTGGTGCTATATAGAACCAATTCCTACCTATGGAAGCAAATCCTGAACAGTAAACAAACAAATGAAAAGACGATTAGAGGCCATAGAGATGCGATTTCTCAGAAGAATGTTGAGAGTTCCCTGGACAGCTACAAAGTCAAATGAAGACATTCTCAAAGAGGCCAACAAAAAAAGGAAGCTCCTAAAAAGCAACAGAAAGAAACAAACAATCAACATTTTTTGGACACATCATGAGAAGAGGAAAGTTGGAATACTTAGTTACAACTGGAAAAATACAGGGTAAGAGAGATCGGGGACAACAAAGAGAGAAATTACTAGATATCACGTTGTCATGAAATGGTAAACAGTCAACAACAGAGTTGATACGATGCACAGAGGAAAGAAGATTATAGAAGGGCATGATTTCCTATGCCAACTGGTATGGCACATGATGATAATGATGATGAATGAGGATGCAGTAATAACCTATAACCAAAAGTTTACTGAGAATCATCCTTAAATAGAAAATGTAGGACAAATGAGGCTGAAGAAGACAGAAGATCAAAGTACACAAATCAAGAGATGGACTGGAGAACCCATGACATGTACCATCATGGCAAATGACAAAATGAAATGGTAGGAAGCATTTAACGCAACACAAGGTGATGATAAAAAAGAAGAACACAGATGATGCATATTGTGACACAGTAAGAAATTAATAAGAGATGAAATAATAGAATGGAAAAAAATAACAGAGAAGGTGCTAAATAGCGTAAACTGTAAATGTATAACTGAAATAAACAAAAGATTAGGTATGGCAAAAAAGTAATTTTAATGCCATGAAAAATATTCTAACATTAAAACAAATAACACCAAGGCTAAAACTAAGAATAACATGTTACATCTTCTCAATATTCCTATATGGTGCAGAAACATGGACACTAGACAAGAAAATAGTATAGAAAATTGAAGCCTTTGAAATGTGGATTTATAGAAGATTAGGTAGAATTGGTTGGAAAGAAAGAAAACAAACAATGAAGTTTTAAAAGAACTAAAAATGAAAAGAAAACTACTAAACACAATTAGAACAAGACAAATGAAATTTTTGGGGCATGTTAAAATACACAACAATAAAAGTAATATTGGAAGGGAAAATACAAGGTAAAAGAGGCAGAGGCAGACCAAGACTAACATGAACAAGTAACATCAAAAGATGGACAAGTCAACCTATGACAATTTTCACCATCAAAGCAAGAGACAGAGTGAAACGGCGCTCCAAGGTAGCCAACCTTTGATGTGGAGACGGCACTCAATGATGATGATGATAAATAGCTTAAGGAAGTGGTAAAGAAGGAAGTAAAAAGTAAAAATGATAAATAACTGTTAGGACAAAGTTGTGAAGAAACATGATCATCTACACCAGTAGACATGGTACTTGATAATATCTGGAGAAATAATTATGGATGAGAAAGGCACATGAAGTCATAGAGCATAAAGACATCATGATGATGAAACTATTATCTAGAGACTATTAAAATGGAATCAATCACAATCCATGTTGGATAAGAGAGAAATGAGTGGTAAGCAATGAGCTATTGAAACTATCAAAAAGCATAATTTTGCCATCCATCTGAAAGGGGCCACCCTTAGCATACAAGATCTATTTTATAAGGTAATCATTAACAACTATTGAAAAAATAAAAACTCAAATTAAAAATAATGTTGCATGTTTCAACAATATAAGTTTCTAGTTCAATGCACCTTTCGTTAAGATATAAAATTTTGTAATAGAGGTAGAAACAATCAAGTAAGGGGTTAGGGCAAAAAAAATGCAAATGAATGCATAAAAATCCGAAGCTGCAGTAAAGCTGAATTGTGAGGGAAAATTGAAAAAAATAGAAAAAAAGGTACGGTTAAAGTTTTACGTGGTTAGTAGACGACACAGATTTGAACGACGTTTCGGCTCAATAGGCCTTCAGCAGGAACAGACAAACAACAACACACACAGATATGTAAGTAAATATAGCTAATCCTACATGGCTAACTAGTGAGCCATGTAGGATTAGCTATATTTACTTACATATCTGTGTGTGTCTGTTCCTGTTGAAGGCCTAATGAGTCGAAACGTCGTTCAAATCTGTGTCGTCTACTAACCACGTAAAGCTTTTACCATACCTTTTTTTCTATTTTTTTTCAATTTTCCCCTAGAAACAATCAACATTTTTCGAGCACATCATGAAAAGAGGAAAGTTAAAATACTTGGTTAAAACTGGCAAAAACAGAGAAAGAGAGATCACAGATGACAAAGAGAGAAAATACTAGATAGCTTGATGTCATGGCATGGGAAAACAGTCAACAACAGAACTGATACAATATATAATAGATAGAAAATTGTGGAAGGACATGATGCCAACCGGTATGGCACATGATGATGATGATGATGAGTAAGGGGTGGAGATAAAAACTGTTATGAAAACAAAAACATTTGTGGCCCACCTCAATGCTTATTCCTGTAATCTTACCCTCTTCCCTGGCTTTGGTGGCAATGGTTTATCAGGTGCTTCTCCCTTGTCATATCCTCCCATATCAGAAATATCACCTTGGTACTGCAGGAGAGATAAATTATCTGAGATATTAGCTTGAAGTGAAATTAGAGACAAATTATCAAAAACATAATCATGGTACTAAAAATTAATCTCTTCTACTTCTTCTTTCCTTCCTCATTTGCCTTTCAGCGTCGAGGGGAGATATAATTTGCGGTCTTTTGCTCTTCTGTTCACCTCTGCTACTTTTGTGTTTCCAAGTGCTTCTAATATTAAATCGATCCATCTTTTTCATGGTCAACTCTTGGGTCTGGTGTTCTCGCATCACTTATTGAAGGCTCGTTGTATTGTGTTTTAATTACTCTGCCTTGTCACGTGGTCAAACTATTTTATCTGTTGTTTCTTTATATATTCTATGGCGAGGGCTATTCCTAGCGTTTTTCTCAGTTCTTCATTTCTGATCTTGTCTCTCAGGCTGTTTCCTGTCATTCGTCTAACACATTTCATCTCAGTAGAGGTTATTTTTCTTATTGTTCTTGCATCTAGGGTCCAGGTCTGGCATTGGTAGCACAACGTTGGGATGAAGATACAGTGTCCTTTTTGCCTCTACTCTAGAGTTATTTACTTGTTGGACAATAGTGGTGATAGCTGTCCGATGATTTGACAAGCTTTGATGTATCTTGAGTTTATCTCTGCTGTTTGAGAATTATCGTTTGTCATTAGACTTCCTAGGTATTTAAATTCCTCTACTTGTTTTAGTTGTCTGCCATCTATAGTTATGTTGATGTTCTGTTTATCTTTGGCGACAATCATGGCTTCTGTTTTGTTGATGCTGATTTTCATGTTATATTTTGTGCCTGAGATGTTGAGTTTATTTAAGTGTTCTTGTAGGTCTTCTATTTTTGAGGATGTATCATGTGCCTGATCATATGCAAATAAAAGCTCATTGATCTCCTCTGTCTCTGATGGGTTGGCTAACTTGCATATATATAGTCCATGTATGTAATAAACAGTAGGAGGGATAGTACACACCCCTGTCTTACGCCTGATCTAACTTCGAAGTGGTCTGTGTAGCCTGCTGCTGTTCTGAATGTGCAGCTGCTGTTGGTGTAGACTTTTAATTAGGTTGGTTATATGTTGGCTTACTCCGTATGTTGTTATTATCTCCCACAGTTGTTCTTTGTTTACTCTGTCGAATGCTTTTTCCTGGTCATTGAAAGCTGTGTACAAATTATGATTGTGTCCTGTCATTTTTTCTGCAAGCTGCTTTAATGTGAATAGAGCATCAGTACATCCTCTGTTTTTTCGGAACCCCATTCGAGAATCGCTCAACTGTAGTTCTATTATTTGTCTCAGCTTTTTTTCCACAATTTTGGCGTATAAAAATAAATCTGATTATTTCAAATATTACCTTGGTACAACATTTATGTTTAGTGCCCTCTCTCCCTCCCTCTCTTCCACTCTCTCTCTCTTAGATTAATTATAATTAGAAATTATTCTTTCTAAAGTCATATTTTTAAAAAATTCCAACCTGTAAAGATGTTTCATCAAACTCTGAGCCCCAGAAACTGAGCTCATCTTCATCCTCAGATTGAGATTCTGCGAGTGGGTCACCACCATACTCTGAATTTAGACATAGGAGACAAAGTATTTCATAATAAATTTTAGCTTTTCAGAAATGGCAATAACCTAAAATACATATAAATATGTAACCTAAAGGTAGCCATGATAGCTCAGTGGTTAGTGAACTGGACTACAAAGGAAATGCCGACCACATTACCCCAAAAATCATGTGCCAAAGGTCTATAAAAATATATGGTTACTAACACCATATTCCCTAAACGTCACTTGGCATGACAGGGCTCTTTACTTTCTACGTAACCTATAGTGCACTTGCCACTGATTAAAGAGTCCAGGTTCAACTGCCACATGTAGCTAATTTCTTGTTTGACTGACATGGCTCCAGGATCCACCCACCCTCTAAAAATGTGTATTAGAGATTTTTCTGGGAAGGGGGGGCACTAGCATAATACCAACATCACCCAAAAATGAGTCATTGAAAATATATAGGCGCTAGATGGTCTAACTCTTTCCATATGGAACCTTTTTACTACTGTAATGGAAGCGATTTTAGAGATAAAATGTTTCATGGTTTTAAGAGTCAATCTTCATATTTATATTTATCTAACACGTAACATATTATATATGAATTTTTAGAAAATTGAACAAGGTATTAGATTTCATCAATACCAAGATGATACAAGACATGTTAAAGAAATGTGGTTTGATATGGTTCACACTAATCAAATTGAGAGTGACGCACTATGCAGCAAGACGTATGCGACTAAAATCGGCATGGCACACAGTACGTTGAAACATACGGAAAGAGTTAATACTCTTACCTCAGTAAAATTCAATGACAACAATGTCCTGATTTATACAGATGGTTCTGTAGAGCACCATCAGCAGAGTTCTTGAGAATTTACTGCATTTCAAGTAGAAAAACTATTCATGATGCTAATGGCACCTACACAATGAAACCTACCATGTGTTGATTGAGCTTATGACAAGGACATTTATCTGGTTAGTGATACAAGATTACAATCATGTCTGTATGACGAGTGACTTGATGAGCTTAATACACAAAGACAAGACAGGCCCCATCCACAGGCATTGGAAGGAAGCTATACAGAGATCTGAAATGTTACCCTCTTGTTCACCCCAGGTCATATTGATGGTGAAGGCAATAAAAGAGCAGATAGATTAACTGGTTAAGCGGTCATATCAGATGGATAGCCAAGGATAAGTCAGATGTCACTAACAACTTCAGAGATATGGGTAGAATGAAGGATTTTGAAACAAGTAAAACAACTTTGTTATCTAAACTGCATGAAATAGGTGGTCAAAATTGACACCGCCACATCAAACGGGTATTTTGGACAAATGAAAAGGAATTGTCAATCAACACTAAACTAGCACAGTTGGTCACTGCATGCTGATGAACATTCTGAGGAAATAATTGGAGCACCTATGAATGTGTCAGGAGTGCAGCGATGATGATCATAAGATCAGATTGTGCACTGAGCGTCATCTACTACAAGAATCAAAATGGATTAACAATGTATAAATATTTCAATAATATCCAATATTAGGAAGAAACGATCATAATTTTTTTGGCCATGTAATGAGAAGGGAACATCTGGAATATATTATGACATCTGGGAAAAGTAAGGGATGAAGAGATAGAGGGAAGCAAAGAGAAAAGATACCAGTCGACTTAAGATATTGGCTTGGCAGAAGGTCAACAACAGAAATTATAAATAACTGTCGAGATCGACAGTTGTGGAGAGACATGATCACTTACGCCAGCAGGCATGGTACCTAATGATGATGAAATAGTTCAAAAGCTTTAAGTTAAGACATCAAGTGCCATGCCTACAGGACTATCAGTTCTTTCACAAATTCCTGTTACTGGTGCCCCTTATCATCAACCACTGGAGATATCTTTCCATGTCAGAGACAGTTAAATTGTCTCATATTTGTTGCATTGTTTCACTGACTCCATTGTTTTCTCATTTGTGTTACTGTTACAATATTTCTGAGCAAACAAACTAACCCAAAACTGCTCACTGTCTGTAGGGAGTTTGCCATCTATAATGGAGCTTCCCTATTTCCAGTCAAGAAAAATCACACTTTATGACTTATGTTGCTACAACTTCTTGCTTGGACATTATCATCATTTGGCATCATTGAAGGTTGGCTACTACCATGAATTGTCACTACATTCTGTCCCTTGAATTAGTGGTACAGTGTCATTGATTCTCTTGTTTATCTCTTAGTGTCAATCTACTTTAGTCTTTGTCTGCCTCTAACCTCATTCATCTTCTACTTCCTCCTCTAGGATGATTTTCATAATGTTATTGTGTTCCTTCATATGTTCAACAAATTAATCTGTTCTGTTTTAATTGTGCTCCTTTCTGTGTCCACAAAAATTTAGTCTGTCTTGTTTGAATTGTATTAAATAGTTTTTCTTCATGTGTCCAACAAATTAATCTGTCTTGTTTTAATTGTATTTTTGTATGTGTCCAACAAATCAATCTGTCTTGTTTTAATTGTATTTGTGTATGTGTCCACCAAATTAATCTGTCTTGTTTTAATTGTATTTTTTCATGTCCACAAAATTAATCTGTCTTGTTTTAATTGTATTTTTTCATGTGTCCAACAAATTGTATCTGTTTTGTTTGGATTGTGTTAGAAGGATTCTCTTCATGTGTCCAAAAAAATGTATTTTGTCTTGTTTTAAATGTGTTAAACAGATATTGTTCATGTGTCTACAAAACTGTATCTGTCTTGTTTGAAGTTTGCTACAAAGTTTTTCTTCATGTGTCCAAAAACGTAATCTGTCTTGTTTGAATTGTGTAAAACAGGTTTTCATAATTTTCAGCAATTTAAAAATGTTGTCCTTTTCTGCATTTGCCCAGTGGCTGCTCCTCTTCATTGTCCACACTTAAAATGATATCAAGTGGGTGTCAATGCATTGTTCCACTGCTAGTCTACAGGAAGCTGCAATATCTGTTCCATTTGGCCAGACACATCCATTTTTGACAATCAAAACTTTATTATTTCTATTCTTCTCTGCCCACCCAATTCTACGCATTCTTCTTGGTGCAATAGTTCAAAGACAAAGTTTACATGATGCTTCCTCTCATCCATTACAATCTTTATGGAGCCATGGTTATATTTTCCCAATAATTTTTGTACTTACTACTGCTACCATAAGAAGGTCCAGTTTCCATGAGGAGATTTTTTTGTGTGAAATATCAAATTTAGTACAAAAATTCAGTGCATATACAGTAACCATATTAGCCCTAGATTATGATTCCTACTTGTGGCACATGTTTTCACAATACCATCGTAAAATTACTACCACTTAAATGTTATATATGGAATTTCAAAAATAGTATTTTCTTTGAACTTTTGCTACACGGTTTTGCGTTTACCCAAGCAGACACAAGGGAATTGGATGCTGTAATAACTTCTAGGATTACATAAGATTTATGGCCTCAAATTCAGAATCATTGCACTGTGGCTACCAGTGGTGTTATGTTGTCTATTCACACGGCCACTATAAGCCTGTCAATCCAGCAGTAGGTTCAGCTCCCCCAAAGCATTATCCACTGGTTATTCCATGTTGCTAAGGTTTGTATGTCTCACCACCGGAGATTTCCCCATCATAAGAAAAAAAATTAATTTAATTTCTTTAAAATTGGCCAAATTTTTTTTTTTTTTTTAAATAGCCCCCTTTCTACTCAAACATTGTACTTTTTACGACGCCCTAAAAAAAAATAAAATCTAACATCAAAGAAAACAAAACCAACACTCAAGGGTCACCAGAATTATTAATTAGGAGAGTATTGGGGGGGGGGGGGTGAATGTTTGCTAGCAGCAAACTGTCAAATGTCAAGGATTTGTATTTTGAGGCGGTAATTTTTACAACGAAATCGTAATGTACGGTTAAGTAAAAGCAAACTTTGGTCTAGACCTATAAAGACTTTGAAAGTTAAAAAAAAAATGTTAATAAAAATTGTAATTAAAATTAGAATCTGCACTTATTCTTTTATTAATGGCTTCCCTCATTGATTTTGTTGTCATTCTCAGGAAAAATCAATTTGCCTTAAAGGAAAATATTATTTTATTATAAGTATATGATGTGTAATATCACAAGTTGTTCAAATCAAAGGAATGAGAATTATTGATGGAGTAAGAAGCATAAAGGGAAAAATGGGCACAATACATCATGGAATTCCATGATGAATTAGTTTCTAATATAGGCGGATATGACAAGAGGGAAGCACCCAACAAATGTTTGCCACCAAAAGCAGCAAAGAAGGTAAAATTATATGAATAAGCATTAAGGTAACCAAGCAATGTTTTTGTTTTGTCAACAGTTTTCATCTCCTCCTAGTACAAATGCAACTTTCAACAAAAGGCATAATGAACTAGAAATGTAAATTATTGTAACATGCAATATTCACGATAAAAGTGGAAGGACAAATACTCACAGAAGTGGAAGATGCCTTGCTCAACGTGAAAACAGGAAAACTACCCGAACCAGATAATATAACCATAGAGGTGAATAATGCTATGGGAGACTTTGAAATAGAAATAATAACAAAGTTTTTGAATGACATCCACCGGATGATCTAAAAAATCTATATTCAGAGCTCTACTAAAGAAACCGGGTGCAACAGAATGTTAGGGTCACCGTACAAAAAGTCTTTTGAGTCACATATATATATATTTATAAGAATCATTATGCAAAGAGTGAGAAACTATATCAAGCCAGAAACTAACGATTGACATTGTGGATTCGTTGGAGGAAAAGGTATAAAAACATCACGTAAATCATAAGATCATTAGTGAAAAGAGCCAAAGAAGTGGAAACAGATCTGCACTTATGTTTTTTGGATATGCCTAAGCATTTGACAAAGTAATGAATCAAGAAATAAATAATCAAAATTTTAGAAAGTATTAATCTTGATAGCAAAGATCTAAAAATAATGATCAATATGTTCTACTGGCAACATAAAGAGCTGGAAATCAATTGGATCTCAACAAATAAAAAAAAGGTGTTAAACAAGGGTGTGTACTTTCACCAGATTTATTTAACATGCATGAGGTTATACTAAGATCAATAAAGGACATACCTGGAATATCAGTCAGTGGCAATAATAAAAGATAAGAGTGAAAGTGAATTACAGAAAATAATTGACATTATATTCATTGTTAAGTAAAAATAAAGGCCTTAATCTCAAAAGCATAAAGGACAGAAGAATTAGCTGCAAAAAAGAAATATATATCTCTTTTATGCACAATTAAAGTAAATAGAACAGTATTAACAGGTTAATGAACTGAAGAACCTAAGATTGATGTTAACCTTAGGTGGCAGAAGTGAAAAAGAGATGAGGTGCTGAATCACTCAGACAAAGCTAGCATTCCAAAAGAAAAGAAGATTTAAGAAATGCAATATGCAATCCATTTTTTTTCATGGAAAAAATAAAATGACTTCTTTGTTGTTAAATGTGAAGACTGTCTTACAAATGGATGCAAATTTTAGACAACAGAAAAGCAAACAAGAAAATCAATGGAGGCCACAGAAATGTGGTTTTACAGGAAGAGCGTTTAGAATACCATGACAGCTAAACAGAAAGGATGTTTTAAAAAAAGTCAAAACAAAAAGAAAGATCATTTCTAATATCAGAAGGAAACAATCATAATTTGTTGGTCATGTAATTGAAAGGGAAAACTAGAGTATATTATGACAATCTGAAAAATTTAGGAAGTAAGAGTTAAAGGGAAACAGGGAGAAAGGGTACAAGGTAGTTTACATTAATGAATCGTATGTAACATACATCTAATACTTTAACCCTAGATTGCGTTACCTATCTTGAGTCACATTTTCATGAGACAGTAGAAAAATTCCTAAAACTTAATTGTTACATTTGAGTTAGGAAAATAAGATTTTCTTTCAACTTTTGCTACACAGCTATGAGTTTAGCCAAGCAGAGAAACCGTAATCAGAAGCTGTAATCATCTCGTGGATTACGTTAGATTTATGGCCTGAAATTCAACTCCATCGCACCATGACTACCGGAGGTGTTATATTGTCTTTTACATGGCTCTACAGATTTAGTTGGATTCCGGTGTCATGGCGGCTTCGTGTAGTCGATTTTTATAATTCGGCTCTTGCTGATATATTTAAATGATTTACGCGACAGTCTAGTTGTGAAATTATGTGTTGCTATTCTCCCGTTTGGTGTATGTTTTACTTCTAACGTGGGGATGGACTGTGATTGCCGATATTTAAGTGGAATATGATTTATTCTTCTTTGTGTTGTGTGTTCGCGGTTCAATAGGCAAGCACATGGTTTGACAAAAATGTCAACGGAAAAACGGGTATGTTCAACCCTTATGTGAAAAGTCTGTGACGGTGGATGGAGGCGGAGGAATCAAGAATGATCAACGGCCCAGAAAGCGAAAACAGCAAAGTGTGTGGTACACAAGAGGCATGTTCAGAACACGAAAGACGAACATGGCTGACCACCGTGAAAGAGATTGGAGCCTCATCACGTACCAGTCCAGAGGAAGCCATGGAGAGTCGGAGAAATTCGAACTTATGTCGGAGGAAAGATCTTAAAATAAGTACTTGGAATGTTAGGACTCTATATCAACAAGGGAAATTGGAAAATCTAATTCAAGAAGCAGAACGAATAAATATAGATATTTTAGGCATATCAGAGACTAGATGGAAGGAATGTGGGTACATTGAAGACGAAAAATATACATTTATATACTCAGGAAACACAACAGAACATCAAAGGGGGGTAGGAATACTGATAAAAAGAGAGCTACAAAAATATATAAGTACCCACTGGACATACAGTGATAGGATTATACTACTCAAGTTGAAAGCAAAACCATTCGACATAGCAATAATACAGACATATGCACCTACTCAAGACTACACAGATGAACAAATAGAGGCATACTATGAAGACCTAAATAAAGTTATGAAGCAAGTGAAATCTTCAGACATCTTGATTGTAATGGGTGACATGAACGCTAAAGTAGGAAAAGGTAGATATAAGACAATTATAGGAAATCATGGTTTAGGAAAAAGAAATGACAGAGGAGAAAGATTAATACAATTCTGTGAAGAAAACAGGCTGATAATATGTAACACCTACTTTGAGCAAGAGAAAAGGAAACTATACACATGGAAAAGCCCTGGAGATAGGAAGAGGAATCAAATAGATTACATAATGATAAAAGAAAGGTTCCGTAACAGCGTAAAGAAAGCCAAAACCTACCCAGGAGCAGATATTAATTCTGATCACAATCCTGTAATGATTAAAATGAAAATCAAACTAAAGAGAAACAAGCAAAAATCTGATTCATCAACAAACCCACTCGACATAACAGCTTTAAATCAAAAAGATATTAAAGATACCTATACAATACAAGTAAAGAACACATACCAGAAGCTGCTAGAAGAAGGAATTGAACAATACAGAAGAGAAAATCCTGATGAAAAAGTAACAACCAAATGGCAATGCATAAAGAAAAGCATACAAAAAGCCTGCGACACCTTACCCAAAAGAGAAAAGAACAAAAAACAAAAATGGATAACTAACACCATCTTAGAAAAAATGGAAGAAAGGAGACAAGCGAAGAACACTGCCCAATACAATAAAATAGATAATGAGATACGCAAAATGTGCAAAAAGGCAAAAGAAGACTGGCTCAGCCAAAAATGTAGAGAAATAGAAACTATGGAAAGCAAACAAGACCTAAGAGGAATGCACACAGAAATAAAGAGAATGACTAATAAAAATAAAAAAGCCACAGAAGGTGGATGCATTGCAGACAAAAAAGGAAAAATGCTAACAGACAATAAGGATATCATAGATAGATGGCAGGAATATATAACAGAACTATTTCATGATCAAAGGGACAAGAAACCAGTTATAAAATGTACATCAGGCTATAAAATCTTAAAATCTGAGGTGGAAAAAGCTATAAAAACAATGAAAAGGGGAAAAGCAGCAGGACCTGAAAGCATACAGATAGAGATGATACAGGCACTTGAAGATTTTGGCATTGAAGTGATTACAGACATATGCAACGACATATACCACACAGGATACATACCAAATGAACTAAAAACATCAACTTTCATTGCATTGCCTAAAAAGAATGGTGCAGTTGAATGCAGTGACTTTAGAACAATAAGCCTAATGAGCCATGTTACAAAAATCTTGCTAAAAGTTATACAAGGAAGGATTCAGAATAAAATCAATACTGAATTAGATGAGCAGCAATTTGGATTTAGGAAAAATAGCGGGACAAAAGAAGCCATATTCTGCATGAGAACATTAATCGAAAAATACACAGAAGTAAACAAACCAATATATGCCTGCTTCATAGACTACACCAAAGCTTTTGATAGAGTACACCACAAACAACTTATAGAATGCCTAAAAGAGATACATCTAGATGACATGGATATACGACTAATATGCAATATATACTGGGAGCAAACAGCAATAATAAAATATAACAAAGAGTTCTCTACACCCATTGATATAAAAAGAGGAGTAAGACAAGGATGCATCCTATCACCAAGCTTGTTCAATCTATACACTGAGCAAATCTTTAAAAACATCATAGAGATGCCAGGCCTACAAATTAATGGAAAGATAATCAATAACCTAAGATATGCTGACGATACTGTACTACTAGCAGAAAATCCTAAAGACCTACAACAATTACTTAATGAAATAAACACGACAAGCAAAAAATATGGACTAGATATGAATATCAAAAAGACTAAAACTATGATCATAAACAAAGAAAATACTCAAAACCCACAAGTGGATATCAAAATTGAAGGAATAGACCTTGAGACAGTTCAGAACTATAACTACCTTGGACATACTATAACCAGTGATGGAAAATGTACAACTGAAATAAACAAAAGAATAGGAATGGCAAAAAGTAATTTTAATGTCATGAAGGACATACTAACATCAAAACAAATAACACCAGAGCTAAAACTAAGAATAGCAAAATGTTACATCTTCTCAATATTCCTATATGGTGCTGAAACATGGACATTAGACAAGAAAACAGAACAGAGAATTGAAGCCTTTGAAATGTGGATATATAGAAGAATAGGTAGAATTGGATGGAAGGAAAAGAAAACAAACGACAAAGTCTTAAAACAACTAAAAATGAAAAGAGAACTTCTGAACACAATTAGAACAAGACAAATGCGATTCTTAGGCCATGTTAAAAGACACAACAGCCTACTGAAAGTGATCCTGGAGGGGAAAATACAAGGTAAAAGAGGCAGAGGCAGACCAAGATTAACATGGACGAGTAACATCAAAGATGGACAAATCAACCGATGACAGCCTGCACCATCAAAGCAAGAGATAGAGCAAAATGGCGCTCCATGGTAGCCAACCTTCGTTGCGGAGACGGCACTCAATGATGATGACATGGCTGCTGTCAGTCCGTCAATCCAGTAGTATGTTCGGCTCCCTCTTAGCACCATTTGCTGGTGATTCTGTGTTACAAAAGTTTGTTTAATGTCACCGAGATTTAAAAATTTTTTAATTAGTGAAATCAAACCAAAAAAAATACCCCCTTTTGTACGAGACAGCAGCACTTTTGTATGAGACAGTAGCACTTTTATACGAGACAGTAGCACTTTTGTACGAGACAATAGCACTTTTTACAGTGAGCATGTTTGTGTCTCATCCAACACCAAAGGAAACAAATCCAACACTCAGGAGTCACTGGAAGTAATGAAGGTATAGGGAGGGGAGGATGCCTGTGGCAAACTCTCAAATACCAAGGATTTGTATTTTAAAGTGGTAATTTTTACAACAGTTTTGTAATCTAGGGTTTAAAAAATCACAAATATGCAAAATAAACTAAATAATTCTTTGACACCAACTACATTTTGAAAAAGTCAGATTTCTCAAATTTGGTGTAAATGAAAGCCAATTTGGTAATTCTGCTTTACAGCTCTTTTCACTAATGTTCTTATGATCTATCATCTCCTCTGACTTTTCATTCTCAGGGATGCTGCAGCGGGCTGGTATATAAAACCCCAAATACAGGATTAAAAGAGAAATTAAATCACCATTATCTCCTACCTTCTAGGTCAGATTTAAGACTGGCCAGGCTTCCATATCCTCTTTTCATCAGTATCCCCCGCATATTTTCTGTGATCTTTGCATTAGATTCAATACTTCTTATATATAGTTTCTCATACTCTGAATTGTTATCATCATCCTTGACTGTATTATGGTGAGGACTTATAAAGTCTACTGGGACCTGGAAAAAGAAAGAAATTATCAATTTACCTATCAACACAACTGCTGGCTGATTGGTTAGTCTACTCGCTTATGAACAAAAGAATTCAGGTTCAATTTCCAGATGAGACAAAGGTTTTTTTTTAACCTACACTAATTTAGGATTCACCCAGCCACTGAAAATCAATACAAGAAATTTTTTCTGGGAAAGTAGACCGCCATGGACGAGTAGGGCACCAGGAAAAGATACCAACCACATCACTCACTCATAAAATGGTCATTGAAAAATATGGGCACTAACTCCGAATTCCCCACAAGCCTATTGACATTAAGGAGCCATAAATTATCAACACAAACAATTTCTTCTTCTTAGTATTCACCCATTAAGTAGGCATGGATGTATTGTATCATTGGTTTATGGTAAAGCCATGATATAAGCGCCTTTCTGCCAGACACATCCATCTTCAGCGGGGGTAGATTTGCTTAAGAATTTATGTCCAGAAAAATATGATAGAGCTTAAAAGAATGTTTTGAAACAAATATTGTATTAAATATTGAATGCAAGGAATAATTATATAATGCATATACACTTTATCTTTCAGCTAAAAACAGATCATAACAAATTGAATAAACACATGCATAAGCTTTGGTTGTAAAACATCACAGTCACCTGAATGATCTAAATTATAGAAGTTATGAAGGATGCATTAGCCCAAAGTACAACAAACAAAGTTATATGGAGCTAAAGTGGAGTTCCAGAATAAATGTAAAACTTATCACAAGCACTTGTCTGACAGTGTAAACACATAGATTAGAATACAAAAAGAATAAAGCTGATATGAGGCAAAATGAATAAATAATAAAACTACCTTCTTCTCTGTCCTTATATAGAATCAAGGGAAATTTGAGTGTTGTTAAAAGAGATCTAAAGTTTACTTTGTACATCTCAGTATTTAATATTTTGCTATTCCTCTTCTACTTTTGTTTGCCTGAAGTATCTTGGCTGTAACAGCAATGTCCTTTCTTGTATACATTTTACTGTTTTTGTAGCTCTTGCAGAAGCCCTATAGTTTTGCATGTAGTGTGTTTGTTGTACATATGGGCCAATGGGTTTTTCTCAGTCTGCTAATATTCAATACAGCTTTGAAGTATGTATTTAGCAGTCTGTCCACATGTACACATGGACTGAGGTGTCAAACTTTGATTTTGTATACATGTTATTTTTATCTTTGCTTACTCATTGCAATACATTTTTGCACAACATTTTCTTAACAGATATACCATTGTATGCAAAAGAAGCAATAATTTCTGAACATTTTTTGTTTTAAAATCTCACAACAATAAAAATAACACTTATTGCAATAAATTTGTCACAGCTACCATATTTTAAAACTCCTGTTAAAAAACAGGTTTGTGTAATCATGATTTTGGTTCAGCCCACTAAGCATTCTTTTATTTTGCATTCACCACCTCTGGTGCAGTCCCTAGAGACTCGGAACCAAATTGTGTATGTTAATCCATTTTTCCCTGGCAGCCGTCTGCACAGAGATCCCTAGCCACACAGACAGATAAATCTGTCTTCAAGGGTACTCATATCTTTTTCATTGATGAATAATTGACATTTCAAGCCGTGCCTCACTGGTGAAACCAGGAGTGGTTGCCACAGAAAGAAATCACAAAGAAAAATCCCAACTGGTGCAGCCAGGATGTGAACTCACAACCTCACTGTCTCAAGACTAATGTTTTGCCTCAATGCCAACCAGTCCCTAAACTAAGCATTTAATTAAAAGAATTCAACAGTGATTTGTCTTGACACCCATTAGTTCAAATGGAAAAAAAATGTCATTTAATTATTTCAAGCATTTAAAACGCTTTTGTTTTCAAAAACTGTTATATTATCTACATATGTATAATGAAGTGCGATTGTCTGAGCAGATGGATCCATGTTCAGTTATCAAATGTGACAAATTTTTTGGTCTGGCATGGCTTCAGCATTCACCCTTCCTCTTAAAATGGGTACGAGATTCTCATTAAGAAATTAGAGTAGCCTGGCATGATACTGACCACATTGCCAATAAATATGCCAATGGTCATGGAAACTATGCCAATGGTCATGGAAACTATAGGCACTAACACCATTTTCCGCATAGGCCGCATGGCAATAGGGGTACCCTTTATTGTTTTTTACTTTATGATAAAATATACAACAAATAAATATGTGATTATACAACAAATAAATATGTGATTTATTACATATATTTATCTATCTATCTATCATTCTTTCAAGCACATAGGGCAGAAATTCTGGACTCTCCATGTCTAATAATCTTTGTTATTAACTGTCAGACTTTGCACAGGACCCGCATTGTACCTCACCATATATCCTTGTTCTAGGAGCGCCTCCCAACCTCAGCAAGGGAGCTGATGCCTGCTATTGTTGCCTCTCACTCCAGTGTTTTTTCTTTATTTCTCTAGCTCAGCCTCTTTTTCTTTTACCCTCTAGTTCCCATTTGAGGGCTTGCTTTGAGACTCTTATACTGGCTCATCTCATTACATGCCCAACATATGACCACCTTCTTTTCTTGATTGTAAATGTTAATTTTGGATGCTTTGTCATTTCTCTTAATTCTGTACTAGCCTCAAATACATTCCATGGTATACAAATTATTTTTCTGTGGTCTTTTTTTTTTTTCAAATACTAATTTAATTCCTATTTTTTTTTTAGCTGTTTTTCAGCTCTTGTATGCATAAGTAAGAGTGGAAAATACATTTGATTTGAAAACCATTATATCCCTTTCAGTTGTTATGGGACCTGTAAGTCCCACTTCAGATTTCAGATTTGCTACCTTATCTCAATTTACAAGTGTTGTTTTCCTGGTGGGACTTGTAGGGCCAGCAGAATATATTATTGGGAATCGTCAACAGGTGGCTTTGGCAGCATGACCTCTCGGAAGCGATTGTTTACTTTCATTTTCAAATTGTCAAACTGCCTCATTGTATGTCCATTCACATTTATATAATAACAAAAAAGCCTGTTGGAACTTCTGAGTGGCAGTGTGTATATATATATATATATATATATAAATATTGACCTTTCGAGCCGTAGCCGGCCCAAAGGGCGTAGACCAAGATACTCCTTCTCTTATCTGAATTTTTGTTCTAGCAGTTTTCAATTCTGTTAAAGATATTTTATCAAATCTCGTCATTTGTCTCTATTCTGTGCAAGCAGCTCTATCTCATTGAGGGAGCCAAATCCTGCTGCTCTTGCCTCTCTCATCAATGTTCTTCTCAGTGTCTCTCTGGGTCTTCCTCTTTTCCTCTTACCTGTTGTTTCCCATATGAGGGCTTGCTTTGCTATTCGGTTATTATCTCTTCTCATCACATGTCCAACATATGACCATCGTCTTTTTTTGATTACTGAAGATATTAGTGGTTGATTGGCGATTTCTCTAATTTCCTCGTTTGTTTTGAATTCGTTCCACGCTATACCAAGTATTTTCCTTTAGACATTTATTTTCGAAAGCGTTCAACTTTGTTTCTATATCTCTTGTTGTTTTCCAGCTTTCACAGGCATACGTAAGGGTTGATAGTACATTTGATTTGAATAGTCTAAGTTTTGTATTTGTGCTGATGACTTTTGATTTCCACAACTTTTCAAGGCTTCTGAAAGACATTGCTGCTTTAGCTATTCTGATTCTAATTTCTTTGCTTGTATCCCCGATCAATGTGACTTCCAAGATAGGTAAAGTAATCGATCTCTTCTACTGGTTTGTTTTCCATGTATATTTTGTCGTCTGTTGGAATTAAACTTTTCATGACTTTATATATATATATATTATATATATATATATATATATATATATATATATATATATATATATATATATATATATATATATATATATATATATATATATTGTTTTTATTGTGTTTATAATTTTTACTACATGATGTATGTTATATTGTTGTAAGGAGATCACTACTGTGATAGAATGGCATAAATTATTTTTTAAATGACAACAAAAAAGTCAGGGCTGAAAGAGGGACACATACATATAACATATTTTTTTTGCCACTTTTCCACTATGATAGCTACTTACTGCTTGGCCTACTCCTTCCAAGCAGCCCTTGTTTGCCGATGAAGCAATATTTGTTGCAGTTGATATTATAGTACCTGACCATTTAGATATTGCAGGTGCTGGTTTAGCCAATTCATAAACTGATTCGTTAGCTTTTTCTGCACCAGAGTTGCTAGGCCAGTACTGATAGCTGTCATATGTTGCAGCATCTGGATCTGCAATACAAACATTGTAATCCATTGCTTCTCTTGGTCTGGTTTGTATAGCTTGAGACTGATTCTTGTCACCAATGTGATCAGTTGGTAAACGTTGTAAGCAGTAAATTGAGGACGGGGTCTCCATAAGTACAGGAACTTTATGTGACTGTGATGTATTGTTTTCATACTTTGGTGTGCTGTTTTCAAATTCATTTTTAATTTTGTCAACTCCTTCATTTTTGGCTTGTGATTGAGGATTAGGGTCACCCTTTTCTTCTTTGACTTGATTTCCTGAAATACAAAAGAGAAAGTTAATTTGGTAACGAAACCTAATGACATTTGAAATCAACACGTATAGACATTAACATACAGCTTGCTGTGTTCACCTTTGTTGTTAGTTAAATATTTAATTTTTATCCATTTCTTATCATGAAGATTCAATGGCTGAGTGGTTAGTGTACTTGCATCATGATAAGAAGGGTTCAAGTTCAATTTCCTGTAGTGGCGTATTTTCAGTGCTCCAGGGTGTAATAAGCCTATAAAAATGGGTACAATATTTTTTTTCTGGGAAGTAAGGCTGCCTGGCATGATACTGACCATATCATCCAAAAATGTGCCATGGTCATATAAAAATGTGTTCAATAACACCATTTTTCCCTGGCAGCCATGTGTACAGGGATCCCTCGCCACACAGGCAGATAACTCTGACTCCGTAGGTACTCATATTTTTTTCTGTCGATGAGTAATTGATGTTTCATGCCGGGGGCCTCACATCTGAGACCAGGGGTGGTTGCCGCAGAAAGAATTAACAAATAAAAATCCCAACTGTTGTAGCCGAGATTTGAATCCACAACCTTTCTGTCTCAAGACCGGCATCTTGCCTCGAGACCAACCAGTCCCCCAATAACACAATATTTCGCAAACTCCTCACAAGGCATGGAGGGAACCTTAACTTTTATTTATTAATTTTTTTTACATTTTCTTATCAATTACTATATGTCACTGATTTCTATCCATAAGCCAGTATTGGTTCGATTTACCACTAAGTTTCTTCTTGCTTGCTAAGGATGGTTGATCAGAAGACTAAAAAGCTACCACTGTGAAACATCAACTGTTAGTGAAATATTATTGATCTACACCAGTGGTGGCCAACTTGAGGTAGAGAGAGAGAGAGAGGGAGAGAGAGGGAGAGAGAGGGAGAGAGAGGGAGAGAGAGGGAGAGAGAGGGAGAGAGAGAGAGAGAGAGAGAGAGAGAGGGAGAGAGGGAGAGAGAGAGAGAGAGAGAGAGAGAGAGAGAGAGAGAGAGAGAGAGAGAGAGAGAGAGAGAGAGAGAGAGAGAGAGAGAGAGAGAGAGAGAGGAGAGAGAGAGAGAGAGAGAGAGAGGGAGAGGTACTTGGTGTACCTACAATACCTGATGTATCTACAATACTTGGTGTACCTACAATACCTGATGTATCTACAATACCTGATGTATCTACAATACTTGGTGTACCTACAATACCTGATGTACCTACAATACCTGATGTATCTACAATACTTGGTGTATCTACAATAACTGATGTACCTACAATAACTGGTGTACCTACAATACCTGGTGTATCTACAATAACTGATGTACCTACAATACCTGATGTATCTACAATACCTGATGTATCTACAATAACTGGTGTACCTACAATACCTGATGTATCTACAATACCTGATGTATCTACAATACTTGGTGTACCTACAATACCTGATGTACCTACAATACCTGATGTATCTACAATACTTGGTGTATCTACAATAACTGATGTACCTACAATAACTGGTGTACCTACAATACCTGGTGTATCTACAATAACTGATGTACCTACAATACCTGATGTATCTACAATACCTGATGTATCTACAATAACTGGTGTACCTACAATACCTGATGTATCTACAATACTTGGTGTACCTATAATACCTGATGTATCTACAATACTTGGTGTACCTACAATACCTGATGTATCTACAATACTTGGTGTACCTACAATACCTGATGTATCTACAATACCTGATGTATCTACAATACTTGGTGTACCTACAATACCTGATGTACCTACAATACCTGATGTATCTACAATACTTGGTGTACCTACAATACCTGATGTACCTACAATACCTGATGTATCTACAATACCTGGTGTACCTACAATACCTGATGTATCTACAATAACTGGTGCACCTACAATACCTGGTGTATCTACAATACTTGGTGTACCTATAATACCTGATGTATCTACAATACTTGGTGTACCTACAATACCTGATGTACCTATAATACCTGATGTATCTACAATACTTGGTGTACCTATAATACCTGATGTATCTACAATACTTGGTGTACCTATAATACCTGATGTATCTACAATACTTGGTGTACCTACAATACCTGATGTACCTACAATACCTGATGTATCTACAATACTTGATGTAAATTGGTGAAAATAATTCAGAGAACAATGGATGCTGACCGTTTTTTTTTTCAAAGAAAGAAAGGCAGTGCTAGGGTAATGCTGACCACAAAGATCAAGAGAAATGTGCCGATAGTCAAAAACATATGGGAACTAACACTATATTCTCCATATGCTACACTCTATCCATTAAGTGATTCTTTCTTTCTTCTTTTTTTTTCAGCTTATAAAATTGATTAAAAAAAATGAAAAATTATTTTTTTTTTTGGTGAAGATGATCAATTGTCTAAAAAAAGAAGTTTCAAGTTCACTAATATAAAAAAACCAAAATCCTGCAAAAAAATTCAAGACAAAAACATGACAAGAATGTATTTTGTGAGAAATTTTAGAAAATCAACTAGAGAACAGACTGTACAGGGAAGAGGAAGTTGTAAAGACTTATGATTGCCTGTGTCAGCTGACTGTACATGACGTTGATGTCAAGTGGGAAATTACATAAAAATAGGTAAAAAGGAAAAATGTACAGTTATGGGAGCTGAAAAGAGATATTTATCTTCCTTTACAAAACTTAATCAGATTAACAGTCTCTATGAGTGTGTACGATGCAGGAAAACACAAATGAACTATCATCAATAGCCAGCAAAATTGGGCTTGAGGTCAATCATGAAAAGACTAAAGTCATGAAAAGTTTAATTCCAACAAGTGACAAAATATACATGGAAAACAAACCAGTAGAAGAGATCGATCACTTCATCTATCTTGGAAGTCACATTGATCGAGAAGGGGATACGAGCAAAGAAATTAGAATCAGACTGGCTAAAGCAGCAATGTCTTTCAGAAGCCTTGAAAAGTTGTGGAAATCAAAACTCATTAGCACAAACACAAAACTTAGGCTATTCAAATCAAATGTACTATCAACCCTTACGTATGCGTGTGAAAGCTGGAAAACAACAAGAGATATAGAAACAAAGTTGAACGCATTCGAAAATAAATGTCTAAGGAAAATACTTGGTATAGAATGGAACGAATTCAAAACAAACGAGGAAATTAGAGAAATCGCCAATCAACCACTAATATCTTCAGTAATAAAGAAAAGACGATGGTCATACGTTGGACATGTGATGAGAAGAGATAATAATCGAATAGCAAAGCAAGCCCTCATATGGGAAACAACAGGTAAAAGAAAAAGAGGAAGACCCAGGGAGACACTGAGAAGAACATTGATGAGAGAGGCAAGAGCAGCAGGAATCGGCTCCCTCAATGAGATAGAACTGCTTGCACAGAACAGAGACAGATGGCGAGATTTGATAAAATATCTTTAAAAGAAAACTGCTAGAACAAAAATTCATATAGGAGAAGGTGTATCTTGGTCTACGCCCTATGGGCCGGTTACGGCTCGAAAGGTCAATAGATGAGTGTGTGCATGGAAAAGTAGGCATATAGTTTGCTATGAAAAAATAAAAGCTGATGGTTACAAAGTAAGGTAATACAAGAGATTTATTTTAAGGGCCACATTAAGTAAACAAATGTGCATACTAATAGTTCATCTAGAATGGTTAACAAAAATTCCTTATTATTATCATCCACTACAGACAAAAATCAAGCCATTAAATCTTTGCAAGAACATTAATAAAACATAAATATTAACGTAGCATAGCAACACAAAATTAAAAGAGAAAAAATATATTTACCTTTCTTTTTCTTTCCACCAAATATCTCAGCCCGGCTCAAGACATCAACTTTAGATCTAATTATTGTTTCAATCTTTTTCATGTTGGGCTCTAATTCTTTTAAACTCTCTGCTTTAGAAGCATTTTCGTCACTCTGGTTACTGTTGTTAGCATTAGAATTGCTTTGATAGTCACAATATTCAGTAGACTCAAGCTCATAGTATACAGGATATGTGCCGTCTGCATAGTCATATTCTGAAGTTTCATTTTGGGTTTTTGTTTCATCTTCCTCAACTGTAAAGAAAACAAAAAGAGAGTTGCTTATCAAGGCTGAATTAACAAGGACAGCCACAGCACAGGGATCAATAGTATTAACAAGGCCCGTGAACTTAAAAGAATCAAGCAAAGTTTGTGATGTTTTCAGCTTTGCAGGTAAGTGCCGTTGTGTGTACAAGGATGTCAGTCATCTATAGTTCTCATAGCTGACAACACAAACTTTGTGTGATTTTCCTCTCAGCCAGCAGGCCTTAGAACAACTATAGATGGGCTGTGGTCATACCCTGCATCAAATACTACCAAAAATATACTTCTTTCACATCTTTGTAATAGTGCATTTTCTTACCTTCAAAACGACATATCATTTGAAAAAAAAACATCTGTTACAAATTAACCAAACAATTTTATCGTACATTCACATCAGTTTCAAAGTATTCAAATAAATGAATTCAAACTGTCCTCCTTCATAGTCCAATACTGAATTATATTTTTTTATATTTTTCAAATGATAAAAAAAAAAACATAAAAATTATTACTAATGATGGTTAAACTAAATTACACTATTGAACTTAATGAAGAGTTCTCTATAAACAAATGAATAAAGACTGTTCTTCATTCTAAAAGATTGTGGTTAAAGTGAAACACGAGGAAGAGGTAGTCATTGAGATGATAAGGGTTGTGCTAGTTTCCAAGAA
The DNA here is from genome assembly GCA_032433765.1 of Megaustenia siamemsis. Taxonomy (NCBI): domain Eukaryota; kingdom Metazoa; phylum Mollusca; class Gastropoda; order Stylommatophora; family Ariophantidae; genus Megaustenia; species Megaustenia siamemsis. The sequence continues at coordinate 40,178,976 of JAVIAB010000088.1, forward strand.
TACATGTTATTCATTAAATGGGAATTTCCACTTAAAAGCTAAAGTGTGCCGCCCATTTATAACACACACACACTTTCTTCGCTTCGTAGGGTCCACTCATTAAGTGGGCATGAATGCATTGCATCGCTACTTTATGGCAAACCATATTTGCGCTTTTCAGCCCAACACATTCATCTTCAACATGCATTGATTTTTAATTATAAATTTAAAAATTTTAATTAAAAGTTGTTGGGCCTGGCAGTGGCCATTTTTGGTCTACTTTTTTAGACTTTTATCAGCAAAGGGTTCTCTAACATAAGTAAGTGCCACAGGTTCTTCTGTTTGTCACCTTTATCCTAGAGGGCTAGGCATCAGAACTTACAACCCAAAGATAACGACAGGGTAAAACCACAAATAAATATGAATTTGAAGAGGACAAAATACACTTTCTGGCTCAGTTTTACTATATATTGTTTACTCAACAGAAACTACAAACAAGCAAGAAGAGATATATGAAGAATCATTTTGTATTGAGTTTACGTAGCTTGCCATAAGAATGTACGATGTTTGAAACACATTTGAGGTGATAAAAAAAGATTTTTTGATGCTCTTTGATCTTATTCTAGATGAGACGAGTTACTCAGCCATGTTTGTTTGCAATCACCAGCCATTAACCTCTAACATAACTTCTGTAGGCACATGGGCTTTCTCAGGAATGAATTTTGTGTGAATACCTATCTTGTTCCAAGAACTGAGTGAGCAGGTGTACCTTGCCATATAGGCAAACATTCTCCCACCTTCATATTTCTACCATCGAGAATCAGACATATTTTGATAGATTTTGCATGGTCAGTGGCCATTTTGACCTACTTTTTTCAACTTTTAACTACCATGGGTTCTTTACAGTGTGATTAGCTGACACAGGACCACCTGTTTTTTGTTCTTATCCAAAATGACTGGAAACCTGATCTCACTATCCAGGGCCATGAAGAAACCACAGATTCAAGGAGAAAAATGTTCACAACCTATAGCAGGATTCAAACCTGGGACCTTCATGTACAAAGGCAAACATCTTGCTCTAGACAACCCAATCCCCTGTAATCAATCCTCTCAGAGATGGATAAGAGGGTCCTGTTTTCATGTGGAAGAAGTCTGGGCAGTTGAACATATTTTTGTGAGTGGATAATGCCTCTGCTGTGATAAAATCTAACAAAAACAAAAGGAAAAATTCAGGCCATCTATAATATCTAACCACCTGAATAAAATGCTGGCGGAAATCGGATGCACTGGGCTACAGGTGCAGAACACAGTGCAATGTTTTAACAAGTAATCAATCAGACTGGAACTCCCTTAAACAGACAGCTGACTTCATGAGAGAGTCTGGAATCCTACTCTGATTGAGTCTTGATCGCAGAGAGAGAGAGAGATATCTAACCAGCTTTTCTGAAATTACCCTGGAGGGGGAGAGAGAAAGGGGGGATAGGTGACTTGCCTGTGTTACGAAGCTGTGTACTATACTGGTATCTTCATGTATTAGCAAGAAAAAGATTGAATGATAATAAGCATTGCCTTAATGAAATGATCTTAAGAGAAAGACGAGGACAAGGTGGAAAATGTTTTCATTACAATAAAACCATCCTCAAATGTTCTCACTTCTACTTTCTCTTCTTTCACCTTGTTATTCTCTTCAAGCAGGAATGTTTTTTTTTTTCTTTTAAATACTGGCTTCAAGTAAAAGTTAATGGGAGTACACTCAATGATTACTTGAACACAATTAGCAAAAATTGTTGTTAGATCCATGTATGAGTCAATTAATCATTTAAGTATTTAATTGCAAAAATAAATTTGGTGCAAAACTGAAGGACTGGGAGAGGTTAATTTCATTGAGTTATAAATTAAGGAGTTCAGAACTTAAAAAAAAATAATAATTAATAAAAAAATTAATTTTTAAAATGCCAAAGAAAATATATGTTTATATGTTAGGGTGTTGACGTTTAAATGAAATTTAACGATACATTTTAATTGAAAATGAAGATAAAAGTTATTACTCCAGTTCTCATTTCTGCTATTGGTCACTTTATTGTTTCCTTTTTTTCCCCACCTGAATGACTTTACTTAGCAGCATAAGAGAAAATGAAAAGTTATGAAAATCTAATTTCTTTGAGGGCTACAATATTCATAATATTGATATTTGATTGAGAAAGAAAGAAAGAAAGAAAGAAAGAAAGAAAGAAAGAAAGAAAGAAAGAAAGAAAGAAAGAAAGAAAGAAAGAAAGAATGGAAGAAAGAAAAACTAATCCAAGTAAATTGAACTTGAGAGGGGAAAAAAACATTAGGCACATGTCCTAAAATCCCATAGTTTTAAATAAAACTAATACTTAAAAACATTCATATTTACCACAGACAAATTAATAAGCTTCCCAGGAAATACACTTGTAGTAGGAATACATTTTGTTTTAACACATTTCCAAAGTCAATGGATTAGTTAATGTCCAAAAAAGAAAAAGCGATCCTAGTCATTGGTTATATAGAAGGAGGGAAGGGAGGGAGGCAGGGAGAAAGGAAGGGAGGAATGAAGGGAGGGAGGGAAGGGAGGAAGGAGGGGAGGAAAGAAGGGAGGGAGGGAAGGAGGGAGGGAGGCAAGGAAGGAAGGAAGGAAGGAAGGAAGGAAGGAAGGAAGGAAGGAAGGAAGGAAGGAAGGAAGGAAGGAAGGAAGGAAGGAAGGAAGTAGTTTAACTTGAGAGGGGAAAAAAACTTTAAGTAAATCCCATAGTTTTAATCAAAACTAATAATTTAAAAGGTTCATAATTACCACAAGCAAATTAATAAGCTTTCCAGGAATTACACTCATAGCAGGAATACATTTGGAATCATTTTAACACATTTCCAAAGCCAATGGATTAGCTAATATCCAAAGAAGTAAAAAATGACCCTAAATCATTGGCTCTACTGAGTGAAGCAGTTAAATTTCTTTTACAACAACCAAGTCTCAAATAAAGGATGTTATCACTAATGAGCTTATGTAAGAATGGCAAACAAACTGTAATAAAGGTTTGTGTGTTTGAAATGTATGGCAAAATGATGCAGGAAATGACAGCTTAATGGCTCTTCAATATACGTGGTTCAAAAGTACATAGTTCAACTATTAATGGAAATAAAAAGATAAAAGATTTGCTTATAGGACAGCAGATGAATGAACACGGGATTGAGTGGGGCGCATGCCTGTATGTTGGAAGCACTTTATTTTATATGGGGTTATTTTATTTTTATATGACTACGACAAGAATGAGAGAGGGGGGAAAAAAAACAGAAGATAGTGTTTTTTTTTAAGTGGAAAAAGTGGGTTGTAGGGTACACACTACTCAATAGCAAAGTGACAGATCTTTACCATCCTTGCACAAGCTAAAAAGTCAGTGGCTGATGCATCGTATGAGATCTCGACCATGTCATCAGCTTATAATTTTCTTTGTCCTGATGCTCTTCCATTATCTATGTTGCTTTCCTTCTGGTTCTTTGGTTAACCCTCTTCTCCTGTTAAATTTCTGGGAGTTTCAAGTTTTTCATCTATCCACCATTTCAAGGACACTCTCACAGTTTGTTGTTCTTCATCATCATCATCGAGTGCCATCTCCACAACGAAGGTTGGCTACCACAGAGCACCATTCTGCTCTGTCTCTTGCTTTGATGGTGCAGGTTGTCATAGGCTGGTTTGCTCATCTTTTGATGTTACTCATCCATGTTAGTCTTGGTCTGCCTCTTTTACCTTGTATTTTCCCCTCCAGGATTACTTTTAGTAGGCTGTTGTGTCTTTTAACATGGCCTAAAAATCGCATTTGTCTTGTTTGAATTGTGTTTAGTAGTTCTCTTTTCATTTTTAGTTGTTTTAAGACTTCATTGTTTGTTTTCTTTTCCTTCCATCCAATTCTACCTATTCTTCTATATATCCACATTTCAAAGGCTTCAATTCTCTGTTCTGTTTTCTTGTCTAATGCTCATGTTTCTGCACCATATAGGAATATTGAGAAGATGTAACATTTTGCTATTCTTAGTTTTAGCCCTGGTGTTATTTGTTTTGATGTTAGTATGTTTTTCATGACATTAAAATTACTTTTTGCCATTCCTATTCTTTTGTTTATTTCAGTTGTACATTTTCCATCACTGGTTATAGTATGTCCAAGGTAGTTTGTAGTTCTGAACTGTCTCCAGGTCTATTCCTTCAATTTTGATATCAACTTGTGGGTTTTGAGTATTTTCTTTGTTTATGATCATAGTTTTAGTCTTTTTGATATTCATATCTAGCCCATATTTTTTGCTTATCATGTTTATTTCATTAAGTAATTGTTGTAGATCTTTAGGATTTTCTGCTGTATTTTCTGTACAGTATTGTCAGCATATCTTAGGTTATTGATTATCTTACCATTAATTTGTAGGCCTGGCATCTCTATGATGTTCTTAAAGATTTGCTCAGTGTATAGATTGAACAAGCTTGGTGATAGGATGCATCCCTGTCTTACTCCTCTTTTTATATCAATGGGTGTAGAGTTCCCTTTGTTATATTTTATTATTGCTGTTTGCTCCCAGTATAGATTACATATTAGTCGTATGTCCATGTCATCTAGATGTATCTCTTTTAGGCATTCTATAAGTTGTTTGTGGTGTACTCTATCAAAAGCTTTGGTGTTGTCTATGAAGCAGGCATATATTGGTTTGTTTACTTGTGTACTTTTAGATTAATGTTCTAATGAGGTGTGTTCTGCATGACATTAAAATTGCTTTTTGCCATTTCTACTCTTTTGTTTATTTCAGTTTTACATTTTCCATCACTGGTTATAGTATGTCCAAGGTAGTTGTAGTTCTGAACTGTCTCAGAGTCTATTCCTTCAATTTTGATTTCTACTTGTGGGTTTGCTCCCAGTATAGATTACATATTAGTCGTATGTCCATGTCATCTAGATGTATCTCTTTTAGGCATTCTATAAGACCCATTATATAAAAACAGTCAAAGTGCCGTTAGAACATCGGAAGGTCTGTCAGAATGGTTTCAGGTTACAACAGGTGTAAGACAAGGATGCGTCCTCTCACCACTCCTCTTCATCATATATATGGACAACATAAATCAGGAAACAACCAACAATAAGAAAAAATCAAATAATAACATAGAGGTAGAAAACTCCAACATCAACGAGCTACTCTTCGCAGATGACCAATGCCTAATATATGAGGATGAAAACCTGCTACAACAGCATTTAACATATCTAGATAAAAGCTGCACAAACTACAGTATGAAAATTAACACAGCAAAAACAGAGGCTATAAGAATAAGTAAATTAAGACACCCATTAAACATCAAGATCAAAGATAAAGAAATAAAACAAGTAGAGGAATTCAAGTATTTAGGCACAATGTTCACAGAAGATGGAAAACTAGACAAAGAAATTGACATGAGAATACAAAAAGCAAATGCTGTCACATACCAGCTTTCACCATTGCTAAGACATCCAAACATTTCTATGCCAGCTAAACAACAAATGATAAATAGCATTTTCATACCAACTTTGTGCTATGAAAGTCAAACATGGACCCTTTCTAAATCACATTTAAGAAAGATCAATACATGTGAGATGCGATGCTTGAGAAAAGTAAAAAACAACACAAGAAGAGATAGAATACCAAATGAAACCATAAGAAAAATAGTAGGAACAAAACCCTGCCAAGAATATATAGAACAACAACAACTTAAATGGTTTGGCCACCTGGTCAGAATGAATCCTTATCAATCACCATCAAGGGCATTCTTCTCGAGAATGCATGGAAAAAGACCAAGAGGAAGACCCAGAAGAAGATGGATAGATGCAGTGACAGAGACATGTAACAACAAAGGAAAATCACTAATTCAGAAAGTTCGAGCAGCTCAAGAACAACAAAAGATATAAACCATGACACCTTTTAGGTATCAGTGAAAAGAGAAAAGAAGAAGAAGAGGAAGACTTGTGGGTTTTGAATATTTTTGTTGTTTATAATCATAGTTGTTCTTCATTTGTTGATAATAATTGTGTGGATCACTGTTAGTTGATTCTGTTTTGTCACGTTGCCAAAGGATTTAATTGGTTGTTTCTTTATATATTCTACTGCGCGTGTGATCCTGCCTAATTGCCACTTCAGTGGCTCACTTCTATATTTGTCTGGTCTTACAGGCAAACTTCTATTCAGTATCTGACATATTTCATTTTCATGGTTTTTAATCTTATAGTTCATTCTACACAGCTGTTTGTTGCTGATATTTTAGCAGTTTTCGGTTCTGAAACATGACTTGAGTATAGTTCTATCTATCTATCTATCTATTGACCTTTCGAGCCGTAACCGGCCCATAGGGCGTAGACCAAGATACACCTTCTCCTATATGAATTTTTGTTCTAGCAGTTTTCTTTTAAAGATATTTTATCAAATCTCGCCATCTGTCTCTGTTCTGTGCAAGCAGTTCTATCTCATTGAGGGAGCCGATTCCTGCTGCTCTTGCCTCTCTCATCAATGTTCTTCTCAGTGTCTCCCTGGGTCTTCCTCTTTTTCTTTTACCTGTTGTTTCCCATATGAGGGCTTGCTTTGCTATTCGATTATTATCTCTTCTCATCACATGTCCAACGTATGACCATCGTCTTTTCTTTATTACTGAAGATATTAGTGGTTGATTGGCGATTTCTCTAATTTCCTCGTTTGTTTTGAATTCGTTCCATTCTATACCAAGTATTTTCCTTAGACATTTATTTTCGAATGCGTTCAACTTTGTTTCTATATCTCTTGTTGTTTTCCAGCTTTCACACGCATACGTAAGGGTTGATAGTACATTTGATTTGAATAGCCTAAGTTTTGTGTTTGTGCTAATGAGTTTTGATTTCCACAACTTTTCAAGGCTTCTGAAAGACATTGCTGCTTTAGCCAGTCTGATTCTAATTTCTTTGCTCGTATCCCCTTCTCGATCAATGTGACTTCCAAGATAGATAAAGTGATCGATCTCTTCTACTGGTTTGTTTTCCATGTATATTTTGTCACTTGTTGGAATTAAACTTTTCATGACTTTAGTCTTTTCATGATTGACCTCAAGCCCAATTTTGCTGGCTATTGATGATAGTTCATTTGTGTTTTCCTGCATCGTTTTTATCTGACTGCTGATGAGAACTATGTCATCAGCAAAGTCGAGGTCCTCCAAATGGTCTCCTTGTATCCATTCGATGCCTTTATTACCAGTGCAGCATTTCTTCATTATGAAGTCCATAACAATTCCAAATAACAAGGGCAATAAAATACATCCTTGTTTAACCCCAGTTTCTATTGGGAAACATTCGCTCAGTCCTTCCTCTGTTCGAACTGCACATGTGTAACCATCATACATGTCTTTGATAATATTTATGATTTTTGATGGTAAACCATATTGCTTCAGAATTTTCCACAAAGAATCTCTATGAATACTATCAAATGCTTTTTTGAAGTCGATGAAGTTAAGTACAAAAGGTTTTTGCTTTTCAATGTGTTCCTCCAATATAAGTCGTAGAGTGAAAATGTGGTCAAGACAGCTTCTCCCTTTTCTAAACCCAGCCTGTTCTTCACGCATTACTGTATCTATTGAATCCTTTATTCTATTTAGGATGATTTTACAGAATAACTTTGAGGCAACTGACAAAAGTGTCACGCCTCTCCAGTTGTTACAATCTCTAAGATTGCCCTTTTTTGGGATCTTAACAATGATTCCTTTTTTCCATTTATGAGGCGTCTTCTCTGTTTTCCAAATGATGTTGAACATTTTTTGGAGATGTATTAAATTATGGCTATCAATTGCCTTGAGGATCTCAGCTGTTAACTTATCCTCTCCAGCAGCCTTGTTATTGGTCATTAGCTTTAAGGTGGTTTCTATTTCACTCAAGGTGAAGTCATCTAAATTTACATCTAATTCTGCTGCTGGTGTTTCAGCTTCAAAATCTATTAAACTGTGAGGTAGTGGACGGTTAAGAATTTCTTTGAAGTGTTCCGCCCAACGGGCTTTTATGTCTGCGCTTGTTGTTAGCATTAATCCAGATTTGTCTAGAATTGGTGTTCCACTGGATGTATAGGTGTTTGTCAGCATCTTTTGTACAGTATAGAGAGTTCTGCTGTCTCCTGTAATTGCAGCTGTCTCTGCTTTCTCTGCCAAGTTGTCTATATAAGCTCTTGTATCTCTTCTTGCCGAACTTTTCACTTTGTTGTCTAATTCTTTGTATGTTGCTTTTGCCAGAACCTTTCCAAGATCTGTCTTTACATTAGTCACGGCTCTCTTTGCTTCTCTTCTTTCTTGGATGTATTTCCATGTGGTGTCTGAGATCCAAGCTCGTTTTTCCATTTTCTTCAGTCCGGCACTTGCTTCTGCTGCTGTCATTAGTATTTTGCTCAGTGAGTCCCACATTTCATTGATATCTAAGTCTATTTCACCGAGTGCTGAACAGCAATTACTTAGCTCTATGTTAAACTTTTCCTTTATGGCTTCATCTTTCAGTTTATGACTATCAATTTTATGTGTAATTGACCTCTTCTGTTGGTTTCTAAATTTTAATCTTATTTTCCCAATGCACAAGTTGTGGTCACTATTAACATCAGCACCTCTGTAAGCTCTTACATCTATTAATGATGATCTGAATTGTTGTTTAATACATAGGTGGTCAATTTGATTTGAGGTTCTATCATCAGGAGATATCCATGTTGTTTTGTGAATATTTTTGTGTGGAAATAATGTCCCACCTATAACTAAATTTTCTATTAAACATAATTCTATTAATCTTTCTCCATTCTGACTTGTTGTATTACAGCCTTCTCTCCCCATCACATGTTCCACTCCTGCGTTATCTTGTCCTACTTTGGCGTTGAAGTCTCCCATTACAATTAAAAGATCGTGTTTTGGTATTTTGTTTATAAGTTGTTGCAGTTGGTTATAAAAATCGTCCTTAACTTCATCATCAGCTTCGTTAGTAGGCGCATAACATTGAATAATTGAAAGTCTTCCATGTTTTGTTTTGTATCGTGTTCGTATCAGACGGCTGTTTACCGGTTCCCATTCTAATAAACTTCTTGCAGCTTTGTCTGTCATCATTATGCCTACTCCTTCACGGTGTTTTCCATCTTCCCTTCCAGAAAAAACTACTATTTTATTATCAATAGATCTCCTACCTGTTCCAAGCCAGCGCATTTCGCTTAATCCTAAAATATCTAGATCGTATCTGTCCATCTCGCTCGCGACCTGTGCATGTTTCGTCGGAGCGGCCATTGTTCGCACATTCCAGAATCCTATTTTTGTTGTTGTTTTGGGGCCGAAAAAACTATCACTACTATCTACTGCTAATTTACACATTCTGTATCAGGTCTACGTTTCATTAACAACATCGTTTTTACGATAGCGGCTTGTTAAACCTCTGATCAACGGTTCAATACCAAGCCGGAGAAAAATAATTCCTCCATTTTGGAAACAACCGGGAAAAAAAAAAAAAAAAAAAAAAAAAAATATAGTTCTGCTATGGTAAATTAAAACTGATCACAAGAGATGCTATAACTTTAATGTTTACAATATGTGCGGTTAAATTATAATTATTTTACATCAGAAATGGTAAAATTTGTCCAGTTTTCTTTTATATTTATTTTCACAAACGTTATTGGACTATAATATCAATAGTATAAAAATTAACTTTTCTAGAATATTCATATTTTTGTACAGTGTCCCAACTATTCCAATAAAATATCAATCTCAAGAACGAGTGGAATGTAGTTTCCTCGGGACATTTAAAGACAATTTTGTCTAATTAATCTACAATGCACAGCTTGAGGCTGAATGAATCATGAGTTACCAAGGAGCAGCAAAAGAAATATAAGGTTTTTATCTATTTGTAAGACTTTTCTTTGGTCTGGTGTATGAGTTTGTCTTTAAAAAAGATGGAATGTATGCTCGTTTATTTTGTATTTTCCTCTCCAAATTGGCTTTTTAGTTATTATGTCTCATTATGTGTACACAAAAATTTAATTTGCTTTATTCAAATTGCATTTAATAATTCTTTCTTCATTTCCAGCTGTTTCAAAACTTCTTCAATTATTTTTTTCTTGGCTCGTTGTTGACACTAATTCTTCCAGAAATCAACATATTAGGGGTTCAATTTTCTTCCCTTAATATTGTCCACATTTCTGCACTATACATGAATGCTTAATAGTTCAGCACTTTATTTTCTCAATACAGGTTCCTGATGTTATTTGTATAAAAAATGTAAAGTAAAGGTTCCCTCCACCACTTGCTAGAAGTATGGGCAATATTGTGCTAGTGATCATATTTTTCCACGACCATGGCACATTTTTGGCTGGTGTGGTCGCTATCATGCCAGACCACCTTTACTTCCCAGAAATATCTCTAGTACCAATTTTTAGAGGTTGGGTAAACTCCACAGACTTGTCTGTCAGCAAAAAAAAAAAAAAAAAACCCGAGCCTTTCTGATAAAGAAATGAACACATTAACCACTAAGCCTCCATACGGTAGTTATTGGGTGAAACAAAAATTATTTTAATTATTGTAAGTAATGAATGTTTGAGCAATATGCACCCCATGACAAAAATGCTGTTAATACACTGTCCCAATTTCAAACTAACCCCCACTTCCTGTTTTGATTAGTTTATTGTTAGATTATGCTTAAACATACTACATTACACAATAATCCTTCATACAATGTTTACTGATAAGGAATTTAAATATGAGATTGTAGCTTGACATAATTTGTACTATAATTTATTAATAATGCACTTTTTTCATGTTATTAATACAATAAAGTTAAAAAGCCATGTTTGCTTTGTATTTGATTTATTTCAGACTTTGTTCACACTATAATGAGAATTTTATTAGTCACATGTCACTACTGGTTACTAATATGCCTTCTTTAACTCCACCCTTGAGTTTCTAATTTACCTGTCTTCCTTTTCTACAGTTGTTCACAATTTCTTCAGCACCCCAACCATCCTTATCACTTGTAGGTTTCAGCTAAGATTATTTTTAGCTTTGTGTTAGACTGTTTTCAAATATACTATCAACCCTTACATATGAAAGCTGGGAAACAACAAGAGATATAGAAAAAAAAGTTGAACGCATTCGAAAATAAATGTCTAAGGGAAATACTTGGTATAGCGTGGAACGAATTCAAAACAAACGAGGAAATTAGAGAAATCGCCAATCAACCACTAATATCTTCAGTAATAAAGAAAAGACGATGGTCATATGTTGGACATGTGATGAGGAGAGATAATAACAGAATAGTGAAGTAAGCCCTCATGTGGGGAAACAACAGGTAAGAGGAAAAGAGGAAGACCCAGAGAGATACTGAGAAGAACATTGATGAGAGAGGCAAGAGCAGCGGGAATTGGCTCCCTCAATGAGATATAGCTGCTTGCACAGAACAAGAGACAAATGGCGAGATTTGATAAAATATCTTTAAAAGAATTGAAAACTGCTAGAACAAAAATTTAGATAAGAGAAGGGGTATCTTGGTCTACGCCCTATGGGCCAGCTACGGCTCGAAAGGTCAATAGATAGATAGACTGTTTTCTCAAGGTGTTTCGCATACATCTCTAATTCCATTAGTCATTGTGATGATCTTAATAGCAACTGTGTATTTGTCATTCTTTTTCTTCTACCATTCAGCTCCTTCTGGAGCATAGGTCTTCAACAAACACTTTTCGAGCCATTCTGTTTCTTGCCATTCTTTTAAGATCATTCCATGTCTTTCCCATCATCTTCATCTCTGCTTCCAATTGTCTACTCCAAGAATACTTCGGTCTCCCTCTTTGACTTTTTCCTTGGGGATTCCAAAAAAGGGCTTGTTGTGTAATACTCTCAGTTGGCTTACGCAGTGTGTGTCCTATCCAAAGCCATCATCTTTGCTGTATCTTTTTATCCACTGGTATTTGACTGGTACATTTCCATAATTCTATGTTAGTGATTATGGGTCCTGCCATTTCCATATTTTTATTCTGCGCAAGCTCCATTAATGAAGGTCTGTATCTTCATGATTGTCATTTATTTTTTGTTCTCCATGTTTCACAACCATATAATAGGACTGATTTAACATTGGAGTTGAAAATTTATATTTTTGTATTTAACCTAATTCCTTTGGATTTATATATGTTTCCCAGTGCAACGAAAGCTGCTCTTGCTTTTTATATTCTTATTTTGGTATCATTCTCTGTTCCTCTAACTTTGTCTATATTACTGCACAGATATATGTAACATTGTACATCTGTAGAGGTATTTCTCCTATTGTTATTTGGTTATTGCCAACTTCATTAATTCTCATAATTTTGGTCTTATCTCTATTTTCAGTCCCATCTATTGTTATCTCTCATCAAGTATGTTCATTTTATCTTGCATCTGTTGATGGCTGTATGATAGGAGAGCTATGTCATCAGCAAAGTCTAAATCATCAAGTTGTTTGGTCAGTGACCACTGGATTCCATTTCTCTTGTTCTGAGTTATTTTCATAATCCAATCTATGGCCAGTAGAAATAGAAATGGAGATAGAAGGCATCCCTGCCATACTCCTGTTCTTATTTTAAATGCTTCTGTAAGCTGCCCATCATGCACAACACTACATTTCATTCCTTCATACATTGTTCTTATCAGTTTAATAAACTTTGTGGGGATTCATTAATGACTCCAAAGCATTCTTCTGTCTAAACTATGAAATGCCTTTTTGTAATCTATGAATCTGATATAAAGTGGGGATTGTAGTTCTAAACTTTGTTCAACTATTATACGTAAGGTAGTTATTTGATCAGCACATGATCTGTTCTTCCTAAAACCTGCTTGTTCATCTCTCAAATATTTCTCTATAGCCTCTTTTAGTCTCTCCAGAATGATTCTGCTTAATATTTTTCCTGACACTGATAGTAGCATAATTCCCCTATAATTTGTGCACTCCTGTAAACTTCCTTTCTTTGATAGTTTGATCATATAACCTTCTTTCCAGTCTTTTGGTATTTCTTCCCCTTCCCATATTTTATCTAGTAGATTATGTAACATCTTGGTAGAGGTAATATCTGCTTTGATGGCTTCTGAAGAAATTTTATCTGGTCCAAGTGGCTTTAACATTTTTTAATTGCTTAATGGCTTTCATTATTTCTTCCTTGCTTGGCTTTCCATAGTTAACGTGTAACTCTTCTTCTGCTGGCAGTATATCAGGAGAATTATTTCGGCCGAGTTTGTTCAAAAGTTCTTCAAAGTGCTCCTTCCATCTCTTCATTTGTTTCCTCATATTACTAAGCAGATTTCCTTTCTTATTTTTAATAAAGACATTGATCTGTTTGTATGTTCCACTTAATTTCTTTTGGCTGTTGTACAGATCTTTAATATTTCCATTATTTTCCACTTCCTTCTGCCTCTTTAGCTAGTTCATCTATATATTTCCTCTTATCCCTATTAATGCATCTTCTCACTTCTTTGTTCACCTCTGTGTAAGTTTCCAGTGTCTGGGCTTTAGTATTCCTCGTTTTGCTTTTATTTATGTCTACTTTTTTATTCTTTAATTTTCTCCAGGGTCTTTGCTGTCATCCATGCCTTATTCTGGCGTTCTTTTTCCCGGGGTTTCTTCACATGCCTACTTCCATATATCCATTATCTGTTTCCAATGATCTTCTATATTTATTATATTTTCTAGTTGTTGGAGGACTTGGTATTTGTTTGATACTGTGACTGCAAATTTATCTTTAATTCCTTGCTCTTTAAGAAACCCTACTTTAAAATACTGTCTACCCTTATGTGTTGTATTTATTATTACTCCTGGCCAAAAGATAAAAACAATATATGCAGCATGGGAGATTAGGTGGTCTAGAGGTAAGTTATCGGCCTCTGAACAGATAGGTCTTATTCTGGGTTCGAATCCCACCATAGACGATCAAAGTTTTAACTTCGAAATTGTGGTTTTCTCAGGGCTTTACCCTTCCTTGCTCTTTCAGTACTAAGATTTTATGTCTAGGCCTCTTAAAAATAGGAAGTCCCCCATATACACACACTGACACATTTAAAAGTACCCCTGTCAGTTAAAAATGATAACAGCATATAAGAAATGGCTGCTGCCAGGTAAAAAAATGTTAAGCAAATCTCCACATGTTGATGACAGATGTGTCAGGTCTAAAAGCACAGATATTGTGGCTCTGCCATAAACTAACAACACAATACATCCAAGTGCATTATAAGGGGTGAAGGCTAAAAAGAAGAGAGAATTTATGCAGCGTTAAAACGTTTATTTACTCGTGGATCCTGGAGCACTGATTTTAGTCAGGAAAGAAAACCAACTGCCACCAAAACATAATAAATTTGAAAAAAAAAAAGCCACTGCCACCTGCTATGCAATGTCTCATGAGGCAATTAAAGAGGTTTGGGGATAAGCCAACAACCCACCACATGTAAAAAATTCAAAAGAAGCGAATAGGACACAAACAAGGAAGCAACTAACTTACTTACATTCTTGGAACGGGGAGGAACTCTTGAAACAAATAGTACATGGAGAAGATTAATCATGGGATATCTCAGGGACATTAAACTTGACTGTAAGGAAATAGAGTAAATGTTCTAGAATAAGGATCTATCTATCTATCTATCTATTGTCCTTTCAAGCCGAAGACGGCACATAGGGCAGAACCACAATCTCAAAAACAGAAACCTCGCGTGCCAAAGTGGCACATATTGCAGAGATCACTGCTCTAAAATATATGGCGCTGTTTCCATAACAATACTTTTTACAATGACAGCTTGTCAAGCCATCGGTCAACCTCCTTAGTCGCCTCTTACGACATGCCTGGAAGGTCACATTGTCACTATTCTTTACTTCCCTCATAATGAGGCCCCGGTAACTCACAGGAAATAGGAATAAGGATAGGGAGGCCCAATCAGTGGCCTTTGCATTCAAAAGGGACCTGGAAAGATTTTAATGTTGATTAATAACCTTCATAAAATATACTGTTTATAGTATTATATATTCATTATTAAATGCCTTTGAAAACGTCTGAGAAAAATAAAAAACATAAGCTGGAAAGAATATATGTCAAATGAACAGATAAGAGATGAATCTAAACAAGAATATGCCTTGAACTCTATAAGAAGAAGGTGCTGGAAATACATCGTTCATGTGCTGAGAACGAAAAAAGAAGGACTTCCCCATAAGGTGCTCCTCTGTGGAAGCCATCCCGTAAAAGAAAACAAGGAAGACTAAGAGAAATACTACACAGAACAATTACCAGGGAAGGCTCATGAATTAAAGAAAGAACCAAGAACTACAGCAAATTTTCAATTTGGGGGAACTATGATTTCTGACCTATGTGCCTGGAAAGAAAATGAATGAATATTCATTATTGTTAAAGTTGACATGACAGTACTCAAGTAAATCCACAAGTATTGAGGTACTTCCAAAGGATGACAAAGTGTGTACACACTGATGGTTTTGGTTGCTTGCAAGTTGTGTGCACACACCTAGCTTATTCTTGCAGGATATTATTTCTATTTGTTCTAAATTGTCTGCATCTATAACAATTTCGAGCATAAAATCATTGAGAACATTCAAACATCACCCTTATAAATATTTTAATCACAAGTAAAATGTAAGCCATGGAAGACAAACATGAGAGAGCAGACAAACTTTAACTTAACTTAGTGAGCTAACAATGAGCAGCCACAAGCAATGATGAATACAAAAAGGTGCTTATAAATATTGTTTTAATGGCTTTGGACTGTTACAAGAATGGAAAGAAAGAAGGAAAGGAAGGAAAGAAGGAAGGAAAGAAGGAAGGAAGGGAGGGAGGGAGGGAGGGAGGAAGGAAAGGAAGTAAGGAAGGAAGTAAGGAAGTAAGGAAGGAAGGAAGGAAGGAAGGAAGGAAGGAAGGAAGGAAGGAAGGAAAGGAAGGAAGGAAGGAAGGAAGGAAAGGAAGGAAGGAAGGAAGGAAGGAAGGAAGGAAGGAAGGAAGGAAGGAAGGAAGGAAGGAAGGAAGGAAGGAAGGAAGGAAGGAAGGAAGGAAGGGTAAAATTAAAATAGAAGGAAAATAAATGCACCGATACCCAAGAAATGATAATGTATCTAATAGTCATACTACCTACTTTCTTACAAACATGTTCCAACTACTATGTTGCAACTTTTTACAAATATATTTTTATAATCACATGAGGAGGCGAAGGCGCGCCTCCCAGCACCAGAGCTGGAAGTTGTCAGCGACCCACAGCTGATGGCTTGTGTCAGGATCGGTGAACCAAAACCATCCAGACCCTGCTCCACCTCTCCGCAGTGCCCCCAGTAACAGACTAACCTGTCTAGTCTGGCCAAGCGAGTAGGGATCAAAGAGGGAAGACAACCCGGTACTCAAAAATGTTGTGCTGAAGTCGGATGTGTTGGGCCGAAAGGTGCAAATATAACAGTTATATTGCAAACCACAACACAATGCAAACACGCCCACTTAACGTCCTTTTAAGCACCGATGACGAAGAGGAATTCTACAGACTACGAATACTCTAGAATACTTTAGTCATCGGGCGAACGCAAACAAGCATAATCACATGAGAACTATAAAATAGTGGTTTTTTTCGCCATTATCTGAGAGGACTATACACTGGATCTTAATTAATACCCAGAGATCAGTGGATTGTAAAGCCATGAAGAAACCATGGATTAAAAGTGAAAAGTTCAAACCATCTGTGGAGAGATTCAAACCTGGAACCTTGTTGTCCAGAAGCTGATGGTTTACCTCTAGATCCATCAAACCCATATGTTGACACTTATTCCAGTGCTGTTTATCTCCTTAATGACACTAAAGTATTACATTTTCTCTAAAACTCAGTATTCTTTATATTAACAAGTAAAAACATGCCAGAACATAGGTGCTACTGGGGAGTGTATAGTCTTCACTTCTCCTGGATACATCTCTTTTGAGAGTGTGACCAAATCCTCTCTTCCTAGATACCTTTCCTTCTCTGCAAGGGGCAAGTACCCAGATTTAACTAAGCTGGGTCAACAGGGGATATATTTCAAACCCTGGTCCCCCCTGGGATTTCTCTAATCCACTCTTGTCTACAAAGTGAAACATAAAAACCATAAGTCTAAAGTTGCTTTGAAATCATTTTATTTTTCATAATCATTGTTCACCCATTCAATATATGATCTCACGGACATTTAAATATATATATATATATTCTTATATTCCTCTTCTTGTGTTCACATAAAGACTAAAGTGTTGCTGGAGAGTTCTGGTTTAACGATCCAACTTCGTCATTCACCCTAAAAAAAGAATATTAAGTGGGCATAAATGTGTTGCTGTTTGAAGCAAAAATTGTGATATTTTAATCTTTCAGCCCAACACATCCAACTTCAGCATGGCATTTTTTGAGTACTGGATTGCCTTCCCTCTCAATCCCTACTCACTTGACCAGACTAGAATGGTTAGTCTTTTATTAGCAGCACGACAAAGAGGTGAAGTAAAGTCTGAATGGTTCTGGTTCACCGATCCTAGTGCAAGCCATCAGCTATGAGCCAATGACAGCTCTTCCAGCTCTTTTGCTGTACGGGTCCTTTGCCTCCTGACTTTTACATGGTTGACATATAACATACAAATGATTAATAAATGTATTTATATAAATCGCTAAAATAAATCAGTACCATAATTAAGTTGAACAAATTAATCTGCAGATCAACACAATAAACAGTGAAAATCACATATTATTTTAATCATGATCATTGAACACAATAATATACTGCATTTGATATATATTCCCGTGTGTTACCGGGGCCTCATTATGAGTAAAGAATAGTGACACTGTGTCCTTCCAAGCATGTCGTAAGAGGCAACTAAGGAGGTTGATCGATGGCTTGACAAGCTGTCATTGTAAAAAGTATTGTTATGGAAACAGAACCATAGATTTTAGAAGCAGTGATCTCTGCAATATGTGCCATTTTGGCATGCAAGGTTTCTGTTTTTGAGATTGTGGTTCTGCCCTATGTGCCATCTTCGGCTCGAAAGGACAATAGATAGATAGATTTGATATATAAATCATTTTAAAGATTTAAAACTTGAAGTGGGACTAACTGATAACGTGCAAGATTCTTCACTCTTGGTGAAAACTATTTCAATCAGTAATAAACTGTGGTAGAATGTTTAAAAATGTTTTTAATTATTCTTAGTCATTTCATTTTCTGAACTAAGAATGCTAAAGCTGCAAGTATAAATATGAATAGTAATGTGTCTGCATGCATTAATTTATACATGACAAAGTATATCTGGTCCTAACATCAAAAAATTAAGCTAATACCATCTTCATTTAGTCAGCTCACATAACAAATGTTTTTTCTTTTGACTGTCTCAGTGGGTTTAGTCTGCAGGAAGTCACTGATGTTTGGTTGGTTGGTTGCTTTCGCCCGATAACTAAAGTATTCTAGAGCATCATGATAGACTAGAATATTCCTCTTCATCATCCGCCCTTTCAAAGACGTAGTGGACATGTCTGCGTTGTGTTGTGGTTTGCAGTATAACTGTTATATTTGGCCTTTCGGCCCAACACAATCGACTTCAGCACAGCATTTTTGAGTACCGGGTTGTCATCCCTCTTCGATCCCTGCACGCTTGGCCAGACTAGACAAGTTAGTCTGTCACTGGAGGCACTGTGGAGAGGTGGAGCAGGGTCTGGATGGTTTTGGTTCACTGATCCTGGCACAAGCCATCAGTTGTGGGTCGCTGATAACTTCCAGCTCTGGTGCTGATAGGCGCGCCTTTGCCTCCAACTGACATTTAGAACCCATCATCTAATTTGTCACCTCATTTTCTGCATTCCAGAAACTATACACTTCTGGTAAGAGGGGGGGGGGGGGGGGGAGAAACACCTACCAGCATCTGAACTGAGATTGATCTGTGATCCAAGCTGCTTGTATGTGTTATGATCGATGAACAAAAGAGATGATCAAGACCTTACTTGACCTCCAAGTGGTGTTCCTGGAAATACACTAACTAGTCTGGCCAAGTGAGTAGAGATTGGAGAGAGGGGGCAACTTGATATAAAAATAAACCATGTCAAAGATGTTTAAATTGGACTGAGATGCAGGCATCGCAGTTTGCCATAAACTAGCAACCCAATCCATTCACGCCCACCTAATGCCTTTTTAAAGGCCAACGATAAAGAGAAGTCATCAGATGAGTACTGAAGAAGAGATCCCTCTTTACTGTTCTTTCAAAGCCAGTATGACATTTCTATCTATCTATTGTCCTTTCGAGCCGAAGACGGCACATAGGACAGAACCACAATCTCAAAAACAGAAACCTTGCATGCCAAAATGGCACATATTGTGGAGATCACTGCTTCTAAAATCTACGGCTCTGTTTCCATAACAACACTTTTTACAATGACAACTTGTCAAGCCATCAATCAACCTTTTTAGTCGGCTTTTATGACATGCCTAGAAGGTCACAGTGTCACTATTTTATGACATTTGATACGACTAAAATATGTAAGTTTTCTTTTCTCAAATAATTCAGAAGCCAGTCAATCTATGACAGACGATATAGGATTTATATGGCTATGAGTATGTATGTCAATACGAGTGTGTTTATTTATAATTTGTTAAAGAATGAAAAAACAAATAAACATAATTACCTGAATCAGAGAAAGCATCATAGTACAATTCATCAGGGTTATTATCAGACATGACTGTGTCTTGTTTCCCTGTATATTTTTTTTTTTTTCAATGACACAAAATTGTTTATTATCATTTTAGTTACAAATATTTTTAACAATCTTTAAATATTTGCATAAGGAGAGCTAGGAACTTTCATAAAATGTGCCAAATCATACATTACAATTCCTTGGTGGATAATTTTTTTTAAGGAAAGTGGGGGACAGCAATTATCTCAAATCTGTGCACTTGACAACAGCATGTAGATACTGTGGGAACAAATTCTTCAGATGGGGGCGTAACCACTCATGCACCACCAGTAGGGAACTAGCATATTTTTTGGAACTTCAGCTAGTCATGGATAGATAATGTGATGGGTTGATTCAACACGAATGTCTAATATTAGTGCCACCTCCTTTACTGTAACGTGCAGGTTTTCCCTTATTATGTTCTTTATGGCTGCAATATTGTCTTCTATGAATGCCGAACCCCAACAAGGAGAGTCCTCCACACTAGAGCCATCATCCATTCATACACTTGTATACAACTCCTACACCTGCCACATCCATTGTATGAGAAAATAATTGAAGGTAAGTGCAATAGGTTAAGAAGAGGTAAATAGGCCGAGCTGAGGATACTGCCAAATCGATCTGTGAGCTATCTAATGTTATATATATATAAATGTGTGTGTGTGTGTGTATATTTATGGCCTTTGGCATCTTGACAGACGTTTGGTAGCAAACAATCATAATATGTCAATAGTTGTTTGGTCAAATATTAGTGTCTTATGCTGGATGCTGCTTTGCTAAAGCAATATGGTGGTATATCTCTCATGGCTGAATCTGCCAATATTGGACAAACAGATCCATCTGCAGAATGAACAAGATGTATATGTGGTGCCTGGCCTCATCTCTTTTCTCTGCCACCTTCTGTCTTATAAATTTTTATATCAGCACTGCCTTGAAAGTTGCTGTGCTTTTTTTTTTTAATTAGTTCTCCGTGTGCTTCAATCTGCAGCCAGATTTTCCTAGTTTCTTTCACTGATAGAGAATTTCCTGAAGGAAGCCTTGCAAACATCCTTATATCTCATCACTGGTCTGCCCTTTGATCTCTTTCTGTCCTTAAGTTCGCCACACAATATTTGTTTGGGAATACAATTGTTTGCCATTTTTCTTACATGACCTGCCACCTTAGTCTACTACTCCTAAGTGTTGCCATTATGGATGGGATTCTGGCTCATTGTAAGCCATCAGAGTTGGTTACTTTGTCCTGCTATATTATGTTCATAATCTTTCGTAGGCAATACACATGAAAACTGTTTAACCTTGTCTTCTGCCCTACACAGGTAGTTCAAGTATCTATAAAAGTATTGTGTAGATATGCCTCTGAAAAGAATTTAACTGGAATTTATCATTACTGTAAAATCTAAAATTGGAATCAACTTATTTGCAATGGTCCTGAATGATCAAAGCAATTTGTTGATGTGCAAAATCTGTTGTGTCTGTGGAATAAAGAACTGCAATATTTTTGGTCATGAATATTCTAAGGCTGCATGCAGAAAATCACTGTGATATAAGAGGTAGTTTTCACGAAAATCAATAACAAATGTTATATTGTTCATGAACAGCCTATGAAAATAGTGTCAAGTATCATCCAACAGAGTAAACTAGCTTTGTAAGCTGCTAAATAATATTAATACTACATTAATTTTTCATCTTACTTTTCTTATACAAATACAAGTAACTTAGTAAAATTTTCAGTTGAATAATTTAACTAATTAACTGAATGATGTTAATTTAAGTAAATTAAAATAAATGTTAAGTAAGTTCAATACCACATTTTTGTGCCTTTTACTTTTTATTCTAATCTAGTGGCAATCTAAAATCATGAGACCTGTACACACTCACTGTGACACTGTGTGTGTGTGTGTACTTAAAAACTTAATCAAGCTTAAGACAAAATTTTAAAACACTACAAACTCAGAAGTTTTAATGATTTATAACTTATAACAGAACAGTTAACACCCCACAGCTAGAGACTGAAGTGACTCCTAAGAACGTAGAACGTGAGAGATTATTATTTATAATGATTGATTATCGTCAATAATTATGGTGATTATCATCATATAATCATCATGAATAAAATTAGCATGATCAAATGACAAGACATTTTCTCTATTCATCCACAAATGATGATCATTCATCATACTATTTCAATTTAAAAAAAAAAACAAAAAACATTTCGATCTAGATCACAGATTTGTTTGTTAATTTGGCATCACCCGCTTACCTAACGTTCGTTCACACTAGATCACTAAATCAATGAACTATTCATGTTTATTGTCCCTGCCTACTGCCATCACAAATAGTCGCTGTTATGTGTCCATGGGCTCGTGATGATGGTTCATTTCCGCAAGCTGTGGCTTCGTTGATTGGTCAGTTTGGCCGGAACCTTTAGGGTGAAAGTTCACATATTGACCTACTGTGACCTGAAGTTAACTTTGCCCTTTGACAATGTCCCGCCTCCGCAAAGAAAGTTGTCATTGCATGTAAATTGCTGGACTGCAGTAGGGGTGTTGGAACACATACTGGGGTATAGGGTAACCAACCTGTTCTCAAATGTATTTATCTGATTAGTGCCAGGAAGACATTTTCAAAAGAAAATGTTTTATGTTTTGTCTTTTTTTAAAACTTACTTCCTTCTAATAAGAATCTATTTCATCATCATCATGTGTCATACCGGTTGGGGTAGACGATCATGTTCGTTTTAGACCTGTGCATCGTATCAATTCAGCTGTTGACTGTTTTCCGTGTCATGACACCATGCTATCTATAATATCATCATCATCATCATCATCAAGTACCGGGCCTACTGGCGTGGGTGATCATGTCTCTCCACAACTTTCGATCTCGGCAGCTATTTATCATTTCTGTTGTTGACCTTCTGCCAAGCCATTCTCTTAATTAAGCTGTCTGTTATTTTTTTTCGTTGCTTCCCTCTATCTCTTCGTCCCTCAATGTTTCCAGTTGTTACAATATATTCCAGCTGTTCTCTTCTCATTACATGGCCAAAAAATGATAATTGTTTCTTCCTAATATTGGAAATTAGCTCTCTTTTTGCTTTGACCTCTCTCATAACATCTTCATTACACTTCTTAGCTGCCCATGGTACTCTCAACATTCTTCTGTAAAACCACATTTCTACAGACTCCAGTGATTTTCTTGTCTGTTGTCATATTGTCCATGATTCGCATCCATATGTTAAGACTGGCTCTACATAACATTTAAGAACTCTTTTCTTGTTTCTATTGTCAAAAATAGATTGCATAATATCTTCGTCTTCTTTTTGGAAAGCTGCTTTTGCCTGAGCCATTCTGCATCTCACCTCTTTTGTACATCTATATATATATATATATATATATATATATATATATATATATATATATATATATAGTATAGTATAGGACAATAGGAGGACAATAGGACAACAGACAAGAAAATCACTGGAGTCTGTAGAAATGTGGTTTTACAGAAGAATGTTGAGAGTGCCATGGACAGCTAAGAAGAGTAATGAAGATGTTCTGAGAAAGGTCAAAGCAAAAAGAGAGCTAATTTCCAATATTAGGAAGAAACAATTATCATTTTGTGGCCATGTAATGAGAAGAGAGCAACTGGAATATATTGTAACAATTGGAAAAATTGAGGGACGAAGAGATAGAGGGAAGCAAAGAGAAAAAATAGCAGATAGCTTAAGAGAATGGCTTGGCAGAAGGCCAACAACAGAGATGATAAATAGCTGCCGAGATCGAAAGTTGTGGAGAGACTTGATCACCTACGCCAGTAGGCCCGGTACTTGATGATGATGATGATGATGATGATGATATATATATATATATATATATATATATATATATATATATATATATATATATGTGTGTATGTATATATAATACTATAATATAGTATTTTCTCTCTTTGTCGTCCGCGATCTTTCTTTCCTTTTATTTTGCCATTTGTAACCAAGTATTCCAACTTTTCTCTTTTCATGATGTGCCTGAAAGATGTTGATTCTTTCCTTCTGATGTTTTTAGGAGATGCCTTTTAAGAATACCAAGAATCTGTTTACTATAAATTAATCATCATCGAGTGCCATCTCCACATCGAAGGTTGGCTACAATGGAGCGTCATTCCGCTGTCTCTTGCTTTGTAGTGCAGGTTATAGGCTGACTAGTCCATCTTTTGATGTTACTCGCCTATGTTAGTCTTGGTCTGCCTCTTTTAACTTGTATTTTCCCTTCCAAGAATACTTCTAGTAGGCTTCTGTGTCTTTTTAAATGTCCCAAAAATCTTATTTGCCTCTTTGATTTGTGTTCTGTAGTTTTCTTTTCATTTTTAGTTGGTATAAGACTTCATCATTTCTTCTCTTTCCATCCAATTCTTCATATTTAGACATACACATTTCAAAAGATTGAATTTTCTGGTCTAGCGTCCATGTTTCTGAACCATATTCGAATATTGAGAAGAGATAACATCTTGATATTCTTAATTTTTTTTTTTTAATGTCAAGGTTCCCTCCACGCCATGCTAGGCGTATGGTGACTATGGTGTTAGTGACTATATTTTTCTATAACCACAGCACATTTTTGGGTGAGGTGGTCTATATCACACCAGGCCGCCTTTACTTCCCAGAAAAATCTCTGGTACCCATTTTTAGAGGCTGGGTGAACCTCGGAGCCTTGTCGGTCCTAAAAAATTCGTCACTGCTGGGGATCGAACCCGGACACTTCTGGTCAGGAAGCGAGCACACTAACCACTCAGCCACCGAGACTAAGTTTTAGCCCTGTTGTTATTTGTTTTGATGTTAGTATGTTTTTCGTGTCATTAAAAATACTTTTCACTGTTCCTTTTCTTTTGTTTATTTCAGTTCTACATTTTCCATCACTGGTTATAATATATCCAAGGTAGTTGTAGCTCTAAACTGTCTCCAGGTCTATTCCTTCAACTTTAATATCCACTTGTAGGTTTTGAGTATTATCTTTGTATATATATATATATATATATATATATATATATATATATATATGCGATCAAGACTCAATCAGAGTAGGATTCCAGACTGTCTCATGAAGTCAGCTGTCTGTTTAAGCGATTCGATTGCCCTATATAGGTTATATATCTTGTTTATGATCATAGCCTGTCTTTTTTTTTTAATTCATATTCATATCCAATCCATATTTTTTGCTTGTCATGTTTATTTCATTGGGGAGCCGCGATAGCTCAGTGGTTACTGAACTGGCCTACAAAGGGCAAGGGGTAGGGTTCGATCCCAACCGACAGCTTCCGGGTTCACCCAGCCTTAAAATGGGTACCGGATTTTTTTCGGGAAAGTAAAGCAGCACGGGCGTAATACCGACCACATTACCCCAAAAATCATGTGCTGAAGGTCTGTAAAATATAGGGTCACTAACACCATATTTCCCTATACGCCACTTGGCGTGACGGGGGTACTTTACTTACTATGTTTATTTCATTAAGTAATTTTTGTACATCTTTGTACATCTTTGAGATTTTCTGCTAAAAATAAATTAATAAAACAGTTTAAAATGGCATTATCGGAGGCTAATGGCGCACCTCACAGCACCAGAGCTGGAAGTTGTCAGCGACCCACAGCTGATGGCTTGCGCCAGGATCGGTGAATCAGAACCATCCAGACCCTGCTCCACCTCTCCGTGGTACCTCTAGTAACAAACTAACCTGTCTAGTCTGGCCAAGCGAATAGGGATCGAAGAGGGAAAACATCCAGGTACTCAAAAATGTCATGCTGAAGTCGGATGTGTTGGGCCGAAATGCGCAAATATCACAGTTATACTGCAAACCACAGCACAACGCAGACACGCCCACTTAACGTCCTTTTAAGGACGGATGATGAAAAGGTATACTCCTTTAGTCGTCGGGCGAACGCAAGCAAGCAATGAAACAAATGTCATTATCCATATCTTGGATCTGTGACAGGAATTATGGACTTCCTTATATTAATAATGACAAATGTACTTTGTGGATGTAAATGAAATGAAGTAAACAGTTGTTAATAGATTGGTACATTGGTGATATACGATGTAAAGACTACCAAGATGGCCAAAAGAAGAACACATCTGCTGAAAAATACAATTATACATCAACGAATCAACGCTTTAAAACAATGCAAGTGTTACAGAATAATACTCACAATACAATGGACGGAGAAAGAAGCAAATATGGCAGTATTGCAAACATAAAATTCCAGAAAACTAGTTTTGATAAAAACGAGGAATTAAGATATGGTGGTCATGTAGAGCGACATAACGACTCAGAGAGGATAATTATAGAAACATAGTTCCAGGTAAACATTAAACTAAATATAGAAAGGCATAGAAGAAGATGGGTGTAAGACATCACAAGGCATGTCTTAACAGGAAAAAATACAGATACACTTGAGCACGGGTTCGATCCTGCTTTGGTCCATATTTTTTTCTGTTGTTGATTATTTGTCAATTTTTCCGAGTGCTGTAAACATACCTCTTCCTCTGAATTGATTCGCTAAGATATCACAAGACGAGCTAGAGTTGACTGCAGACTAAATGACATCTAACTCAGGACAAAAAAACCTCAGAGTAGATACCAAAATCATCATGTGCCATACCGGTTGGAGTAGACAATCTTGTCCTTCTTCAACCTTCTATCCATCGTTTAAAAAAAAACAAAGTAAAGTACCCCCGTCGCGCTAAGTGACGTATAAGGAATATGGTGTAAGTGACCATACATTTTACATACCTTCGGCACAAGATTTTTGGGTTAATGTGGTCGGTATTACGCCCGTGTCGCTTTACTTTCCCAGAAAAAAAATCCGGTACCCATTAAAGGCTGGTGTAAACCGGAAGCCGTCAATTGCATCGAACCCTACCTCTTGTCCTTTGGAGTCAAGCTCAATAACCACTGAGCTATCGCGACTCCCTTCTTTCCATCGTGCATCGTATCAATTCAGTTGTTGACTGTTTTCCATGCCACGACACCAAGCTATCCAGTATTTTCTCTCTTTGCCGTCCGCGATGTCTCTTTTCTTTTATTTTGCCATTTGTAACCAAGTATTCCAACTTTCCTCTTCTCATAATGTCCCCAAAAATGTCGATTGCTTCTTTCTGATGTTTTTTATCAGTTCCCTTTCTGTGTTGGTCTCTTTGAGAATTTCCTCATTGGTCTTTTTAATCATGACCATGGAAGTCAATTTTCAACAGGAACAAGCTTTGTGATGGTTTCATTAAAAAAAAAAAAAAAAAAAAAATAGTAAAGAGCCCCCGTCACGCCAAGTGGCGTATAGGGAATATAGTGTTAGTGACCATAAATTTTACATACCCTCGGCACATGATTTTATGGGTAATGTGGTCGGTATTACGCCCGTGCCGCTTTACTTTCCCAGAAAAAAATCCGGTACCCATTTAAGGCTGGGTGAACCCGGAAGCCGTCGGTTGGGATTGAACCCTACCCCTTGTCTTTTGTAGTCCGGTTCACTAATGATGGCTTCATTAATTGTTTCAATTACTAACGACATATTTTAGTGCGATGTGGCTGATGTCACGCCAAACCGCATTTCTTTCATATATTAAAAATCTCGTGTACCCATTTACCGAAGTTTGGTGAATCCTGAATTTGTGTTTGTCGGGGGAAAAAAAAAGTCCCTGAACTTTCTTGTAAGTAACGAACGTACTAACCACCCAGGAATAAGGGCTTCCATCATTTATTTAGATGAGCTACTCTGTAGTCTTCGGGATGAAAGAAAATGGGAAAAAAGTGTTATGGTTACATATGTCTCTAGATAAAGGAATGTATATGTGTTGTGGTCATTGTTCTACCCGGAGGACTAAGCCAGCCGCAACATCGTTTTGATTTGGTGTTGTCCCTCACCAAATTAAAACTGTAACCATACCACTTTTTAAAATTAATTAATTTTTTTTTTCATCCTGTTCATCATTTTTACAACATCTCCATAGTTTATCTCTTTACTCTCTCTTTTTTTTTTTTTTTTTTTTTTTTTGCGCTCTTCAGTTTCCTTAGAGTTCCTTAACTTTGACAAATTTCTACCTTTTTCTGATAATTATTTCCCTTAAATTTGTAAAATTTTTATTGTTTCCTTCCATATTTACTTTCCAGAGTCGATGATGAGATTGCTTGTGGGATTTTTGGTCTTTGGTTAGCCTTTTCTGTTGTCACGATTCTGAGTGTTTCGAGTATTCCAATTTCTTCTATTTTTGTTTTTGCCACTTCACCACAAGACGGGTGGGCCATTCATTAGATGAATTCATACACATTCATTCGATACACTATCTTGTAACATGGAAGAGACCATAGTCTACAATGTAGGCTAATTCCTACAATGGTTAAAAGAAAATTCCTTTTAATTTGGTTCCGAATCTGGGTGGACTGAAAATATAGTCATTTCAGCACAGAGGGGGCAAGGCGACTGAGCTCCAGCAACTGAGCTAGCTACGGTCAGCGACCCTCTGCTGACCGCATGCGTCAGAATCGGCGAACACCACAGCTGATGAGCTGATCACCTCTGCTCCACCTTCCAGGGGTGCTCTGTTTGGAACCGTAGCTGTGCCGCCAGTTAGGGTTGCTAGGTGATCGGCCATAACAACAGATTTTGTCAAATGTCAACGCACTTTGGTTGGCGGGAACTGTGACGTGCTGGACCGGATATGACGAATTCTCGGCTGCAAGTGAAACTTTCATGAACAGAACAGAATACATTCCTGAGAAGAGGACTACTGGATTACTCTTGCTAAGCGAGTAGGGAAAGACAACACGGTACTCAAAATGCCGTGCTGAACTCAGATGTATTGGACCGAAAGGCTTCAATAGACAACACATTTATGCCCACTTAACGTCCAGTTAAGGAAGGAGGGCGAAGATGACTACTCATTCCTCTAGTAGCCATCGGATGAAGGCAAAAAAAAAAGAAAGAAAGAAGGAAGGAAAGAAAGAAAGAAAGAAAGAAAGAAAGAAAGAAAGAAAGAAAGAAAGAAAGAAAGAAAGAAAAGAAAGAAAGAACGAAAGAAAGAATGCCAGTATGGGACTGAGCCAGAAGTCCAGGGCTGCTTGGACAAGTAACCAACCACCAGCTCACACAAAAAGTGTCAAGAACCTAACGGCCGAAATACTTGCTCGACAGGGCCATTTCTGACGATCAGATAACCTCCTTGAGACTAAGACGCCTCCACAGCACCTGGGGCTCTCTGTATGTGCTGACCAACGACTTAGCTGACTGCTTGCGTCAGGATGAGCGACAACAGCTGACCAAGATCCCTCTCCACTACCTCATCGTGCCTTCAGGAACAGACTGGCTATTCTGTCCAAGCGAGTAAGGATCAAAGAGGAAAGCAAACCCGGTAGTATAAAATTATCGTGCTGAAGTCGAATGAGTGGGACCGAAAGGCCACAGCTTGCTGTAACAAACAACACAATTCACCTACGCCCGCTTAAACAGCTGTAAGGGCGAACAATGAAGAGCATTAGTCTTCTTCTTTCCTTCCTCATTTGCCTTTCAGCGTCGAGGGAAAATATAATTTGCGGTCTTTTGCTCTCCTATTCGCCTCTACTGCTGTTGTTTCCTTTGTGATTCTAATGTTCTGTCAATCCATATTTTTCGTGGTTGACCTTTGAGTTTGGTGTTCTCACAACGTTTATTGAGGGCTCGTTGTATTTTGATCACTCTGCCATGTCACGTGGCCAAACAATTTTATTTTGTGTTTCTTTATATATTCTATGGCGGGGCTATTTCTAGTTTTTTTTTAATTTTCCCTCAATTCTTCATTTCTGATCTTGTCTCTCGTTTCCTGTCATTCGTCTAACACATTTAATCTCAGTAGAGGTTATTTTTCTTGTTGTTTTAGCATCTAGGGTCCAGGTCTGGCATTGGTAGCTCAACGTTGAGATGGAGATTATATTGTAGAGTGTCAGTTTTGCCTCTAGAGTTATTTCCTTGTTGGACAATAGTGGTGATATCTGTCCAATGATTTGACAAGCTTTGTTGCATCTTGAGTCTATCTCTGCTGTTTGTTGATTGTCGTTTGTCACTAAAATTCCCATATATTTGAATTCATTAGCATTTGAGTTGAGACAATTTGTCGAGATGTTAAAACAATAAATAGAACAAAGGAGAACATTTTGGAGATAAGCATAACATAAAATGTTTAAAATATTAAATACTATACCATGTCGCGATTAGGGCTGCAGGGAACATGTAAAATGAACACAAAACGTCATAGTTTGTCTTTTCTTTCTATTAGTTAAGGAGCCGCGATAGCTCAGTGGTTAGTGAACTGGACTACAAAGGACAAGGGGTAGGGTTCGATCCCAATCGACGGCTTCCGGGTTCACCCAGCCTTAAATGGGTACCAGATTTTTTTCTGGGAAAGTAAAGCAGCACGGGCGTAATATCGACCAAATTACCCCAAAAATCATGTAAAAGTAAAAAGTACCCCCCGTCACGCCAAGTGGCGTATAGGGAAATATGGTGTTAGTGACCCTATATTTTACAGACCTTCAGCACATGATTTTTTGGGGTAATGTGGTCCAAAAATCATGTGGTCTGTAAAATATAGGGTCACTAACACCATATTTCCCAATACGCCACATGGCATGACGGGGGTACTTTACTTAATTTTTTTTTTACTTCTATTAGTTAAACCGATTTACACCGTGTTATGGTTAGTTTACATACAAGAAAATATTGCTTCAAATTTATCAATCTTCTTACCACAGGGCAAGAACATAATCAATGTCAATGACATCATGAGTATACAGTCGTGTAAGGTAAAATAAAAATACCTGAATCCGTGAATAAAATAGCAGTTCTGTTTTGTTAATCGCGTTCTTTCCAAGTGTGTTGTAATGTGGTAAAGGTAGGTGCAGTTTTCTTTCTTGGCAGGGTATCAAACAAGCCTTTGTTAGTCTGCACCGCTGGCACGTTTTCTGTAAGATTTATATGACGTGTTTTTTTATCTTAACCCGAGGCAGTAAATTATCGCCCTTCCTAGCAGTCTTTTTTAACTCTTACTTCTGGAATGAGCACTAGTATCTCCTCTCTTCCCATGTACTTGATACAAGGTTCAGTAACGACAATTTCTCTAATATAGTTACATTTTATTCTGACTCTTCTGAGACAATAATACTTCTTTGTTCTCTAAGGATTTCTTCTTTCTCTTTTTCTGGTGTTCATCTGATGTCTACGAGAAGGAATATTCCTGAAGAATTAATGTTCTTTGTGTTGTGGTATATTTGTGCCTTTCGACCCAGCACATTCGACTTCAGCACGATATTTTTCAGTACTGGTTTGCTTTCCCTCTTTGGACTCTTCTCGCATGGCCAGACTGGATAGTCTGTTTCCAGGAGCACCGCTGGGAAGTGAATCAGGGTCTTGGTTAGCTATTGTTTGCCGATCCCGACGCATGTAATTAGCTGTGGGTCACTAACCACGCACAGCTCAATTGCTGAATGGGCATCTTGGCTTCCATTTTTTATGATTCACTTTCGGTGCCAATTGGCCTTATGTCGTTTGGCGTGTGCTGTAGCTGCTATGATGTGAACTGCAGCTGTCTTTCTTTTTTTTGGATCCTTCAATGAGATTAGTTTTAATTCGGATGATTTCACTGGCACGGGCGGTTGAGCAATTATGGATTTCCATTCGTTTGCAGTGATACCGAGGCCGTTGACTAACCATAACCATTTCTATGATTTCATTTCGCTTCTATTAGTCATTTCTTGCAGCATATGTTACATTAACAACAGAAAAACTGCAGACATCAATATATTATTTATCCTTTGATGTAATATATTTATTAGATTTGCGGGAAAGGGGTTTCTCCTACCAAAAAAAAAAGGAGTAAGAAGTCTCCTTTCCTCCGCTAGTCCACGGGGCACTCTTTGGCAGGGCGGAGTACCCATTTAGCACACCCCCTCCCCACTCTCAATCAGAGTTACGTGAAACCATGGAAGAAAGTGGTGGATGGTTTTGTGGAAGTAGCCGACAAATAATGCCGGTTGTCCGACTATAGTCCGTTCAGAAATTCATAATCACACCAAAATTAGTATTGCGTGATAACCGCTTGTTATTTTGGTTTCACATTTTGCATGGAATCTTAGAATATTAATGACGATATAGAAATATTTTTTTCTCTGAGAAATTTGATCTAGTTTAAAAGTTTCCTTCTTTAGACTATATTAAATTTACCCTGTTCGAATTTGACACCATTTTAGGATATATACATTAATTTGGTGCGGTCGTTGACGTAAAATAGTTTGGCTATTGCAGAAACACTAACTTCAGGAAAATCCCGTGCACAAAACTGAATTGTTATTGAACGACATGACGCACCACGGCCTTGGCATTAATTACCAAAGGGAAGGCGTATCTTTATT
This sequence comes from Megaustenia siamemsis, assembly GCA_032433765.1. Classification (NCBI taxonomy): domain Eukaryota; kingdom Metazoa; phylum Mollusca; class Gastropoda; order Stylommatophora; family Ariophantidae; genus Megaustenia; species Megaustenia siamemsis. The sequence continues at coordinate 40,211,092 of JAVIAB010000088.1, forward strand.
AATTTTGTGAAGACTCAGTAGACAATTTGTTGATTTTAAATACCAACATTTATATCTAAATTACAATGAGTTTGAAATGCAAATTTATAACTATGCAAAAGGTTACTTTTTTACTATATCAGCAATTGTAACCAACTGAATTCATGTTTGCAAATACACATAACGAACAGCACCCACAATTAAGCACTATGTAGATACGCCTCAGACAAGAATTCCAGTATACTGGAAAATTTAACACGATTACTGTAAAACTTGGGAGCGCGTGGCCGTGCGGCTAAAACCACTGTTCCCCTGGCTGAAAAGCCGACGTTCGGTGTTCGAAGCCCGCGGTAGACAGAAAGGATTTTTTCTATCGGGGGTGAAATAAAAATCCTGAGTCTCACACGTCGTGGCGACTGCTTGACCAAGCGGCCTTTATTTCTCTGGTCCTATCGTTGCCCCCCGTCATACACCAGCAATGGTACTATGTGACGTAAAGATAGTTTTTTTTTTTTTTTTTTTTTTTTTTTTTTTTTTTTTTTTTTTTTTTTTTACTGTAAACTCTAAAATTTGAATCAACTTGTGTGATATCGTCATAAAAGATCAAAGGAATTCGCTGATGTACAAAATCTGTTGTGTTTGTGGAATAAAAAATACCAAAATCTTTGCGTCATCAATATTCTAAGATCGCATGCAAATTTTGAAACTAAAATAACAAGCGGTTATCACGTAAAGTTAATTCAGGTGTGATTGTGAATTTCTGAACGGACTACAGTACAGCTACTGTCAAGAATAATACCGATGAGAAAGATGCAGTCATCTATACAGACGGATCTGTAAGACGACACGAAAGAAGTGCATGGGCATTTACAGCACGCTCAGCAGGCAGAATAGCCAAGGAAGACAGTGGCGCATACGCCATGACCACGAGTAGCATGACAATGGAGGTGATGGCAGTGACCAAGGCATTCAAATGGTTAGAGTCACAAGACTACACCCACGCATGTATACTGAGTGATTCGATGAGCATGATAAAAAAAAGTGGAGGCGGGCTATGTACGCATGCAATGGGTAGAGTCGTTGCAGAAATCCAAAATACGTAAGGTCACCTTTGTCTATGTCCCTGGACATGCCGGAGTACGGGGAAATGAGAGAGCGGACAGGTTGGCTAGCTGCGCTGTCGTTGAGGACGGGCAACCGATGGATCGGGCGGACATCATCAATGCCCTTCGAGATGTTGGAAGAGCACAGGACTTCGACAAACACAGATCAACGTCACTTCTTCGCATGATGGAAATGGGAGTTAAGATGGGCACGGCCAGAAATGAGAAACTTGGTGGCCGTGTAAGAAGACTTATCAACCAACATAGAACTGGAGTCGTCAGTCGCTGGACACTGAGGGAATTGCTGAGGAGGGGATCTGAGCACCTATGGACATGTTCGGAGTGCAATGATGATGACCCGCAAATAACTCAACTCAACTCAACTCAAGAAGAAAGGGAATGGACTTCCGTTCAATATGGCGGATATGCCACAGGGAACGCTGTCTGAAAATTGTTCTTTGTTGCAGTTTCCTCATATTCCAAGCTGTGTTCTTGAACACACCTTCCAAGATGTGTTCTTGACGCTGAATAACCAGGACGAGATCACCAAGTCAATAGCTGCTGGGAAATTCTCAAACAACTTTAAAGCAGAAACTGAGGCCTCAGAGATGCTGCAACACTGGCTACTCAACACAAAAATAACATGCACAATAAATTGGTGATTCTGACTGATGTACTGTCAGTACACACAGCTCTAAAAAGCCCCAAGAACAATTAACTAGATGACTTGAGAACAACCCTAGACCAACTATGCAATAACTACCAGAGAGTAGTCATTCAGTGGATACCATCACACTGTAATATACACAGGAACGAACGCGCAGACAAATTAGCTAAAGAGGGAAGGAGATTGCCACAAGAGAACCATCCGCTCGGTTATTATGAAGCCAAATCCATCCTCAAGGGTCAGTTCCATGAAAAATGGAAACGAGAACACCCAAAAGCATAACGAGAGGGACGGATACCACCAACTATCAAGGAGGGATCAAGTCAACATACTTCGCCTACGCACTGGCCACAATAGAATGAGGAATCACATGTTCACCAAATTCAAAATAGGTACAACCAGCCTATGCCACTGTACACTGGACAATATGACTACAAAACATGTTCTACAGGATTGCCCCCAGTACACAGACCTGAGAAGAACAATGTGGTCCACACCCACCTCCCTGGAAGAAAAACTATATGGGGCAATCGATTCGCTTAAACAGACAGCTGACTTCATGAGAGAGTCTGGAATCCTTCTCTGATTGAGTCTTGATCGCAGAGAGAGAGATATTCCAAGCTTATTTCAGACTTACTGCCGGAGCTACTGAGTAGTGCTCTGTGTGTTTCATCTGGATGGTGTTTCCATATTCAGATTGCTTACGATGAATGATGATATCGTATGACGAAGGACAGTTCAGTTGCGTTCACTGTCGATGTTAAAATACGCCTTATGTCTTTTGACGTGTGTTGTGTTTGCTACGATAAGGACTGCAACTGCCATTCTTTATTTGGATATTCGATGAGATGTTAATTCTGATGATTCCACTGGCACGGGCGGTTGAGCAATTATGAAATTTAATTCGTTTGCAGTGATACCGGGGCCTTCGAATAACCATAACCATAACCAAGGAAGGTATTAAGGAAGTTATCTACCTTTTTACATCGCCACGAAAAATCATATCAATATACTAAATATGCCAACGAGAAAATTCTCCACGATGCCAACATAAAAACAAAGCTCATTTAAAACATCAAACTGAAACAATCGACATTTTTCGGGCACCATACAGAGAAGAGGAAAGTATAATTATTTGGTTACAACTGGCAAAATACAAGAAAAGAGAGATCACGGGTGACAAAGAGAGAAGATACTAGATAGCTTAGTGTCGCGAAGACGGTAATAATAAACAGAATTTATATGATGTGCTGTGGACAGAGAAAGGATATGATCGCCTACCGCAACCGGTATGACACATAATGATACATTTATTGGAAATAGTGGTAGTAAAACTGTGGTTGATGAACTGGTCTGTCGTAGTCTATGGGGACATCAGAGCTCGGGTTCGCTTGACACTTCTAAGTTCACCCAGCCTTAAAGGAGTACATACATATTTATAGGAAAGAAACTTATCTGGCACAATCCTCACCAAATTACCAAAAATGAACCGATGGTAAAAATAAAAATATGAGTGTAAACATCACATACCCGTGTGTTACTGGGGTCTCATTATGAGGGAAATATATAATGGTGACATTGTGGCCTTCCAGGCATGTCGTAAGAGGCGACTAAGGGGATCGATGGCTTGACAAGCTGTCATTATAAAAAGTATTGTTATGGAAACAGACCATAGATTTTAGAAGCAGTGATCTCTGCAATATGTGCCATTTTGGCACGCAAGATTTCTGTTTTTGATATTGTGGTTCTGCCCTATGTGCCGTCTTCGGCTCGAAAGGACAATAGATAGAAACATCACATTCCTTAACCACGCCACGGTGTTACGGACATGTGTTTTTTTTCTTCTTCTGTGCATTGATAACGTTGTGCTACCAATGCTAGTCCTGGACCCTAGATGCAAAAATAATAAGAAAAATAATCTCTACTGAGATTAAATGTGTTAGGCGAATGACAGGAAACAGTCTGAGAGATAAGGTCAGGAATGAAGAACTGAGAAAAAAGTTAGGAATAGCCCCCGCCATATAATATATAAAGAAACAACAAATAAAATGGTTTAGCCACGTGACAAGGCAGAGTGATCAAAACACAACGAGCCTTAAATCAATGTTGCAAAGAACACCAGACCTAAAGGCAGACCACGAATCAGCGAAAGAAAAACTGGAAAATTCTGGCATCACATCGTAACACTTGGGAAAGATTTTTTTTTTTTAAATAGCACAGTAAATGCTGCACCATCAAAGCAAGAGACTGAGTGGAATGGCGCTCCATGGTAGCCAACCTTCGATGCGGAGACGGCACTCAAAGATGACGAGCACAGCAACATTCGGGGAAGCGTTGATGTTAAATTCAGAAGACAAAAGACGCAGGAGAAAGGGGACAAGGCCAGGCACAACAAATACACCCTGTTCATACAGCGGACCGATCTCTTTGCAATATTGGGAGATTCAGCCACGAGAGAATTGTTCTGCAAAGCAGCATAAGATACTAATATTTTACCAAACTTCTGAAACTGACTAATCACGATTGCTCGCTATCTACCGTCTATCCAAACGTTTAAGGCCATATTATATATATATGACTGTGTAGAAGAGGCTTTTGTGTATTTTTCTGTTGAGGTTTTGTTTTTATCGAACAGCTTCTATCATGGCTGATTCCACTAATGTGTTTGACAAACACATTCGGCTACAGAATGAACAAATCAAGCCCACTGATCCACAGGGTTTTCCATCTATTTGTTTTCATGAGACTTTTCTCTTCCATGGTTTGCCATAGTACAGCCTCAAACGATGTTATGCCATGTTTTATACGAGCTCCCCATGATGTGCGAATGTTCCCAGTCGTTTTCACGGATGGAGAAGTCATTCAGAGATTATTTACATATATCTCTATATCGTAGTTTAGGTCTGCCGATTTGCACTTTTCCTTGTATTAGTTTACCATATAGTATTGCTCAGGAATGTGGCTTTTCTCCATTCGCTGGACGTGCCTCAGCCATCTTAACCTTCGGTTTCTGAACATTGATATGATTGTTAGGGTCTTAGCTCGTTGCAGGACTGTTAAGTTAATTATATTGTCCTGCCATTTGATGTGCATCATTCTGTGGGGACATCGTATGTAGAAGATATTTAGTCTGTTTTCATGATTTGAGTATGTTGTCCAGGTTTCACATCCATATAATAGTGTGCTAAGCACACAAGTCCGACATATGAGTTTAGTCTTTAGTGTTAATTTCGTGTTGTTCCTGGCCCTTTCTGTAAGTCTGCCGAAAGTAGTATGTGTATGTATATACACACTTCTTCTTCTATCCTTCCTCCTATGCCTTTGGCGTCGAGGGGAGATGCAATCTGCGATTCTTTGCTCTTCTGTTGATATCCCTCCTAGTGACTCTAGTATTCCCTTTATCCATCTCTTTCTCGGTCTTCCTCTTACTCTGGCATTTTCGTAGCGTTTGCTTATGGCTCTTTGAGTCATTGTTAGTTCTTCTTGTCTTGTTATGTGACCGAACCATTTTATCTGTTGTTTCTTTATGTATTCAATGGCTTGTTCAATTTCGAGTTTCTTCCTCAGGTCAGTGTTTCTTACTCTGTCCCTTAAGCTGTTTCCTGTCATTCTTCTGACACATTTCATTTCGGTGGTTGTTATCTTTCTTATTGTTCTAGAGTCCAGCGTCCAATTCTGGCACTGATAGCACAGAGTTGGTAGAAAAATTGATTTGTATATTGCCCTTTTTGCTTTCGTAGTTATTGCTTTGTTTTCCAATAGTGTTGATACTTGGCATGCTTTGTTACACCTTATATGTATCTATTTCTGTCACTTTGTTGTTGTCTTGTGTTAATGTGCTACCCAGATATTTAAAATTGTCTACATGTTTCAGAGTCGTATTATCTTTTATGATGTTTAGTTTTTCTTTCTTTCTCGCTATTGCCATTACTTCAGTTTTGTTTATGTTGATCTTCATGTTGTATTGTTTAGCCTGTTGATATGTTCTTGCAGGTTCTCAGTTGTTTCATGTATCAGAATTTGATCGTCTGCAAATAGTAATTCATTTATTTCGTCCTCTCTTCTGCTGTTTTCTTGTACGTATATTTCGTCCTCTCTTCTGCTGTTTTCTTGTACGTATATTTCGTTCTCTTTTGTGTTTTCGCTTGGTATCATCATTGTTGATATGCTTCCTATGCTTGGGCATGCTAATTTGCATATTTTGTCAATATATGTGATGGAGTCTCAAGACCTACAAATAAATATCATAGTGGAAGGAATACATCTGGAGACAGTTGAGGGATACAACTACCTTGGACATACTATAACCAATGATGGAAAATGTAAAATCGAAATAAACAAAATAGATATGGAAAAAAGTAATATTAATGCCATGAAAAATATACTAACAAAACAAATAAACAGCAGGGCTGAAACTAAGAATGGCAAAATGTTACATCTTCTCAATATTCCTATATGGTGCAGAAACATGGACATTAGACAATAAAACAGAACAGAAAATTGAAGCTTTTGAAATGTGGATTTACAGAAGAAAAGGTAGAATTGGATGGAAAGAAAACAAACAATGAAGTTTTAAAACAACTAAAAATAAAAAGAGAACTACTAACCACGATTAGAACAAGACAGAGAAGTTTTTGGGGCATGTTAAAAGACACAACAGCTTAATAAAAGTAATATTGGAAAGAAAATACAAGGTAAAAGAGGCAGACCAAGACTAACATCAAAAGATGGACAAGTCAATCTATGACAACCTGCACCATAAAAGCAAGAAACAGGATGGAATGGCGATCCATGGTAGCCAACCTTCGTTGCGGAGACGGCACTCGATGATGATGTCCATATATGTGATGAAAAGTAGGGGATAAGCACGCAGCCCAGTCTTACTTTGGATTTAATGGTGAAATGTTTAGAGTAGACTGCTGAGGATTTTACTGTTGTGCAACTATTTTCATAGAGGCTCCTGCATATCTCTACTAGGTGGTGACTCACTCCGTACAAGGGCAATACAGACCACAGTTGTTCCCTGTCCACACTAATGAACGCCTTTTCTTGGTCAATAAAAGCTGTATATAGTGTTTTATTATCCTGTATTACCTTTCTTTGTTTGGGAGATGAGATATTAATTCGGATGATTCCGCTGGCATGGGCGGTTGAGCAATAATGGATTTGAATTCGTTTGCAGTGATACCAGGGCCTTCCATAACCAAATATCATCTACTGTTTTCTCCACTAGTTGTTTTATGATAAATAAGGCATCTGTGCAGCCTCTGTTCCTCCTGAAGCCCATCTGAGCATCGCTTAGTTGTGGGTCTATAATTGGTCTCAATCTTTTTTCAACTATCTTGGCATATAACTTCCCTGTGTGGCTTAATAGCGATATTCCTCTATATTGGTTGCAGTCTCTTCTGCTGCCCTTCTTTTTCCATATTGGTAATAAATTGGTAATATGGACCACAGTTGCTCCCTGTCCACACTATTGAACGCCATTTCAAACACATCATCTCAGTGCAAAATAAAGACAAGTGGAACAATATTAAAACAGGTAAATGAATTTAAATATTTGGGAACTTTGTTAACCTCAGACGGAAGATGTACAAAAGAGGTGAGATGCAGAATGACTCAGGCAAAAGCAGCTTCCCAAAAAATTAGGAAGATACTATGAAATCCATTTTTGACAATAGAAACAAGAAAAAAGAGTTCTTAAATGTTACGTAGAGCCAGTATTAACATATGGATGTGAGTCATGGACAATAGGACAACAAACAAGAAAATCACTGGAGTCTGTAGAAATGTGGTTTTACAGAAGAAAGTTGAGAGTACCATGGACAGCTAGGAAGAGTAATGAAAAAGTATTGAAAGAGGTCAAAGCAAAAAGATAACTAATTTCCAATATTAGGAAGAGACAATCATCATTTTTTGGCCATGTAATGAGAAGAGAACAACTGGAATATATTGTAAGAACTGGAAAAATTGAGGGACGAAGAGATAGAAAGGGAAGCAAAGAGAAAAAATAATAGACAGCTTAAGAGAATGGCTTGGTAGAAGGTCAACAACAGAAATGATAAATAGCTGCTGAGATCAAAAGTTGTGGAGAGACATGACCACCTACGCAAGCAGGCCCGGTACTTGATGATGAATAATGGACTGTTTCCAATCGGCTAGGACTTGCTGTTGTATCCATGCAGCGTTGAATATTCTGTGTAGCCATTTACATCCTGCCTCTCTCGCTGCTGCTAGCATTTCTACTGGGATGTTATCGATTCCGGGGGCTTTGTTTCTTGGTGCGAGTCGCAATGTTTCTTCTATTTCTTCAATTAATATATTTGGCTCTTTATCGCCAACTATTAGTTGCTTTTTGTGTGTTTTTGGACTTGTTTTTACATTTAAAAGTTCTTCGAAATATTCTTCCCATCTCGTTAAGATTTGCACTTCGTTTGTTATTGCTTGGCCTCGTTTATCATTGATGATTTCAGTTGGGTAATAATTGTTTTTCTTTTGTATTATGGCTTTAATTGTTCTATAGAAGTCTCTAGATGCTGATTTGTGATTGTTACTAGTCATTTCTCCAAAATTTACCCATGCTTTATGTTTTTCTTCTTTGATTAATTTCTTCACTTCTCTTCTTTCTATTGTGTATATATCATAATCGCTTTGCTTTCTTTTTATGGCGTTCTTGACTATATCATTCCACCATGGAGTGCTCATATTTCCCTCCTTCTTCTTTTGCTTCGTTCCGCATATTTCGGTTGCTATTTTTGTCATTGATTTTTTTATTTGTGTGTGGTAGTTATTTAAATTGCTCTAATACCATATACACACACAAACTTTGAAAAAAAAAAAAGAAAATGTTTTTTTTTTTTAGTTTTATTGATAACATGAATGGAACTGTACAAGTATAGGTAAAAAAAAAAATTTGTACAAAGATTTATATCAAAGTATTTCTTGTTTGTAACAGTCACAATGCATTCCTAAAGGCCATTTTAATTGAGTACTCCCCTCCCCCCTATTTGTCCTAGATTGACAAAAAAGTCAATTGCATGTACACCTTCTTGGACTACAACAGATTCCTTCACATAAGGTGGCTTGTGGCCATCTCTCACAGAGTGCCTAAGCTCTGGCACACACTATTCATATCTGTTTCCACCTGGTTGCTTTTTGTCTGCATCTTATTTGTCTCTGAGTCTACTGCACGGAAATTATTGTGAATGTTCTTGAATCTTTTCAGAGTGTGACCTACCTGGATCTTCCATGTGACTTACATGAACCATTCCCACTGTTTGTTTACCGCCGATGCTTCAGATCACTTGTGTCTTTCCAAGAAGATAAAATTCACATACTTCATTTATTATACATTCAAAGTGATTAGAAAAAACCTATCTTAAAATTTTTTTTAATGTGGTTAAAAATTGAATATTGCATCCCTGATACTCTTAGATGTGCTAATCTTCGTGATCTTTTTTTGCACCTGGGCATGAAAACACAGATATAAGAACCTGATGAGAACCATAAGCAAATGCAAATATACATATTTAAATAGGCAGGCTGTGAAGTGGAGTAACTTTTGCACAAACACTGAAGAAAAAATCTCGCAAAAAGTCTGTGCTAAAGTCAGGTGTGTTGGTCCAAGAAGGCACAAAAATCGTACGAGACAACACAACTAACATTAATTTAACTTCCTTTTTAAGTGTGGACGAAGAATAGCAGCCCTTGTAGGGCTAACACTAACAACCTATTAGCAATTCAAAATGATACAAAGGCCCCCATATTCCATTAACACAGCGCTTTGCCATGAAAGAAGTGTAAATCAGAACACTGCCAACTAAGGAATTGTTTGAGGTTTGTCAAAGAGTACTGGTTCTATTTTAATTCTGGCAACTCTTATGAGGTTTGTCAGAGAGTACTGGTTCTATTCTAATTCTGGCAACTCATTTGAGGTTTGTCAGAGAGTAAGTAAAAGTAAGTAAAGTAAAGTACCCCCCGTCACGCCAAGTGGCGTATAGGGAAATATGGTGTTAGTGACCCTATATTTTACAGACCTTCAGCACATGATTTTTGGGGTAATGTGGTCGGTATTATGCCCGTGCTGCTTTTACTTTCCCAGAAAAAATCAGGTACCCATTTAAGGCTGGGTGAACCCGGAGCCGTCGGTTGGGATCGAACCCTACCCCTTGTCCGTAGTAGTCCAGTTCACTAACCACTGAGCTATCGCGGCTCCTACTAATTTTTAGGGAATTAGTAAAACCCAGGTGTCCTCGCCAGGATTACGAACCCCGGCTGTTGCCGTGGTAAGCCAACCGCCTATCGATTGCGCTAACCGGACACCCTTGTCAGAGAGTACTGGTTCTATTTTAATTCTGGCAACTCATTTGAGGTTTGTCAGAGAGTACTGGTTCTATTCTAATTCTGGCAACTCATTAGTTTAAGTTATTTGTGCATTTCTCTGAGTTCTGTAAAAAAAATGTAAAATGTCTCTGTGTAATTTGTTTATCTCTCCCCTCAGAAGTTTATATTCATAATAACCAGGAATTTATTTATCCTCTCCCTTACCTGGAACCATGCCCTCCATATACCTATTTTCTTTAGGTCATTATGTTGTTTAATACGACCACAATATTTAAGTTTCCTTGTTTTTATGTTATTTTCAACCAACGTGCTAAAATTTTAAGTTCTTGCTGAATTTTATAAGATTGTTCTTTTCCAAGCTCATAAAATTCTGAGTGTTCTTCTATATAACACTTGCATCAAGGCACTGAAATATATGTAAGCAGATCTGTCAATTGTCCCTGATTCACAGCCATAAGTTGCTATTGAAATAAATACTAAATACATATTTATTTGTGACACAATTATTAATTTACAAACAAATATTAATGTTTACAGAAGTTTGTAAAATACATATAATGAATGCTTCACAAACATAGCTGTAAATGTATTTAGACATAATGGATTTTTACATGAAAGTCAGCAGCAATTGTAATTATAATTTGTCATTTATGTAAAAATGAATTTTCAGTCATGGCTTAGAATGCAGAACTGATTGCTACATTACTATCATGTACAGTAGCTCCACTGATGTATTTTTCAGTTCACCTGTTGATTGTCCATGTTTCACAACCACAAGTGCTATGGAAACAATAAATATATATATACATATATATATATATATATATATATATATATATATGTGTATATATATTTGTCATACAATTATTAATTTACATACAACAATGTAATGTGTGCAGAAAAGTGAAATGCATCAAATGAACCCTTTCACAAACAGCTGTAAATGTGTTTAGAAAAATTGCATTTTTACATGAAAGTCAGTAACAATTGTAATTATAATTTGTCATTTATGTAAAAATGAATTTTTAGTCATAGCTTAGAACTCATAAGAAACTGTTATGATCATATTATCTGTATCTGCTTTCCCTTACAGCGCCTCCTGTTGGCAGGCCTGGAGATAAGTAACCAGTCTACCCAGGGAAAGTAATTGATCGCTTAGAAGCAAGCCTTAGGTGTCACGTTGAAGAACACATCTTCTATTTTGTAAGGGTTCCCTGAAAAGGGGTTTTTTTAAAAATAGGTCTTGCAAGCCTTATGAGGCAATTTTTTTGGGAAAACAAACCAATTTGTGCAACTTTCGACATCTTCATTTTGTTTTATATTAAAATAAATATCCACACAAACATTTTAAGCAAATAAAATTGTGTGCAAAACTGAGAAAGTACCTCTGTTTATAACTTTAGTCTCCAGTCCTGATGTCACCATAATCAGGGCATTCCAATATCCAGAATTCTGTCTGTTCCAGAAACCATCTAAATACTTATCTACTGATTGTTCCTGTTTATAACTATACTAGCAAAAAGCAAATTATTATCATCATCAAGTACCATGCCTGCAGGCGAAGGTGATCATGTCACCCCACAACTCTTGATCTTGACAATTATTTATCAATTATCTTGTTACCTTCTGTCAAGCCATTCTCTTAAGCTGTCTGGTATCTTTGCTCATAGCTTCCCTTTATCTATTAATTTTTCCAGTTGTCACAATATAATCCAGCTGTTCTCTTCTCATTACATGACCAAAAAATTATGGATGTTAATCAAATGATACCAAACCTATATTTGAAATGAGCTAGGAATACTCAATCAACAACAATGCTATATGGAAGCATATACCAATAAAAATGCATTTAATTACAATTTATATATGATAATTGCAATCTAACATAACCTAGAAAATAGTCTGAAGAAAAACAAATCATGACACACAAAAAAGAAGTGAAAGAAATTGACTTCTAAAGATTTTTTCCCCCCATTTGTAAGACTTTTTTTTTCTTCTGGTGTGTAGGTTAGCGGGGTAGAGTTCTGCCCTACCAAAGGAGGAGTAAGACGTCTCCTTTCCTCCGCTAGTCTTCGGGACACCCCTTGGCAAGGTGGAGCTCCCATTCAGCCCCCCTTTCAGGGTTATGTGAAGCCATTGGAGCAGGTGATGGATGGTGTTGTGGGAGCAGCCGACAAGTAGTGTCGGTTATGGTCCCCATGCCGCGATGGCAGGCAGAGGATCTCATGTATAGAGACAATGGCTGCGATCTCCGACTAGTACAGTCACTGCCAAGAAGGAAAGGAATGGCAAACTACCTTCTTAAATTGCCTGGAATAATCATGAACAATCACACAATTCTGACCTATGGAAGCGAATCATGGACAGTAGATAAACAAATGAAAAGACGATTAGAGGCCACAGAGATGGGGTTTCTCAGAAGAATGTTGAAAGTTCCCCGGACAGCTAAATAGACCAATGAGGAAGTTCTCAAAGAGGCCAACACAAAAAGGGAGCTCTTAAAAAAAACATCAGAAAGAATCAATCAACATTTTTCGGGCACATCATGAGAAGAGGAAAGTTGGAATGCTTGGTTACAATGGGCAAAATAAAAGGAAAGAGAGATCGCGGACGACAAAAAGAGAAAATACTGGATAGCTTGGTGTCATGGCATGGAAAACAGTCAACAACATAACTGATACGATGCACTGTAGATAGAAGATTGTGGAGGGACATGATCACCTATGCCAACCGGTATGGCACATGATGATAGGTTAGACTTCCAGTCAATATGGCGGCAGGAACCACTTAGGCTCTGTCTGAAAAGTGTTCTTTGCAGTTTCTGCATATTCCAAGTTCAGCTTGCTGCAGGAGCTACAGAGTTTAGTGCTCTGTGCACACCGTGAGCTGTGTTTTTCATCTGGATCATGTTTCGATATTTTAATTGCTTACGATGAATGATGATCGTATAATGAAGGACAGTACAGCTGCTTTCACTTTGGGTGCAGTTTCACCTTATGTCTTTTTGGCATGCGCTGTGGCTGCTATGATGTGATGGAGACTGCAGCTGCCATTCATTGTTTGGATCCTTCAATGAGATAAGATGTTAATTCAGCTGGCACGGGCGGTTGGGCAATTATGGATTTTTAATTCATATGCAGTGATACCGAGGCCTTCAACTAATTACACCTTTAGTTTAAATTAGATGAAAAGTTGAAGATGATGTGTTGGGCCAAGAGGTGTTGTACATCACAGTATGAGGATAGCCAAACTAATGCTTTAATAGCCAGGTAAAGTAAAATAAAGTAAAGTGTCCCGCCATGCCAAATGGCTTATAGGGAATATGGTGTTAGTGACCATAATTTTTATAGACTTTTGGCACATGATTTTTTATGTAATGTGGTCGGTATTATGCCAGTGCCACTTTACTTTCTCAGAAAAAAATCCAATAGCCAGATAAGAAAGAAAATTAATAGTCAGGTGAGTGCATAAAACAATTCTCTTATATTTGTTCGTAATGTTTTGCATAAGTCTTAGTTCGCTTCATTCATTCCCTATGTTTAAATAAGCCTTTTCTGCTTCATTCATTTTCAATGTTTGGATATGTTTTTATCTTATTATTTCATTCACTCCAAAAATTGTGTATAAATTTTATTCTGCTTCATTCATACTCAATGTTTGGTATAAGAATTTAATATAAGTCCTATTCTGTTTCACTCATTTTCAAGTGTATATTGTGCTTTATTTGTTTTATACCATTGTATAAGTCTTTATCCACTGTCTTTTGTATAAGTGTTACTGCTTCATTTATTAAAAATGTTCTGTATAAGTCTTATTCTCATCATCATCATCATCAAGTACCATGCCTACTGGCGTAGGTGATCATGTCTCTCTACAATTTTCGATCTCGACAGCTATTTATCATTTCTGTTGTTGACCTTCTGCCAAGCCATTCTCTTAAGTTGTCTGTTATTTTTTCTCTTTGCTTCCCTCTATCTCTTCGTTCCTCAATTTTTCTAGTTGCTACAATATATTCCAGTTGTTCTCTTCTCATTACATGGCCAAAAAATGATGATTGTCTCTTCCTAATATTGGAAATTAGTTCTCTTTTTGCTTTGACATCCTTCAGAACATTTTCATTACTCTTCTTAGCTGTCCATGGTACTCTCAACATTTTTCTGTAAAACCACATTTCTACAGACTCCAGTGATTTTCTTGTGTGTTGTCCTATTGCCCATGATTTGCATTATCTTATTCTACTTCATTCATTTGCAATGATTTGCATAAGACTTATTCTGCTTCATTCATTCACAGTATTTTGTGTAATTCCTATTATGATTCACTTTTCCCAAATAACCACAACATAAGCTTGTATGTAATACCATTTTTTGGCTTCTCTCACATTTCTGAAGCTGCCATGAAGCTCTAGCTCCTAAGATGAAGATCATGATGTCTGTCATTCTGCCTTAGTTTGAAGCCAACACCCTGGAAAATAATGCTCTAGTGCTTGCTTCTTTTTCTTTCCTTCCTCATTTATATATATATATAAATATATATATATATATATATTCTATGGCAGGGGTTATTCCTGTTTTTTTAAGTTCATTTCTGGTCATGTTTCCTGTCATTTGTCTAACACATTTCATCTCAGTGGTGGTTATTTATATACTGCTTACTTGTCTTCCCCAAAGTGGCACATCCCTTTGGCTATCCAATTAATAACTTGTTCAGTAGATTTCAGCTCTCTGTAAAAACACACTGAAATATAAAAGATATGCATGCTTGTAAAGAAAGGGACACAAATATTAAGCTGAAGAAAAGACTAAAATTAAATGTATAAGCAAAATAATCAAAACAATATACTACATTTATCTACAGCATTGGTTCACAAAGGAGCCGCGAGAGCTCAGTGGTTAGTGAACTGGACTACAAAGGACAAGAGGTAGGGTTCGATTCCAACCGACGACTTCCGGGTTCACCCAGCCTTTAATGGGTACCAGATTTTTTTCTGGGAAAGTAAAGCGGCACGGGCGTAATACCGACCACATTACCCCATAAATCATGTGCCAAAGGTCTGTAAAATGTAGGGCCACTAACACCATATTCTCTATACGCCACTTGGCGTGATGGGGGTACTTTACTTTTTTTTTTTTTTTTTAATTGGTTCACAAACTTCTCATGTTACAGCCATGTGGTTAAATAAATTTCATTTCACTTTTTGTTGTAAATTCATGTATACTACATCCATCCCTCATTCTTCACTTCCTCTTGTACCTGTTTGTGAGTTTAGGGAGATACAAAATTCTGGTTCTTGCCCTTTTGGTGGCTTCAATCTTTGCCAATTGATGTTGTAGTATTTCTTAGATACTGTCGGTAATCTTACTCTGGGTTTGCCTCTTGCTCTACTCCCTTCTCCTCTTTTTATATGTTTTGTATGGTAAAGAATCACATGGCGTTCTTTTTAGATGTGCAAATCCGTTTATTTGTTGTTTCTGTATGTAGCTTAGGATTGGGTCAATACCTACTCTTTCTCAACTTACAAATGCCTAGTATTTCTCTCACTTCCGATTATGTCTTTTCTGGTCACTCCAAGTGCTTTTCTCAGACATTTTATCTCTGTGGCGGCAAGCTTTCTTTTATGCTTAGTCATAAGTGACCATGTTTGGCACACATAGCACAATATGGGAATGAATATAGTCTGTCTAAGATGTTTCTTGGTGGTAATAGGTATGGCTTTATATTAAAGTATGAAACTACCTCATTGTCATATAATTTATCTTCATTAACTAGAGAAATCAAGTGACTGTAACCTGCAGTTGCAACAGCAGAGTCGGTGGTCCATCAGTTGACCAAGACCCCCACCTCTAGTGTCTCTGGAAACAGGTTGGCTAACAGAAGCAAAGATCACCTGGTGCTTCAAAGTGGTGTGATTTACTGAAATAGAATATCTAGCATTGCTGTACCTGTAGGCAGGACATGTTCTAACTTCGGCAGTAAAACCTGGGAATTCAAGAAAGCCACTACAAATCACCACAAACCATTGTAGGTCTGAGAGCAAGAGCTTTCATTCATATAAACTCACAACATTAATAAAAAAAATAAGACAATTTCCTCTGCTTCTAGGGTTCTATAAAATTCATCCTCGGCATCATGTCCTTCCACAATCTTCTATCTACAGTGCAAAATATCAGTTCTGCTGTTGACTGTTTTCCATACCATGACATCAAGCCATCCAGCATGTTCTCTCTTTGTCGTCCGCGATCTCTCTTTCCTTTTATTTTGCCAGTTGTAACCAAGTATTCCAACTTTCCTCTTCTCATGATGTGCCCAAAAAATGTTGATTGTTTCTTTCTGATGTTCTTTAAGAGTACCCTTTTTGTGTTGGCCTCTTAGTAAATTCATTTATGACTTAAATATGACCAACAAAAATGCACTGCTAAAGCTTGTTTCCTTCAAGTGGGAAACAACAGGTAAGAGGAAAAGAGGAAGCCCCAGAGAGACACTGAGAAGAACATTGGTGAGAGAGGCAAGAGCAGCAGGAATAGGCTCCCTCAATGAGATGGAGCTGCTTGCATAGAACAGAGACAAATGGCGAGATTTGATAAAATATCTTTAAAAAATTGAAAACTGCTAGAACAAAAATTTTGATAAGAGAAGGAGTATCTTGGTCTATGCCCTATGGACCGGCTATGGCTCGAAAGGTCAATAGATAGATAGATAGAAAGCTTGTTTGACTCACAGCTACTGAAAATTGATCAGGCCATTAAAAAAAAATATGCACTAAAAGAACTTTAATCTCCAATAAACTATTTCTCTCTCTCTCTTTTTTTTTATATTAAACTTTTGGCATGATTTCTGAGTTGTTCCAGCTTCCAGGGAATTGAAATGCCTAGGAAGTTTAGTGACAATGAACAATTCACAAACACCAGAAATAGATTCAAGATTCAACAAAGCTTGTCAAATCATTGTACAGCTATCACCACTTGTGTCCAACAAGGCAATAACTGGAGGCAAAATGGGCACTCTACAATACAATCTTCATTCCAATGTTGTGCTACCAATGCCAGTGCTGGACCCTTAATGCAAGAACAAAAAGAAAAATAACCTCTACCGAGATGAAATGTGTTAGACGAATGACAGGAAACAGCCTAAGAGATAAGATCACAAATGAAGAACTGAGAAAAAAGCTAGGAATAAGCACCGCCATAGAATATATAAAGAAACAACAGATA
This sequence comes from Megaustenia siamemsis, assembly GCA_032433765.1. NCBI lineage: Eukaryota > Metazoa > Mollusca > Gastropoda > Stylommatophora > Ariophantidae > Megaustenia > Megaustenia siamemsis. The sequence goes on from JAVIAB010000088.1 coordinate 40,228,395, forward strand.
AAATGGTTTTGGCCACATGTCAAGGCAGGAAGATCAAAACACAATGCAACGAGCCTTCAATAAATGTTGCAAGAACACCAGACCTAAAGGCCGACCACGAAAAAGATGGACTGACGGAATATTAGAAACACAAGGAAACATAATAGCAGCAGAGGCGAACAGAAGAGCAAAAGACTGCAAATTATATCTCCCCTCAGCGCTGAAAGGCAAATGAGGAAGGAAAGAAGAAGATCCAGGTTCTGGAAATTTGTACCAGAAATTCTGTTATGGTAAGCAGTGTTGCATTGTGTTGTTACTGACCACATTTTCCATGCAAGTGCCATTGGTTATTGGCATGAACACAATACTTGCCACAAACCAATGATGAGTAAGTAACCCATCCACACACCTCCTCTACTCTTCCTTTTAAATACTCTTCTCTATTTATCAGATACAGGCCAGTGTTTTAAATTATCTTACCAAAATTGTTTTGTTAGTTTTGCAGTATAAAGTAATAAATACTCAGTGGGATCACTATTATTTTGCTGTGCATGTCTTTGGTAAAGAACACCTGATATTGGTTATTGGTTATGGAAGGCCTCGGCATCACTGCAAACGAATTAAAATCCATAATTGCTCAACCGCTTGTGCCAGCGTAATCATCCGAATTAATATCTCATCTCCCAAACAAAGAAAGGTAACTGTAGTCCCCATCATAGCAGTCTCAGCACACGCCAAAAGACATAAGGTAAAACCGCGCAGAAAGTGAACACAGCCAACTGTTCCCTGTCATACGATATCATCATTCATCATAAACAATTGGAATATCGAAACATGATCAAACGGATGAGATGTACAGCTCACGGTGAGAACAGAATACTTAACTCAGTAGCTCCTGCAACAAGCCGGACTTGGAATATGAGGAAACTGCAACAAGGAACACTTTTCAGACATAGCCTTCAATGGTTCTTGCCGCCTATCCACCATATACCATGTAAGTTCACATCCTCCCGAAAATGATGATCGTCATATTGAGAACAAAAAATATTTAGCGCTTGATGATGTTAGGACATCGTTCTTGACTCCAACCGAACATATAAACACACAGTTAGTCGTCGAATTATCCCTGTCACACATCAAACAACAGACCCTGCGGTTAGCATACAACGAACGAAACACGGTGCAAATTCCCCAAAGAGGAAAACCTTCTGTCGACTTGATGGAGCAATCCATTGCGTTTCAGCATGTAAATAACTTGCATCAAACAATTCCAACATCTCCATTGAACAGCACTCAATATGATGTAAACTGCATGTCAACACTAGACGGTGAAGGTCGCTTTTACAATACTTGACTTGTCAAAAAGAAACATTGCTGTATGTACACAGCGGCGCAGATTTATCCACTTCGCCGACGCAGATTTGCTAAATAGAACATCATTTTGATTTCAACACAGAAAATTGCATCAGAGAGCCACAATTAAGCAAACCCCAGATGTAGTTTCTGCAGCGATCGAGAGAATGTGAAACGTTCCACCATGTTGAAACGGAAGTCCTGATAAGAACATATTATCATTTTAAATGTTGAGTAATATGGAAATAGTAAAGCTTACCTGCAATTTTTGAATGGATGACTGAACTCCAGAACTGAGATCACTACATCTTGTGAAGTCCTATTGGTGATATATCTTTTCAGCAGAATTAATATTGAAAGTGCAGCGACAAAACATTTTCTCCGCAGCTCGTCCAGAGCTTAAGCCTGTTCCACTAATTCAACCATGCTAAACAATTATCTACTTGTTCATAATCTGGCAAGAAATTCATTTATCTGGAAAAAGCTTGACTTGTGATGGACCTTAGATGATATTTTAGAACAATTATTGGGCAAAACGAAGTCAATCCTATTATCTAAATTGTCAACCAGTTTAGGCCAAAAGCAGTTTTTTTTTTTAATCCATAAAATCACAACTTAGATTAAATCTATATCTATTTATTTAAATTATCTTTTATTCAGGCAAATGCATTGTGCTTATTTTGCCAAGACTGCACATTACATGTAATTTTATTTGTATCAGCTAGGGGAACTTGTTGGTCTTGAGGCAAGATGCAGATCTCAAGACAGAGAGGTTGTGAGCTCAAATCCCTGTTGCAGCAGTAAGGATTTTTATTTGCGATTTCTCTCTGCAACAACCACCTCATCTCAGCAGCAAGGCCCGGCTTGAAATGTCAATTATTCATCAGCGGAAAAATTTGAGTAAATTCAAGGACAGAGTTATCTGTCTGTGCGTTGAGGGACTTCTGAGCAAACGGCTGCCAGGTGAAAACGGATTAACAAGCAAAATTTAGTTGCTAGTCTCCAGGGACCTGGCCAGAGGTTAAAGCTGGCAAACACAACAACAACAAAATTGTATCAGCTATATAAACTAAGGCTTTTCACGGACTAAATACAGGCTAATTGTTCTCTGTGCCTTCATCTACAGTAACAGGAAACTCTTTGTACAGAGCTTCATAGCAGGAGGCAATCTGATCATCAGCAAAAGACCCACTGAGTAAGTATTTTGGTCCTTTAGCTTCATGACACTGTAGGGGAGGTGAGGTAGGCCTGTCTAGATCATGACTCTCAGCAGTTGACTTCCTGCTGCATTGAACTTGAGGGTTAATACTTGGCATATAATAACTAAACTTATTAAACTTAATCTCATTTAGTCGTCTCCACTATTAGCATAAATATATATTTATAAACACCACCACTTTCCTCACAGTAGTTTTCATTCTCAATTTTAAAACTAAAATTATTCACACACTTCTTTATTTTTACCTCTATCACATCATCATATCATACTTTTCAAGTCACTCATCTTTTATTTGTTATGACGAATGTATATATGTCTTTGACATATCAGATCTTCAGCGACACTTATTTCTAGAGTTACGTATATGTCTGCTATTTCTTCTTTTTAAGCTCAGTTTTCTTTGCTTATTTGATTTCTGGCTACTTGAATTTTCCACCTCATCATTTTCAGAGTCAGAGGAGTTAGAATATTCCACATGCCTTCGTTTATGACATCTAGAGTTTGACCTGTTTGTGAGTAACACAGACTCGGTCCTGTGAGATTCTGAAGATGGAGATATATCAGCTTTTGTGCTCAGAACTAGTCCATTAATGTCTAAAATAGCATTACTCAGTGGTAACTGCTTTGGTGTAAATGATACTGTATTAGCCAAGTTCGTTGTCTGATCTCTGGGCTCCAGAAAAGCAGAAGTAGCACTACTACAATGGAGATCTTGCTCATTCCCAATCTTATTTGTTGAGCTACTACAACCATTACTAAGGCTGCCAGCCTCTTCTTGTTGCAATTTACAACTGGCCTGTTCCTGACTAGAGCACTGACTATAACCTTCTTGTGACGGTACATCAGCTGTTAGTGTCTCCGCTGATACAACTAATTCTTCCTCAGATACATAACTTGATTCTTCATGTGATTCATATTGGCTGTTGCTCCCAGCACTGCAATCATCTTCATCAGAATCATCGGATGAATCTTCAGCTGATGAAGATTCTGGTCTAGTCCTTTCAGGAGTTAAGCTACAAATACTCTCACCCTCTTCTGCACTAAAGTATTCTTCATCATCAACCACACAGTTTGTGGCAGGGGCATCTGAAAAACCTTCTTGAGCATCTTCCAATACTTTTTCATGATAATCATATCCTGGTAAATCCTTGTCACTTGAAGCACGAGACTGGTATCCACCCATTATTTATTCTCTTACTACCAATGATGAGTCTGAAAATAAAATACATTCACATAATTAAATGAAGAATAAAATTTAATTTGGCTCAAGAAATCTAAAAAGAATTATTCACTTTTTGTCTTCTTGTGGTCACATTTTTGTATTTACACCATCAGACATGTTTTGTGACAAATTAGACAAGTGTGGTCCAACCCATAGCCCGCGAGACTCATTTGGATGGCCTTCAGCTCTCTTTGGCAGTTTCAATTAACAGATGATAAACCAATAATATGTTAAATTGTGTGCATTGGGTAGATAAGTCCATCTTTTCTGCAGATTCTATAGTTCTCATTAGATAGTAGTACAGAATAGTCTGTGCTTGTGTAACAGTGTAGCCCCTGCTTTAGGAAATGTAACAGGTTATAATATTTTGACTAGAGATTCAAGAGCAAAATAGTTCATTTTATTTGTCCAGCAGCAAAATTTGCACGAGGATGTAAATTTAATTTACAGCTGTTGACTGGTGCAAAACAGTGTCCCAGTGAACTAAGATTCTAGGGCAGTAGACCCCTGAAGTAACAGTGTTTTGATCTAGAAAGTGGCTTCAAAAATAACTTTAAAATGGTTGACTGAACTGTTTCTGACAGAATGCCAGATGCTGGAACAAAGCTATACATTTACTGGGAGGGGCTATTGAAGTTGACTGACCAATAGATTAAAAGAATGATCACCATGGATCTTAGATATGGGAGGTACCAGAAGAAGAACAAAAAATATGATAAAAGCAAATGTCAAGGAAGTTGTCAGGCAATTAAAGAAAAAGTGGTTTTCATTTTTGGATGGCAATTGTAGTCTATATAACCTGAAAGATTTAGTGTCATGTTGAGCGGATCGTACCTTACCAAAAAAGTAGCCAAGACCTGCAAGACAACAACATCGCCAGCCAGTCCTCAAGTATGGAGTTTTTAATTACAGCCAAAGGATTTATTTATAGTTTTAGTTTTGAAAGTTTACAGCTTTTAGCGAAAAACACTGCCAGATACAAGGATATTGACAATGAAATACGGAGAATGTGCAAAACGCAAAAAGAAGACTGGCTCAACCAAAGATGTCTAGAAGTTGAAACAATGGAAAGTAAACAAAACTTAAGAGAGATGCACACAGAAATAAAAAGAATGACTAATAAAAACAAAAAAGCTGCAGGAAACGGATGTATTGCAAACAAAGAGGGAAGAATGCTAACAGACAACAAAGATATAATAGATAGATGGCACAAATATATAACAGAATTATTTCATGACGAAACGGACAAAAAGCCAGACATAAAATGTACATACAATTATAAAATCCTGAAATCTGAGGTAGAAAAAGCTATAATAACAATGAAAAAGGGAAAGGCAGCAGGACCTGACAATATACAGATAGAGATGATACAGGCTCTAGAAGATTTTGGGATCGAAGTGATCACAGACATATGCAATGACATATACCATACAGGATATATACCAAATGAACTAAAAACATCAACTTTCATTGCATTGCCTAAAATGAATGGTGCAGTTGAATGCAGTGATTTCAGAACAATAAGCCTAATGAGCCAGGTAACAAAAATTTTACTAAAAGTTATACAGGAAAGGATTCAGAATAAAATCACTACTGAATTAGATAAGCAACAATTTGGATTCAGGAAAAACAGTGGCACAAAAGAAGCCATATTTCAAGAACATTGATTGAAAAGTACATAGAAGTAAACAAACCAATATATACCTGCTTCATAGACTACACCAAAGCTTTCGATAGAATACACCATAACCAACTTATAGATTGCCTAAAGGATATAAATCTAGATGACACAGACATACGACTAATATGTAATTTGTACTGGGAGCAAACAGCAATAATAAAATATAACAAGGAGAACTCTACACCCATGGACATAAAAAGAGGAGTAAGACAAGGATGCATCCTATCACCATGCTTGTTCAATCTATACACTGAGAAAATCTTTAAAAACATCTCAGAGATGCCAGGCCTAAACATTAATGGAAAGATAATCAATAACCTAAGATATGCTGATGATACTGTTCTACTAGCAGAAAATCCTAAAGACCTACAACAATTGCTTAATGTAATAAACATAACAAGCAAAAAATAAGGACTAGATATGAATATCAAAAAGACTAAAACTATGATCATAAACAAAGAAAATTCTCAAGACCTACAATTAAATATCACAGTGGAGGGAATACATCTGGAGACAGTCCAGAACTACAACTACCTGGGACATACTATAATCAATGATGGAAAATGTAAAATTGAAATAAACAAAAGAATAGGTATGGCAAAGAGTAATTTTAATGTCATGAAAAATATACTAACAACAAAACAAATAGTGAGTCATTATGGAATCCCCATAAAGTTTATTAACCTGATAAAAACAATGTATGAAGGAACAAAATGTAGTGTGGTGCATGAAGGACAGCTTACAGAAGCATTTGAAATAAGAACAGGAGTAAGGCAAGGATGCCTTCTGTCTCCATTTCTCTTTCTACTGGCCATAGATTGGATTATGAAAATAACTCAAAACAACAGAAATGGGATCCAGTGGTCACTGACCAAACAACTTGATGATTTAGACTTTGCTGATGACATAGCTCTCCTATCACACAGCCACCAACAGATGCAAGATAAAATGAGTATATTAGATGAGAGATCACAACAGCTAGGACTAAAGATTAATAGAGATAAGACCAACATTATGAGAATTAATGCAGTTGGCAATAACCAAATAAAACTAGGAGAAATACCTCTACTAGACGTACAATCTTATATATATCTGGGCAGTAATATAGATAAAGAGGGAGGAACAGAAAACGATACCAAAATAAGGATATCAAAAGCAAGAGGAGCTTTCATTGCACTGGGAAACATATGGAAATCCAAAGAAATTAGGCTAAATACAAAAATACAAATTTTCAACTCCAATGTTAAGTCGGTTCTATTATATGGCTGTGAAACATGGAGAATAACAAAATTGACAATCACGAAGGTACAGACTTTCATTAATGGATGCTTGCGCAGAATAAAGGGATGGAAATGGCAGGACAAAGTCACAAACGTGGAATTATGGAAATGTACCGGTCAAATACCAGTGGATAAAGAAATACAGCGAAGACGATGGCGATGGATAGGACACACACTACGGAAACCAACTGAGAGTATTACACAACAGGCCCTTTTTTGGAATCCCCAGGGGAAAAGACAAAGAGGAAGACCAAGGAATTCTTGGAGAAGACAGATTGAAGCAGAGATGAAGATGATGGGGAAGACATGGAATGATCTTAAAAGAATTGCAAAAAACAGAACGACTTGGAAAGTGTTTGTTGAAGACCTATGCTCCACTGGGAGCTAAAAGGTAGAAGATGCTGATGATACTGTTCTACTAGCAGAAAATCCTAAAGACCTACAACAATTGCTTAATGTAATAAACATAACAAGCAAAAAATAAGGACTAGATATGAATATCAAAAAGACTAAAACTATGATCATAAACAAAGAAAATTCTCAAGACCTACAATTAAATATCACAGTGGAGGGAATACATCTGGAGACAGTCCAGAACTACAACTACCTGGGACATACTATAACCAATGATGGAAAATGTAAAATTGAAATAAACAAAAGAATAGGTATGGCAAAGAGTAATTTTAATGTCATGAAAAATATACTAACAACAAAACAAATATCAGCAGGGCTGAAACTAAGAATGGCAAAATGTTATATCTTCTCAGTATTCCTATATGGTGCAGAAACATGGACATTAGACAAGAAAACAGAACAGAAAATTGAAGCCTTTGAAATGTGAATTTATAGAAGAATAGGTAGAATTGGATGGAAAGAAAAGAAAACAAACGATGAAGTTTTAAAATTACTGAAAATAAAAAGAGAACTACTAAATACAATTAAGACAAGACAAATGAAATTTTTGGGGCATGTTAAAAGGCACAACAGCCTACTAAAAGTAATATTGGAAGGGAAAATACAAGGTAAAAGAGGCAGACCAAGACTAACATGGATGAGTAACATCAAAAGATGGACAAGTCAATCTATGACAGCCTGCACCATCAAAGCAAGAAACAGAGTAAAATGGCGATACATGGTAGCCAACCTTCGTTGCAGAGAAGGCAGTCGATGATGATGACAACTTTTAAGTTCAGAGCTAAAGGAAATTAGAAGCACAGTGAGTAAATTCTTGGATGCTCTTAACACTCTTATTTTCTGCTAATAAAATACATGTCTGTTTGTAGACACCTACACCAGCAGGCATGGTACTTGTTGGTGATATGTAAAATGTGTCTATATTTTGTGGTAATTGCACAAAGCAATATGTGTATCATTATCATCAAGTACTGGGCCTGCTGGTGTAGGTGATCATGTCTCTCCACAACTTTCGAGCACAACAGTTATTTATCATCTCTGTTGTTCACTTTCTGCCAAGCCATTCTCTTAAGCTGTCTGGTAATAATATATGCATATCTATCTCTATCTACTGTCCTTTTGAGCCGAAGACGGCACATTAGGGCAGAACCACAATCTCAAAAACAGAAACCTTGCATGCCAAAATGGTGCATATTGCAGGGATCACTAATACGTTTTTATAATGCAGCTTGTCAAGCCATCGATCAACCTCCTGAGTCGCCTCTTACGACATGCTTGAAAGGTCACAGTGTCACTATTCTTTACTCATAATGAGGCACCTGTAACACACAGGATATCATATAATGTTGCCCAGAAATAAATGTTGCAAGCACAGCAGACTCAAGGGCTCACCACAGAAAAGATGGATAATATATGCATACACCTCCACATATATAAGCATTATACCTAAAAAAAAAACATCTTATACAGAGTATATTCATTCGCACATTGTGCTAACAAAGCCAAGCATGCTCACTAACCAACCAAGCATAAAAGACGCTAGTCACCAGAAAAGAGATGTCTGAGTAAAGTACTTGGGGTGATCAGAAAAGACACAATTAGAAATTATATTATGAGAGGAAGAAGTAGACATTGAACCAATACTAAGCTACATACAGAAAGAACAAATAAAATGGTATGCCCACCTAGAAAGTATGGCTTACGATACATCAACCTTCAAAGCATATATTAAAAGAGAAGGAAGAAGAGCAAGAGACAGACCCAGAGTAAGATGGACAGACAATATCAAAGAAATGATACATCAATATCAATTATCATTTGGCAATGATTGAAGCTACCAAAAAAGACAAAAATCAGAATTTTGTATCACCCTCAACTCACAAATAGATACAAGTGGAAAGAAGGAAAGAAAGAAAAAGAGAAAATTACACCATAGATAATTTAAACTGAGTAAGTCAATATGGATATTTCAAATTTATTGCACATTTTTTCAAAAGTGTGTGAAATTTGAAAGTCATTTGAACAGTTAATAGTTGCAGGCCTTTTTTTTTTGGTAGCAATTTGAATGACTAGACACACCAAACTGAAAACTATAGCGTATCATCTTGGCAGCTTATGGCATCTTTGCAAATGTGCATCAATTAATAGAATGTGTCAATTAGATAGCTATGGTTGAGGAAAGCAATATCTGCTACAGTCATTATGATTTATTGTGCGTTTTTTTTACAACTGTATGAAATTTTAAAGTGATCTGAAGTCGCACTGTGCAATTTTGAAATAAATTATAAGGCACTGTCTTGTGTTAAAATAACATTATCATGATTATCTCATGCTATTCTTTATGTTTTATCTTATCTGATTCACCCTCCATGATAACACATAATCTTTTTTTTTTTTTTTTTTTTTTTTTTGTGGATGCAACACCAAGCTTGTTCAATCTATACACTGAGCAAATCTTTAAAAACATCATAGAGATGCCAGGTCTACAAATAAATGGAAAGATAATCAATAACCTAAGATATGCTGATGATACTGTACTACTAGCAGAAAATCCTAAAGATCTACAACAATTCCATGAATTCCAACAACATTTAATGAAAAAACATCACAAGCAAAAAATATGGACTAGATATGAATATCAAAAAGACTAAAACTATGATCATAAACAATGAAAATACTCAAAACCCACAAGTGGATATCAAAACTAAAGGAAGACCTGGAGACAGTTCAGAACTACAACTACCTTGGACATACTATAACCAGTGATGGAAAATGTAGAACTGAAATAAACAAAAGAATAGGTATGGCAAAAAGTAATTTTCATGTCATACTAACATCAAAACAAATAACACCAGGGCTAAAACTATCTATCTATCTATTGACCTTTCGAGCCGTAACCGGCCCATAGGGCGTAGACCAAGATACACCTTCTCCTATATGAATTTTTGTTCTAGCAGTTTTCTTTTAAAGATATTTTATCAAATCTCGCCATCTGTCTCTGTTCTGTGCAAGCAGTTCTATCTCATTGAGGGAGCCGATTCCTGCTGCTCTTGCCTCTCTCATCAATGTTCTTCTCAGTGTCTCCCTGGGTCTTCCTCTTTTTCTTTTACCTGTTGTTTCCCATATGAGGGCTTGCTTTGCTATTCGATTATTATCTCTTCTCATCACATGTCCAACGTATGACCATCGTCTTTTCTTTATTACTGAAGATATTAGTGGTTGATTGGCAATTTCTCTAATTTCCTCGTTTGTTTTGAATTCGTTCCATTCTATACCAAGTATTTTCCTTAGACATTTATTTTCGAATGCGTTCAACTTTGTTTCTATATCTCTTGTTGTTTTCCAGCTTTCACACGCATATGTAAGGGTTGATAGTACATTTGATTTGAGGGCTAAAACTAAGAATAGCAAAATGTTACATCTTCTCAATATTCCTATATGGTACAGAAACATGGACATTAGACAAAGAAAACAGAACAGAGAATTCAAGCCTTTGAAATGTGGATATATAGAATAATAGGTAGAATTGGAAGGAAGGAAAGAAAACAAACGATGAAGCCTTAAAACAACTAAAAATGAAAGGAGAACTACTAATCACAATTCAAACAAGACAAATGCGATTTTTGGGCCATGTAAAAAGACACAACAGCCTACTAAAAGTAATCCTGGAGGGGAAAGTACAAGGTAAAAGAGGCAGATCAAGACTAACATGGATGAGTAACATCAAAAGATGGACAAATCAGTCTATGACAACCTGCACCATCACAGCAAGAGACAGATCAGAATGGCGCTCCATGGTAGCCAACCTTCGTTGTGGAGACGGCACTCGATGATGCTGATAATAGATTACTAACTAGACTGACTAGCTATTGAATCGTTCATGGCAGGAGACCAATCTACTATTTTAACAATTCTCTAGGTTACTCTTAGGCTAATTAATGAATTAAACTTAAGGGGAAAAAAATCACTTGAAAATTATAAACTTTTTCATAAATGACTTATACACTCACTAACTATCTATCTATCTACTGACCTTTTGAGCCATAGCCGGCTAATAGGGCATAGACCAAGATACTCCTCTTATCTGAATTTTTGTTCTAGCAGTTTTCAATTCTTTTAAAGATATTTTATCAAATCTCGCCATTTGTCTCTGTTCTGTGCAAGCAGCTCTATCTCATTGAGGGAGCCGATTCCTGCTGCTTTTGCCTCTCTCAGCAATGTTCTTCTCAGTGTCCTTGTCACTAACTATAGATACAATGAATCATGATCAATGAATCATGGGTCTTCCTCTTGGTCTTTTTCCATGCATTCTCGAGAAGAATGCCCTTGATGGTGATTGGTGAGGATTCATTCTGACCAGGTGGCCAAACCATTTAAGTTGTTGTTCCATATTTTCTTGGCAGAGTTTTGTTCCTACCATTTTTCTTATGGTTTCATTTGGTATTCTATCTCTTCTTGTGTTGTTTACTTTTCTCAAGCATCACATCTCACATGTATTAATCTTTCTTAATTGTGATTTAGAAAGGGTCCATGTTTGACTTTCATAGCACAAAGTTGGTATGAAAATGCTATTTATCATTTGTTGTTTAGCTGGCATAGAAATGTTTGGATGTCTTACTAATGGTGAAAGCTGGTATGTGACAGCATTTGCTTTTTGTATTCTCATGTCAATTTCTCTGTCTTGTTTTCCATCTTCTGTGAACATTGTGCCCAAATACTTGAATTCTTCTACTTGTTTTATTTCTTTACCTTTGATCTTAATGTTTAATGGGTGTCTTAATTTGCTTATTCTCATAGCCTCTGTTTTTGCTGTGTTAATTTTCATACTGTAGTTTGTGCAACTTTTATCTAGAGATGTTATATGCTGTTGTAGCAGGTTTTCATCCTCATATATTAGGCATTCGTCATCTGCGAATGGTAGCTCGCTGATGTTGGAATTTTCTACCTCTATATTATTATTTGATTTTTTTGTATTGTTGGTTGTTTCCTGATTTATTTTGTCAATATATATGATGAAGAGGAGTGGTGAGAGGATACATGATGTATAGTAGCCTCCGTCAGTCATAGTTGACTATGGATTTTTCAGCACCCCTAGAAATGTTATTTTTTCCTTTCTTTTCTTTCGCCGTGTATTCTCTTTCTCTATGAATCTGTCTGCTTCTTCTTTGAGGTGAACCTTTAGAGTGTGTTTCCAGAGATTGCGGTCTGCAGCTATGTCTTCCCATGCTGCAGGGTTTATGTTCAGATTCTTCATGTCGCGTTTACACACATCTACAAATCGAAGTTTTGGGCGCCCCCTAGTTCTTTTACCATATGCCAGTTGTCCGTAGATTACATCTTTTGGTACGCTGCCATCTTTCATACGGTGTACATGGCCACCGCAACCTACGTTGTTTGAGCAGCGTGTAGATATTCGGTAGGCCTGTGCGAGTCAGGACCTCCATGTTTGTCACTTTATCCTTCAAGGTGATACCAAGAATACGGCGTAGACATCGCATATGGAATGCATTTAGCCTCCTCTCCTGCTTTACATAGGTTGTCCAAGATTCGTTGCCATACAGGAGGATACTAATTATGCAGGCATTGTACACTGCAGATTTTGTTTTAATTGTCAGTTTATAATGACCCTAATAAAATATCATGTATAATTGAATTTCTACACTCGAGAAAATGTCACTAAAATACATTTCATTGATGTAGTAATTTAAATTTACAATGGCTATACTAATAAAATGGCTATACTAATAAAATACTTATATTTAATTACATGTGAATTATTTGTAATAATATTATTATGCAAAACATATATATTATTAGTATATTATAATTATTTATTAATTGTTTGTATTAAATAAAAATAGTTCTATAATAAGTAAAGTAAGAAAGATTCTAAGGAAAAAAAACTGTTTTACTTTAATATTTTATTTTTATCATCAATTCAAAGTTAGTTTAATTAATCTTTAATTTAGTAATTAATTTGTACCAACCAGTGACTATGATGCCATAGTAAGTGATACTGATAGACATGATTTATTTTCATGATTTAAATTATGTAACCATATTATTTGATTATATTAATTACCAAGCTCCTGAACCACACACTAGTGACTAACTTAACACTACTTCGTCCTCGGGGGGGGGGGGGGGGGGGGGGGTCTCTTCAATGAATATACAGTACACAATTCACACTGTGACACTAGTACACAGAATGATAATGAATGATGCGACTCTAGTAATTTACTGGTACACTCACTTCTTAATTACAATTATAACAATTACAATTTTACTGATAATCACGATTCACACGTCTTTTCTGTCTAACGGTTTGATGATGATAACAGTTGAGTAATAACACTGAGTGTTTTACAGTGTTTTGTTTACTATTAAATAATTAAAACTATTTAAATTTAATAATTACTAATTAAATTTAGTATTTATAATTATTTTATTATTAAAGTAACTTTATTAAATTATTCAATTGCATTTAAATTTAATGATTTATTATCATTCAATCATAATCTTGCTAAAATATAAAAATATGTTAACTTAATTAATTTAATTCTTCATCTTCTCTCAATTATTTTTTTATATTATAAAATTATTTGATTCAAATTTACTTTTCGCATAGCACAAACCTCAAACAAAAACAGCTGCAAATGGCAGAAATGTTCTATCAATCCATGACCATGACATAATTTAAATAATAAAATAAGCTTTCAAATCTGGCGACTTTCATATTTGGAAACAGACATTTACAAGCGGAAGTGTAGTGGAAATCTTTTATTGTGGTGTTCATAAATAATACCCGTGACATAGGTATTGATGGGGCAACAGCGGAAGTTCAGAAGATCACTTCCGTCCTGATGTTTATAAATAATATGGTTATTGATTCAGACTTCTATAAAACATACACAAAACCACTTAACAAATTGAAAACACAAAATGTTTATTAAGGAGGCATTGACAAGAAATCGAACTTGTAACCATCTGTACAAATCGTGCCGGTGAACAAATACAGGGTGCATATTTGAAGAAAGTTAAGAAAGAAAGAAAGAAAGATAAGAAAGTAGAAAGAAAGAAAAGAATCGGAGATGCATTGCTATGAAAGAAAGAATGGACATCAAAGCGAAGATGTTGCAATCATTCTATATTGAGATTAATAGAACAAACATTACTAAGTGATTATCAACAATAACAGTCATAACTGCAATGTTCAAAGGTAGTTTCGCCGATATCATATTAGACTAAATCAATATAAATTGAAATAATGTTAACTTCTGATGGTAGAAGTACATCAGAGGTAAGGTACAGAATAGCTCACATAAAGGCTGAATTTAAAAATAATAATAAAGTAATATTGGTTTATATCATTTGTCGCTCAAATTGTCTGAATTCGTGATTTTCCTTTCTTGTTACATGTCTCTGTCACTGCATCTATCCATCTTCTTCTGGGTCTTCCTCTTAAAATGAGGAAGATACTATGCAATCCATTTTTGACAATAGAAACAAGAAAAAAAGAGTTCTTAAATGTTACGTAGAGCCAGTCTTAACATATGGATGCGAATCATGGACAATAGGACAACAGACAAGAAAATCACTGGAGTCTGTAGAAATGTGGTTTTACAGAAGAGTGTTGAGAGTACCATGGACAGCTAAAAAGAGTAATGAAAATGTTCTGAGAGGTAAAAGCAAAAAGAGAGCTAATTTCCAATATTAGGAAGAAACAATCAGCATTTTTTTTGGCCATTTTCTCTTGCCAGAAGAGAACAACTGGGATATATTGTAACAACTAGAAAAATTGAGGGACGAAGAGACAGAGGGAAACAAAGAGAAAAAATAACAGACATCTTGAGAGAATGGCTTGGCAGAAGGTCAACAACAGAAATGATAAATTGCTCCCGAGATGGAAAGTTGGGGAGAGACATGATCACCTACGCCAGCAGGCCCGGTACTTGGTGATGATGAATAAAGTAATAATGTAACCATTTGTGTCAGTGGGAATTTAAAAAAAAAAAAAAGAGTTCATTAGCGTCATGTAGATCTAGTTTTGACATATAGTATAGAAATTAGTCTAGGGCAACGGGACAATAGACAAGAAAATTATTGGAAGCCGCAGAAA
This sequence comes from Megaustenia siamemsis, assembly GCA_032433765.1. Taxonomy (NCBI): domain Eukaryota; kingdom Metazoa; phylum Mollusca; class Gastropoda; order Stylommatophora; family Ariophantidae; genus Megaustenia; species Megaustenia siamemsis. The sequence continues at coordinate 40,243,662 of JAVIAB010000088.1, forward strand.
TGTTGTTTTACCATAGAATTTTAATAATACCACGGACTGTCAAGAAAAGTCATCATCATCATTGAGTGTCGTCTCCTTGTCGAAGGTTGGCTAACATGGAGCGCCATTCCACCATGTCTCTTGCTTTGATGGTGCAGGTTGTCATAGACTGACTTGTCCATCTTTTGATGTTACTCGTCCATGTTAGTCTTGGTCTGCCTCTGCCTCTTTTACCTTGTATTTTCCCTTCCAAGGTTACTTTTAGTAGGCTGTTGTGTCTTTTAACATGCCCAAAAAAAATTCATTTGTCTTGTTCTAATTGTGTTTAGTAGTTCTCTTTTCATTTTTAGTTGTTTTAAAACTTCATCGTTTGTTTTCTTTTCTTTCCATCCAATTCTACATTCTTCTATAGATCAACATTTCAAAGGCTTAAATTTTCTGTTCTGTTATCTGGTCTAATGTCCATGTTTCTGCACCATGCAGGAATATTGAGAAGACATAACATTTGCTGTTCTCAGTTTCAGCCCTGGTACTATTTGTTTTAATGTTGGTATATTTTTCATATATATATATTTTTCATGGCATTAAAGTTCCTTTTTACCATACCTATTCTTTTGTTTATTTCAGTTTTACATTTTCCATCACTGGTTATAGTATGTCCCAGGTAGTTATAGCTCTGAACTGTCGCCACAAAGAGTAATTGGCATGAAGAGTAATGAGGGTTTTCTGAAAGAGGCCATAGCAAAAATACATTTTTTTTTCCAACATGAGTAGGAAATACTGCTCATTATTATTATCATTTGTTTGTTTGATAGAAAGTGGGAGGGTGGGATGAGAAGTTAAAGAAGAAATTAAAATAGAGATAAGACCTAAATTTATGAGAATAATGCCTCTACTAGACGTATACAAGTAAGAAAGTAAAGTACCCCAGTCACGCCAAGTGGCGTATAGGGAAATATGGTGTTATTGATATTTTAAAGACCTTCAGCACATGATTTTTGGGGTAATATGGTCGGTATTACGCCCGTGCTGCTTTACTTTCTCAGAAAAAAATCCGGTACCCATTTAAGGCTGGGTGAACCCGGAAGCCGTCGGTTGGGATCGAACCCTACCCATTGTCCTTTGTAGTCCAGTTCACTAACCAATGAGCTATCACGGCTCCCTACTAGACGTTTAATCATACATATATCTGGGCAGTAATATAGACAAAGAGGGAGGAACAGAGAATGATACCAAAATAAGAATATAAAAAGCAAGAGAGCATTATTTGAACTGGGAAACATATGGAAATCCAAAGATTAGGTTAATTACTAAAATAAAAATGTTCAACTCCAATGTTAAGTCAGTATTATTATATGGCTGTGAAACATGGAGAACAACAAAAATGGAACCTTGAAGATACAGACTTTCATTAATGGATGCTTACACAGAATAAAAGGATGAAAATGGCAGGACAAAATCACTAATATAGAATTATGGAAATATACCAGTCAATTACCAATGGATATCTTAGCAGCTTTCACCATTGGTAAGACATCCAAACATTTCTATGCCAGCTAAACAACAAATGATAAATAGCATTTTCATACCAACTTTATGCTATGAAAGTCAAACATGGACCCTTTCTAAAATCACATTTAAGAAAGATCAATACATGTGAGATGCGATGCTTGAGAAAAGTAACAAACAACACAAGAAGAGATAGAATACCAAATGAAACCATAAGAAAAATAGTAGGAAAAAAACCCTGCCAAGAATATATAGAACAACAACAACTTAAATGGTTTGGCCACCTGGTCAGAATGAATCCTTATCAATCACCATCAAGGGCGTTCTTCTCGAGAATGCATGGAAAAAGACCAAGCGGAAGACCCAGAAGAAGATGGATAGATGCTGTGACAGAGACATGTAACAACAAAGGAATATCACTAATTCAGACAGTTCGAGCAGCTCAAGAACGACAAATGATATAAACCACGACACCTTTTAGGCATCAGTGAAAAGAGAAAAGAATAACAAGAAGAAGAAATACCAGTGGATAAAGAGATATAGCAAAGACGATGGCGCTGGATAGGACACACACTGCAGAAGCCAACTGAGAGTATTACACACCAGGCCCCTTTTTTTTAGAATCCCCAGGGGAAAAGACAAAGAGGAATACCAAGGAATTATGGGAGAAAACAGATGGAAGCAGAGATGAAGATGATGGGAAGAACGTGAAATGATCTTAAAAGAATGGCAAGAAACAAAACGGCTTAGAATGTGTTTGTTGAAGACCTATGCTCCACAGGGAGCTGAAAGGTAGAAGAAGATTATTATTTGTTTGGGAAAAAGGGGGGAGGGTACGATGAGAAGTTAAAGAAGCTAGGTCGGTGGTGAAAATTTCAGACAAGAGTAAAATTAAGCCAAACCGCCGAAGAGGCTTCTTTTTGGCTATTGGGTGTATCCCATTTCTGAAGTCTGTAGTGATAAAAGTCGCTTGTCCAGTGCAGTCGCAACTAGCTGTTTGGGTCACAGTTTTTATTTTACTCCATATAGAGAAACGTGTGGACCCTACCGTAATTCGAAATAATTTGATAAAATACTTCTAAATATTTTGTTTACAGTTTAATGAATCCAAGACTAGTGCAGAAGTAAGAGAAATAGTCAGGCAACTAATAATAGCATCTGTAATCAAGAAATACTTTATGTGAATACGAATAGACCTGGAGACAGTTCATAACTACAACTACCTTGGACATACTATAACCAGTGATGGAAAATGTACAACTGAAATAAACAAAAGAATAGGTATGGCAAAAAGTAATTTTCATGTCATACTAACATCAAAACAAATAACACCAGGGCTAAAACTAAGAATAGCAAAATGTTACATCTTCTCAATAATCCTATATGGTACAGAAACATGGACATTAGACGAAGAAAACAGAACAGAGAATTGAAGCCTTTGAAATGTGGATATATATATAATAGGTAGAATTGGAAGGAAGGAAAAGAAAACAAACGATGAAGCCTTAAAACAACTAAAAATGAAAGGAGAACTACTAATCACAATTCAAACAAGACAGATGCGATTTTTGGGCAATGTAAAAAGACACAACAGCCTACTAAAAGTAATCCTGGAGGGGAAAGTACAAGGTAAAAGAAGCAGATCAAGACTAACATGGATGAGTAACATCAAAAGATGGACAAGTCAGTCTATGACAACCTGCACCATCAAAGCAAGAGACAGAGCAGAATGGCGCTCCATGGTAGCCAACCTTCGTTGCGGAGATGGCACTCGATGATGATGATGAATCAAGAAAGATGGGCATAAGTCGATAATGTGATGAGAAAAGATATCAAGGGAATTGTAAAGCAAACCGTGAAATTGAAAAAAAAAAGTGGACAAAATAAAACGAGGCTAATATTTTTTCCCCCCTTTTTTTTCGCTCGTTCGCCAGCTTTTACCTCTGATGAAGTCCCTACAGACTAGGAACTGAATTTTGCGTGTTAATCCATTTTTCTGAATAATGAAAAGCATGTGCTAGGCCCATGGCATCTTCATCTATAATTGCTGCTACATTTCCAGGATTAGAGCTCTAAATGTCACACTGAGATGAAAACAAAGAGGTACGAAGTAAAGTACAAGATTGAGTGAAATAGCGCTATATAACCAACCTTTGACACGGAGACGGCACAAGATTGTGATATTTTTTTTTCCGTTCGCCAGCTTTTACCTCTGACGAAGTCCCTAGAGACTAGGACTGAATTTTGCGTGTTAATACTTTTTTTTCCCATGGCAGCCGCACAGGGGTCCCTCGTCGCACAGACTGATAAATCCGTCATCGGAGGTACTCGTATTTTTTCCGTCGATAAGTAATTGACGTTTCAAGCCGGGCCTCGCTGCTGAGACCAGAGGTGGTTGCCGCAGAGAGAAATCATAAATAAAAATCCCAACTGGTGTAGCCGGGATTTGAACCCACAAAGTCTCTGTCTCGAGGCCGGCGTCTAGCCTCCAGACCAATCATTCCCCCCCCCCCCCCCCCCCCGATAGTGATATTATAAACTAGCTTTAAAACACTGTTAGCGATGAGTACGAGTATTTACACACACACTAACAGTAGTATTTTTCCTAACTCTCCTAGCTAAATATATTAAATACGTGTATCTTTTCTTCATTCTGTCACTGGAGATGTCAATTCACAGATGCAGATTCTTTGAGGAAGTGACTGTGCACTCTCTCTTCAGATTGAGCTTCCCCCCTCCACAGTAGGCTCCCCTTGTTGTGGTTGGGGGACTTGTGCACCTCCAGGATCCAAGGAGCTGTGTCAGCGGGAGCTTAGCTCGTGTCAGGGTCACCCAAGCTGGGCAGGTCCTTGGTGAGGGGCCAGACAAAGGAGCCAGGAGTAGATGGAAGCCTTTAAGTGAAGACGCAGAACCCACCGACGAGTGGTACACGCTCTGGTCTGGACTAATCCATCCCCACTTCTTGGGTTAAATGTTTCTCTGTCTTTTCTCCTCTTTCTGTACTCTATCAAACAGGCAGGTGGTGCTCCAGAGCTCTGAAGACCAGACCACCTATGAGAGAGACAACTCTACACAACGCTCGGGCAGATGGTGCTCGTAAACCCAGGAGGGCCGACCTCTAAGGGTAGAATCCCCCTACAGAAAAAAAAGATAATCTGCTGCCTTGCAAGAAGATTGGGGACAATCAAATGCTAAGGATAACAAACCTGAATAAAAATGCTGGCAGAAATAGGATGCACTGGGCCATTGGCGCAGAACATAGCGCACCATTATAACATGTACTCAGTCAGAGTGAACCTAACAGACTTTAGTCATGGTGCTCTGTCTGTGGAGTCGCCCCAGGCATGTGGAGTGCCGGACCCATGCCTTGAAGTGGTCCACCACAAGGTACTGGTGGTCACCCTGACCTATTTTAGAGAGCCAGGAAATGGGACAAGAGGAAACTACTACTGATCGAAACAGCTTTAAGACACACCTGAAAATAATGCACTGGAATGCGGAGGGCATATACCATTAAAAAAAAAAAACCCTGGCAGTCAGACTAGCAGAGGAGAAGATAGTCGTTGCCTGCATCCAAGAAACTCACCCTAATCTTCAGCACAGATTTATGATCAGGGACTTCCAAACATTTAGACAAGACAGGGAAGGTCACAAGGGTGGAATCCTTATACTTCTAAGAAATACCATCCCAGCAAAACAGATAGAAGTAGTCACAACCGGAGAGGCAGAGATCATTGGCACAGACCTATACATCAACTCCACTAGCACAAGGATATTTAACATATACTGTCCTAATGACACATTGCTCAAGCTGGAGTCAATGAAAATAACACCATCACAGTGTCTGGTAGTAGGAGACTAACTGCCACTCTAAAAGATGAGGATATAAGGAAACCAACGCTCGAGGTGGATAAGTGGAAGAATTGGAAATAGACAACAAACTATTCCTCATAAGGAGATGACCCACCACCCCCCCCACCCCCCTTTTTCCCCTCAACCTTCTACTCAAGAAGATGGAAAACATCAACTCGCGACCTAGCATTCGCAACAGGAGACATATCCAACAAAATAACCAGAATAGTAGTGAACCAACTTGTCGACAGTGACCACAGACCAGTCAAACTTTCAGTGGATCTTGCTCACAAACAGGAGTTGCAGATACCACTTCCCGCTGGAACTACAAGAGAGCAGACTGGGAAAAGTTTGCCAAGCTCACAGATGCCTACACTGCGCCTGTCATCACCCATGAAAAGGAAGTCAATAATATGATAGAGGAGTTAACAAAGGCAATCATGAGAGCTGCTAAAGAATTAATTCCTAGAGGAGCAAAAAGAAACTACAAGCCATACTGGAGCAAGGAAATACAAAGACTAGAAGAGGAACTGAACTCTGCCAGAGAACTAGCTGAAACATCACAAAGCACTGAGAACAACATAGCCTATAAAGCAGCCTCTGCCAAATACAGAAGAGAGGTGAAGATATCAGCAAGACAGAGTTGGAAAGACAAAACAGAGAGCCTCAATCTAGATAAAAATTGACACAAACTGTGGAAAATTGCGAAAGCTCTGAGCGATGAAAGCAACAGCCGATCTACAAAAACAATAGCACACAATCAGATCATCCACACAGGCAAAAGGGCAGCAAACATACTGATAGAAACTTACACAAACAGAAGTAGGATGACCATTCGAAAAGACCAACAGAAAGCTGCAAGAAAGAAAAACCGAGATGTAAAACACATGCCTTTAGCACCAGAAGAACACCAGACGACCATCTTTACACCAACAGAACTAGATGTAGCACTCAAAGAATTGAAACTCAAGAGTTCCCCTGGCAAAGATGGAATCACCAACGAAATGCTCATAAAACTTGGACAGAAAGCTAAGGGTCAGCTCCTAAAGGTAATAAATATCAGCTGGAAGAGAGGTCAAATGCCGGCAAACTGGAAGAAAAACATGATGGTGCCCATCCTCAAACAGGGAAAAGTGGCCTAACATCATCAAGTGCTACGACGATCATGATTTTCGGGAGGACGTGAACTTCCATGGTATATGGTGGATAGGCGGCAGGAACCATTGAAGGTTATGTCTGAAAAGTGTTCCTTGTTGCAGTTTCCTCATATTCCAAGTCCGACTTGTTGCAGGAGCTACTGAGTTAAGTGCTCTGTGCAAACCGTGAGCTGTGTGTCTCATCCGTTTTGATATCCCGCTTGTTTACGATGAATGATGATATCGTATGACTGGGAACAGTTGGCTGTGTTCACTTTCTGCGCGGTTTCGCCTTATGTCTTTTGGCGTGTGCTGGGACTGCTATGATGGGGACTACAGTTACCTTTCTTTGTTTGGGAGATGAGTTAGTAATTCGGATGATTCCACTGGCACGGGCGATTGAGCAATAATGGATTTTAATTCGTTTGCAGTGATACCGAGGCCTTCCATAACCAATAATCAATAACTAATAAACATTGAAAAGACCTACTGGACCCAAGCAGCTACAGACCAATTAGCTTACTGAGCTGCTGAGCAAAACTCATGGAAAGGCTGGTCAATAGAAGACTCATGTGGCATCTGGAGACAAAACAATAATTCATACCACAACAGAGTGGTTTCCGTCTGCGCAGATCAACTGAGGACCTGTTTACCTACATCGCACAGGAAATTGAGGATGCTCTACAAGAAAAGAAACACACACTGGCAGTGTGGGTCGACACGGAGAAGGCTTTTGATAGGGTATAGAGTGAAGCGTTAAAGAACAAGCTTCTCAGACTTGGCATCCAAGGCCGTTTATTAAATTGGATATCTCAATACCTACAAGACAGAGCGGCCAGAGTACAAGTACATGGACAACTAAGTAGGAGAGCCAGAATCTAACAAGGTGTCCCATAAGGTGGAGTACAAGCACATGGACAACTAAGTAAGAAAGCCAGAATCGAACAAGGTGGAGTACAAGCACATGGACAACTAAGTCAGAAAGCCAGAATCAAACAAGGTGTCCCATAAGTACAAGTACATGGACAACTAAGTAAGAAAGCCAGAATCGAACAAGGTGGAGTACAAGTACATGGACAACTAAGTAAGAAAGCCAGAATCAAACAAGGTGTCCCACAAGGTGGTGTACAAGCACATGGACAACTAAGTAAGAAAGCCAGAATCAAACAAGGTGTCCCACAAGGTGGTGTACAAGCACATGGACAACTAAGTAAGAAAGCCAGAATCGAACAAGGTGTCCCACAGGGAGGAGTACAAGCACATGGACAACTAAGTAAGAAAGCCAGAATCGAACAAGGTGTCCCACAGGGAGGAGTACTATCCCCAATGCTCATTTCAGTTTTCATAAATGACATCGTAATGGACATATCACCCAGAATACACTCATCAATGTACGCAAACGACCTGACTATATGGGCACGTGAAGAATCTATGTCGGTAGCTGGATCCAGGATGCAAGATGCCCTAGGAGAACTTGAAAAATGGACGAGCACCTGATTCTTACCAATTAACGAAAAAAATAACTACATACACAATTTTCAGCATATCAAGAAACACATTTTCTGCAGAATTGAAGATAAAAGACCATACACTTCCTATTGACTAAAACTCAACATATCTTGGCGTCACCATGGATCGCATAATGACATGGATAATTCAGATAGACAAAGTAAACAAAAGAGCTAGAAAACGAACAGATATTATGAAGAAATTAACAGGAACGGACTGGGGAGAAGACAGCAATATCTTGAAACGACTATACACAGGAAGAGAAAGACCAGTCATAGAGTATGGAGTCCCAGCCTGGGCTACAGCTTCCAAATCACAGTTTAGCAAAATTAACAGAGCACAAAACGAGGCTGTCCGCATCATCACTGAGGCTATGAAATATACACCTATCAAGACTCTAGAAACAGTAACAAGTTTACAACCTTTAGGAGACTGACGGAAAATCGAAGTAATGCAACAAGTAAGTAGTAAAGTAAAGTTCCCCCGTCACGCCAAGTGGCGTATAGGGATTATGGTGTTAGTGATTATAAATTTTACAGACCTTCAGCACATGATTTTTAGGGTAATGTGGTCGGTATTACGCCCGTGCCGCTTTGCTTTCCAGAAAAAATCCGGTACCCCTTAAAGGCTGGGTGAACCGGAAGCCGTCGGTTGGGATCGAACCCTACCCCTTGTTCTTTGTAGTCCAGTTCACTAACCACTGAGCTATCGCGGCTCCATTTCAACAAGTGGAGAAATACAAAAGGCTCCTTAACCACTCCATGCACCAAAGAATAACTGGATTCGGTAAAGGAAGAGTAAAGAGGAGCAACTTCCCTGCAATCTCCAAAGAACTAATAACTGGTGATCCAGTACTGTCTCAAACAATGCCGAGACCCATAAGCCCATCTGATATGACTCCTCATATGACTCCCCATAAAATACCAGAACTTAAGGAAGACATAAAATGAATCATGAAAAAGGCACCCAAACAGACACAGAGAAAAAGCACATAACAGAAAAACACATAAACGACAGCTACCTACAGGTCTTTTGGTCCCACATATACACAGATGGCTCTGCTACAAATGCCACCAGAAATGGAGGAGGAGGTGTTTTCTTGAAGCTGAATAACCAGGAAGAGATCACCAAGTCAATAGCTACTGGGAATGTCTCAAATAACCATAAAGCAGAAGCTGAGCCATCGAAGACGCTGCAAAACTGACTTTCCAACACAAAAATAACGTGCACAAGAAATTGGTGATACTGACTTATGCACTGTCAGTCCTAACAGCTCTAAAAACCCACAAGAACAGTGAGCTAGATGACTTGAGAACAACCGTAGACTGACTGTGCAATAACTTCCAGAGAGTGGCCATCCAGTGGATACCATCACACTGCAATATATACGGAAACGAACGTGCAAACAAACTAGCTAAGGAGAGAGGGAGATTACTACAAGAGAGCCATCTGGTCAGCTATGATGAAGCCAAATCTATAATCAAAGGAAGGCCAGTATTATGAAAAATGGAAACAAGAACACCCAAAGTATAACGAGAGGGACGGATACCTGCAACCTATCAAGGAGGGATCAAGTCACCAAATTTCGCCTACGCACTGGCCACAACAGAATGAGAAACCACATGTTCACCAAACTCAAAATAGGAACTACTGGCCAGTGCCACTGTTCCTGGATAACATGGCAACAAAACACGTTCTACTGGATTACCCCCCCCCCCCCCAGCACACAGGCCTGAGGAGGACAATGTAGCCCAGACATACCTATACGGGGCAACCGAATCACTTAAACAGACAGCTACCTTCATAAGAGAGTCCGGAGTTCTAGTCTGAATGAGCCATGATCACAGCAGAAGAAGAGAATTGCGCTTCCGGTGCGACGTTTAGATGGCGGTGTCTTTTTGCCGGTTCGTTGGCCAGGAAGTGTGATATCATTGATGTGTGATTTCATTGATGTGTGATTTCATTGATGTGTGATATCATTGATGTGTGATTTCATTGATGTGTGATTTCATTGATGTGTGATTTCATTGATGTGTGATTTCATTGATGTGTGATTTCATTGATGTGTGATTTCATTGATGTGTGATTTCATTGATGTGTGATTTCATTGATGTGTGATTTCATTGATGCGTGCTTCCAAATGAAGAAAATAAAAAGCTCACGGTGTATCCACGTGCTGAAGAAACTGATTCTATGAATAACGTGTTTTCATCATAATCAAGTTGCATGTCGTGTGCAGAACGTTGCATTCACCACAGCCTGTCTGAAAGAATCTGTCTCTATGTAGATCTCCCACTTTTTCTGTTTCATGTTCAAGGCCTCCTTGATGTTTTAAAATCACCTTCTTCTTGGTCTACCCCTGATGCGTCTCACAGTAATCATGCCATCCATTATTGTTCTATCCAGCCCGCTGTGTCTTTTGACGTGGCCATAATATTTTAATTTCCTCTGTAGAATGGAGTTTTCAAGCAAGTTTTCATTAATGTTTACAAATTTTTTAGTATGTCTTCGTTGCTCTTTTTCATTATCAAAGGTATCTTAAAAAATTTTTCTCTAACGTTTTGTTTCCAATTAATCCATTTTCTTCCTTATTGCTTGCAACATTGTCCATGATTCATAACCATATGTTGCTATCGGGAAGATGCATGTCCTCAGTAATTGTAATTTTCTTGCCTTGCTGTTGTTATGTCATATGTTCTTCGTGGCGTTTAATTTTTAGAGCTGACCCATACAAAACATCCACCATATACCAAGTGAAGACATAAAGTCATAATTGACTGAACACTAAGAAAATCCTTAATCATTCAATACCAATGCATTTAATTTTACAGCTAAAACACCAGACTCATCATCATCATCGAGTGCAGTCTCCGGATCGAAAGTTGGCTACCATGGAGTGCCAGGTTGTCATAGGTTCAATTGTACATTTTTTTTTGTTACTTGTTCATATTAGTCTTTGTCTGTCTCTGTTTCTTTCAACTTGCATTTTCCCTTTCAAGATTACTTTTAGTAGGCTGCTGTGTCATTTAACATGACCCGACAATCTCTCGTCTTGTTAGAAATGTGTTTAGTAGTTCTCTTTTCATTGTTAGTTATTTTAATACTTCATCGTTTCTTTTATTTTCTTTCCATCCAATTCTTCCCATTCTTCTATAAATCCACATTTCATAGGCTTCAATTTTCTGTTCTGTTTTCTTGTCTAATGTCTCTGTTTCTGCACCATACAGGAATGTTGAGGAGATTTAACATTTTGCTATTCTTAGTTTTATCCCTGGTGTTATTTGTTTTGATATTTCTATATTTTTCAAGGCATTAAAATTACATTTTGCCATTCCTATTCTTTTGTTTATTTCAGTTTTCCACTTTCCGTTTCTGACTATAGTATGTCCAAGGTCGTTGTAGCTCTTAACTGTCTTTAAGTCTATTCCTTTAACTTTGATATCCAGTTGTAGGTTTTGAGTATTATCTTTATTTATGATCATTGTTTTAGTCTTTTTTTTAAATGTCTAAACCATATTTATTGGTATAGCTGCTGCCACCTTCATCCGTCTTTCTAGGTGTGTGTGGCAAAATAACAAACTGACAATTAAAACAAAGGCTCCAGTTTACAATGCCTGCATAATTAGTATCCTCATGTATGGCAGTGAATCTTGGACAACTTATACAACGCAGGAGAAAAGGTTAAACGCATTCCATATGCGATGTCTGCGTCGTATTCTTGATAACACCTGGAAGGATACAGTGACAATCTTTGAGATCAAGTTCTGCTACTATAAAGGAGATTTGCCTTGCTATCACAGAATTGCCTTAAATGGGATCACTGTAGTTGAAAACTTCTCTTGTGTAAACTACACATTCACATCCAAGAGTGAATCAGTGAAGGTCACAAAATCATATTCTCTCTGTGGTTTTACTAACTACAGGTCATGTGGCTTCTGTTGGGTTGGAAATGATAACTTACCACCACTGCGTGTCTATATGTTTGGAATTGGAGTCATCAACGATGGCCTAACATCATCAAGTGCTACGACGATCATCATTTTCGGGAGGACGCGAACTTCCATGGTATATGGTGGATAGGCGGCAAGAACCATTGAAGGCTATGTCTGAAAAGTGTTCCTTCTTGCAGTTTCCTCATATTCCAAGTCCGGCTTGTTGCAGGAGCTACTGAGTTAAGTGCTCTGTGCACACCGTGAGCTGGATGTCTCATTCGTTTTGATCCTGTTTCGATATCCCGCTTGTTTACTATGAATGATGATATCGTATGACAGGGAACAGTTGGCTGTGTTCACTTTCTGCGCGGTTTCGCCTTATGTTTTTTGGCGTGTGCTGAGACTGCTACGATGGGGACTACAGTTACCTTTCTTTGTTTGGGAGATGTGTTAGTAATTCGGATGATTCCACTGGCACGGGCGGTTGAGCAATTATGGATTTTAATTCGTTTGCAGTGATACCGAGGCCTTCCATAACCAATAACCAATGACCAACATACACCGTATAAAAGATGGCCGCATACCAAAAGATATACTCTACGGACAACTGGCAGATGGCAAAAGGACTAGGGGGCGCCCAAAATTTCGATTTGTAGGCATGTGTAAACGCGACCTGAAGACTCTGAACATAAACCCTGCAGCCTGGAAAGAGATAGTTGTAGACCGCAATTCCTGGAAACACACTCTAAAGCTCCAACTCAAACAAGAAGCAGACAGATTCATAGAAAAAGAGAATATATGGCAAAAGGAATGAAAAAAAGATACATTTCTAGGGGCGCTGGAAAATCCATAGTCAACTATGACTGACGGAGGCTACTACAACAATATTTTTTGCTTGCCTTGTTTATTTCATTAAGTAATTGTTGTAGATCTTTCGGATTTTCTGCTAGTAATAAAGTATCATCAGCGTATCTTAATCTATATATATCGTCTAATCCATATCATATGATATCCATATGTAATCCAAACCAGCTCCACATTCGTGTTGACAGCACAGGACAGCATCGGCGTGTAGGCAGCACATGACAGCATCGGCGTGTAGGCAGCATATGACAGCATCGGCGTGTAGGCAGCATATGGCAGCATCGGCGTGTAGGCAGCGTATGACAGCATCGGCGTGTAGGCAGCATATGACAGCATCGGCGTGTAGGCAGCATATGACAGCATCGGCGTGTAGGCAGTACATGACAGCATCGGCGTGTAGGCAGCACATGACAGCATCGGCGTGTAGGCAGCATATGACAGCATCGGTTTGTAGGCAGCACATGACAGCATCGGCATGTAGGCAGCACATGACAGCATCGGCGTGTAGGCAGCATATGACAGCATCGGTTTGTAGGCAGCACATGACAGCATCGGCATGTAGGCAGCACATGACAGCATCGGTTTGTAGGCAGCACATGACAGCATCGGCATGTAGGCAGCACATGACAGCATCGGCGTGTAGGCAGCACATGAAACAATCGTTACTCTTATGTCCTTTCTCCTTCTTGCGTGCAACGACTCCACCTAATGTCAACCCTTAGAAGAAAGCTTTCAACACGTACCGGCTCTTCTCTCTCTCCGCCTTCTTGCTTTCAACACGTACCGGCACTTCTCTCTCTCCCTCTTCTTGCTTTCAACACGTACCGGCATTTCTCTCTCTCTCCCTCTTCTTGCTTTCAACACGTACCGGCATTTCTCTCTCTCTCTCCCTCTTCTTGCTTTCAACACGTACCGGCTCTTCTCTCTCTCCCTCTTCTTGCTTTCAACACGTACCGTCACTTCTCTCTCTCCCTCTTCTTGCTTTCAACACGTACCGGCATTTCTCTCTCTCTCCCTCTTCTTGCTTTCAACACGTACCGGCATTTCTCTCTCTCTCTCCCTCTTCTTGCTTTCAACACGTA
>JAVIAB010000088.1:40262524-40325024 GCA_032433765.1 Megaustenia siamemsis
CAAAGTATACTGTTCATCTCACTTTTTAGCATTCTGATCTGACCGGTTCTTCTGTCCCTCTGTTCTGTTGTCCTGAAATCACCTTACCTCTTCTTACCCTTCATTCCTTGTCAATATCATGCACGGCTCATCTTTATTATTATTTGTGTCCAAGATAAATACCGTTACTATGTATTTGTTTCTCTGCCCGCTGGTACCAAGGAGTAGGGTGCAAATACAGTGGATTAGAAGATAGGTCTAGTGGTACTCAAGTGCAACAACTGCTCTGTTTGTCTTTCTGTTTAATTATCTACAGATATGTGCTTATTCTCCACCTTCTCCTTCCGTGTTTCCTTGTCTTACTCGTATATTCTAGCTTCACGCACAACGACCTAAGCCTAGTCTCCATCAAACAAATCAATAATAAACGCTCAACGAACACATTGACGTCCATGACAGCCCGTGAGTGTGTGGGAGAGTGTGTGTTTGTGCGTGTGTGTGTTTTAGTCACGTGATATCACTGGATGGCGGCCATATTGGCATCATACAATGGCCCCCTGCTTCAGACTAGGTGTCATGTTGTGAGTCACTCAACCGTATGTTGTGGACTTGCTTCGGGCGAAAACACTAGCATGTATACTCAATGAAATACGCAGTAATCGGGGGAAAAAAAATAAACAAACCATATAATTAATAAAAATCTGTAGCAGCCGAATATGGTTTAGACATCCCGGTTCCCGACATCGGCCAAAAGACGGTAAAACGTAAGAAATCTCTTGTTTTTTCTTTCTTTCACTGTGTTAGAATAAAGAATGTCTTCATCGCTTTTGTTAGTTATTCCTACCGATTAGTTAAATTATATATTAATATTTTCATATAACATTTATTTATGCAAATCATTGAAAGTGTCCATACGATTTATCTTAGGTGATTAATTTCGCGTCCATAAATTGTTTATAAAACGCTAGTCTCTTGTTATCGATCGTTGCCAAGTGAACAAAAAAGGGGAAAAAAACGCCACAGAACAACAAAGCGCATCAACGACCAGGCATCTTTCTGAACAAAGAGATTTCCTACACAGCTGCAAATTTTAATCTTAAACACACTTCAAGTATGATATAAATGGTGACAAACATTTCCACAGTTTTTAAAACCTATCTATATTTGGAAATGAGATGCAATAAATTATTGAAATAGATATATAAATTAACATGAATTTTAGATCATAAGACATAAGATTGTTAATGTTTGTGTTGAATAGGAAAGGTTGGTTCAGATAAGATTTGTTCTTATATCTTTAGTAAAAGCTCTTTTAAAATATAATTTTGTTAAACTTACATTTATATTTTAAATGATTGTAAATTAATTTGTTAAGGAATATTAATAAATAGTATTACTGTAGTGTTGTATTTATTAACTGAGTACAGTAGTAGTTAGTAGTACACCCACAGCCCACAGTGTTAATAAGCATTACTGACCTATTCTTAAATGAATAAATTTAATATGTGAGAAAATGGTTGTTGCAGTATATTAAAACTATATTATGTACAAAATGGTATCCATTTAATTTGTATTAAGATTATTGTGTATACACACACACACACAACAAAGCATATATGAAACATATTTTGTCTTATTTATAATACTGCATTCACTAAGAACTATTTTAGAATCAAGAATCTCATAAATAAATATGAGTTATGAACCATAATTTTTGTCAGGTTGTCAATCTGGGACATATATTGATTAACTAATGTAATGCATTGTGAATTCAGAAATTGGTATTGACATATATATATTTTTTTTTGTTAAGTTAGACATTTAAATTTGTGTTTCATTGTTCATAATTAATTAAACTGAACCACAGTCCAATGTCTTTTTAAAACAGATGTCTGACAGAAAATGTATTTGGACATAATCAAAGTGCTATGTGAAACTTCTATCTGGAGAGCTTACACTTAGCATAGATAAACTATATGTTTGATTTTTTTTCTGTTGTGCAAATATGTTTAAATATATAAGTAAACAAACTGAAAAAGATAAATAGAACTACTTCTTATAGAATAATTATAGAACAACAATTCTAAGGTCATACTATTTTCAGATAATCACAGCTAGATGTAAAAATCATCATCTTCTTGTGTCATCACAACATCAGAGGTTACCTACCATTTCCCACCTGTCTCTTCCCTTGTTAGCGCACACTCATAGGTTATTCAGTCCATCTTTTGTTGTCTGTCCACTTTAATCTTTGTATGCATCTGCTTCATTCACCTTGTATTTTCCCCTCCAAGTTGACTTTCAGTAAGCTTTTGTGTCTTTTTACATATTCTAAAAGTGTTGTTTATCTTGTTAAAGTTGTGTTAAATAGTTTTTAATTCTTTTCAAAAATTCATTATTTGTTCTCATATCTATCTGTCCACCTAGTTCTTCTTGTTCTTCTATATATTCTCATTTTAAGTGCTTCAGTTTGCTTTTATGTTTTCTTATTATGTGTCCCATATTTGTCCACCATACAGGATTATTGAGTAGTAGTACTTCATTATTTGTAATTTTAGCTATGATGTTCTTTATTTGATGTGAGTATATCCTTTATATAGTTAAAATAATTTTTTTTGTCACTCTTATTCTTTGTTTATTTCTATCTCACATATTCTATGACTTGTTAGTACACATTCAAGAGAGCTATAGTCTGAATGCTCTAGGTTCTTTTTATCTACCTTGATATTCAATAGTAGTTTTGTGTGTTATTTCTGTTAATTATTATAGTTTATTACTTATACCTAATATTCTCTCATTTTTTAAGCTTGTTGTATTACATCTGGACTTTCTGCCAGTAATACAGTATCCTTGACATATCCTATGTTATTATTTAAGTGCCCATTGATTTTTAAATCTGGCATTTCCATGATGTCTTTAAAGTTCTGCTCAGTTTATAGATTAAACAAGTATGGAGATACAACACAACCATGTATGGCACCTTTTCATCAATAGATCTAGTGTTTACTCTGTTCCATCTTATCACTGCTGCCTGTTCCACGTATAAGCTATATATTGGTCCTATGTCGGCATCATCACAATCTATATATTTCAGGCATCAAATCAGTTGTTTATGTTCTTCTTTGTTAAAAGCTTTAGTGTAACCTTTGAAGCACACATAAATTGGTTTGTTTACTTCTGTGGATTTTTCTGTTAACCTCATACAGAAGATAACTTGTCTTTTCCTTTTGTTTTTTTAGATATACAAATATTAATTTAATATGTATCCTTCAGCATATTGTACACAAATATAGTATTAATACTACACAGGTACTTTTTAAATTATTATAATAATTAACATTTTATTGAAATTCGGAGACTGCAATGTTTTTAAAAAAAAAATTAATAATTCATCCAATGTCATATTTTAGAACTTATTATTATATTATTATTGTTATTGTCTAATTTAGATTATAAAGACAGTAAAGATTCTAACAAATACAGAAGTAACATTGGCGTCGTTGTTTAATGATTAAATTGAGCATTTTTGTCATATTCTGTGGGTCATCGTCAGATACCAGGCCTGCTGGCGTAGGTGATCATGTCTCTCCACACCTTTCGATCTCGACAGTTATTTATCATTTCTGTTGTTGACCTTCTGCCAAGCCATTCTCTTAAGCTGTCTAGTATTTTTTCTCTTTGCTTCCCTCTATCTCTTTGTCCCTCAATTTTCCCAGTTGTTACAATATATTCCAGTTGTTCTCTTCTCATTACATGGCCAAAAAATGATGATTGTTTCTTCCTAATATTGGAAATTAGCGCTCTTTGTGCTTTGGCTTCTTTCAGAATGTTTTCATTACTCTTCTTAGCTGGCCATGGTATTCTCAACATTCTACTGTAAAATCACATTTCTACAGACTCCAGTGATTTTCTTGTCTGTTGTCCTATTGTCTATGATTCACATCCATATGTTAAGGCTGGCTCTACATAACATTTAAGAACTCTTTTTCTTGTTTCTATTGTCAAAAATGGATTGCATAGTATCTTCCTCATTTTTTTGGAAAGCTGATTTTGCCTGAGCCATTCTGCATCGCTCAGGCAAAATCTGTAACCTTTTGTACTTAACTTCATCGACTTCAAAAAAGCATTTGATAGTATTCATAGAGATTCTTTGTGGAAAATTCTGAAGCAATATGGTTTACCATCAAAAATCATAAACATTATCAAAGACATGTATGATGGTTACACATGTGCAGTTCGAACAGAGGAAGGACTGAGCGAATGTTTCCCAATAGAAACTGGGGTTAAACAAGGATGTATTTTATCGCCCTTGTTATTTGGAATTGTTATGGACTTCATAATGAAGAAATGCTGCACTGGTAATAAAGGCATCGAATGGATAGAAGGAGACCATTTGGAGGACCTCGACTTTGCTGATGACATAGTTCTCATCAGCAGTCAGATAAAAACGATGCAGGAAAACACAAATGAACTATCATCAATAGCCAGCAAAATTGGGCTTGAGGTCAATCATGAAAAGACTAAAGTCATGAAAAGTTTAATTCCAACAAGTGACAAAATATACATGGAAAACAAACCAGTAGAAGAGATCGATCACTTTATCTATCTTGGAAGTCACATTGATCGAGAAGGGGATACGAGCAAAGAAATTAGAATCAGACTGGCTAAAGCAGCAATGTCTTTCAGAAGCCTTGAAAAGTTGTGGAAATCAAAACTCATTAGCACAAACACAAAACTTAGGCTATTCAAATCAAATGTACTATCAACCCTTACGTATGCGTGTGAAAGCTGGAAAACAACAAGAGATATAGAAACAAAGTTGAACGCATTCGAAAATAAATGTCTAAGGAAAATACTTGGTATAGAATGGAACGAATTCAAAACAAACGAGGAAATTAGAGAAATCGCCAATCAACCACTAATATCTTCAGTAATAAAGAAAAGACGATGGTCATACGTTGGACATGTGATGAGAAGAGATAATAATCGAATAGCAAAGCAAGCCCTCATATGGGAAACAACAGGTAAAAGAAAAAGAGGAAGACCCAGGGAGACACTGAGAAGAACATTGATGAGAGAGGCAAGAGCAGCAGGAATCGGCTCCCTCAATGAGATAGAACTGCTTGCACAGAACAGAGACAGATGGCGAGATTTGATAAAATATCTTTAAAAGAAAACTGCTAGAACAAAAATTCATATAGGAGAAGGTGTATCTTGGTCTACGCCCTATGGGCCGGTTACGGCTCGAAAGGTCAATAGATAGATTCTGCATCGCACCTCTTTTGTACATCTTCCATATGAAGTTAACAAAGTTCCCAAATATTTAAATTCATTTACCTGTTTTAATATTGTTCTACTTGTCTTTATTTTGCACTGAGGTGATGTCTTTTTCTTTGTTGTTACCATTACTACTGTATTCTGTGGGTAAGATAATTATATTTTCCCTTTGTTAGACAATATCCTCTAAATTACCAGGCATGCTTTGTGCTGTTGGGATAATATAAATATACTATCTGATATATGATATATAGGGGGGGGGGGGTGTGTGTGTGTGTGTCTCAAAATTCCACAATGTTTTGATAATTCCTTCCTTCCTTCCTTCCTTCCTTCCTTCCTTCCTTCCTTCCTTCCTTCCTTCCTTCCTTCCTTCCTTCCTTCCTTCCTTCCTTCCTTCCTTCCTTCCTTCCTTCCTTCCTTCCTTCCTTCCTTCCTTCCTTCCTTCCTTCCTTCCTTCCTTCCTTCCTTCCTTCCTTCCTCCCTCCCTCCCTTCCTTCCTTCCTTCCTTCCTTCCTTCTTTCCTTCCTCCCTCCCTCCCTCGCTCCCTTCTCTCTTTCTTTCTTTCTTCACCTGATGAATACTATAGAAATTTATAGTGCTCCTCGTCATCAATCTTTAAAAGGACATTAAGTGAACGTAAGTAATTTATGTTATGGTTTGCAGTAGATCCATGATATTTGCGCCTTACAGCTAAAAACATCTTACTTCGACACTTCATTTTTTAGTACTGGTTTTCCTTCCCTCTTCAATCCCTACTCTCTTGGCAGTATAGACTGCTTAGTCCATTCCTGGAAGCACAGCGAAGAGGTGGAGTAAGATCTGGATGGTTCTGATTCACTGGTCCCATGAGTCACTGACAACTTTCAGCTCTATTGCTGTCAGGTGTCATGCTTGCCGCCTTTGGGCACTTTGAATCCATAGTTTTACCCTTCCGAGGACTCTGGGTAATGAGTCTTGGTGTCTAGTACACTCAGAAAACACAAAGTCCTTTGTACACTTCTGCACATTAAAGAACCCTTGACAGTTAAAAGTAAAAAAAAGTAGACCAAAAAATGGCTGCAGCATGGGCAAAAATTATTAAGCAGATTGACCCATGCTGAAGACAGATGTGTTTGATCTAAAGGCACAGATATTGTTGTGAACTAGTGACACAACACATCCATGCCTACTTACAGGGTGAACGCTAAGAGAAAAAAAGAATAGGAAAAGGCACAGTTTTGTACATACACATTACTGATAAGATTATAATACTGCCTCCCTTTATAGTACAACATATTCAGAATTATATTGCAGCGTAGTGTCATTTTTGTATATATTAATTTATGACGTTTTTCTTCAACAAGGCTTTTGGCAAAGGGGATTGTCGCTACTTGTATCACGTCATACCGTAAAGCCATCACACCATTTGATATATTTCAAATTTTATTTTTCTCTGTCTAAGTTTTATTGCAGTCCCGCATATGCTTATGTCTATCCCTGAATTCAAAATGTATGATATATATATTTATATGGTGTATTTATTGATTCTGTGGCAGTAACAGTCATCAACAAGTGCAGTGTCTGCTGGTACAGATGATCATGTCTCTCCTCAACTTTCTACCTCTGGATTTATCATTTCTGCTGCTGAATTCTTAACCTGTTATTCTCTTAAGCTGTCCGGTATTGTTGTCTCTTTTTGGTCAAATTTTTTAAGTTGTCACGATATGTTGCAGCAGTTCCATCTTCATTATGTGGTCACAAAAATGATTGTTTAACCCTGGATTATACCTACCTACCTGTGACACGCTTCATTACATTATGTAGTACAAATTACTACCGTTTAATTGTAACATTAGGAGCACTAATATTTTTGTTAAACTTTTGACACATTTTTGGTGTGTTTACCAATTAGACACATGGGGAACTCGGATTTCCTGTCTCAGGTTGATTTATTACCTGAAATTGACCGCTTGGACCGGATGTGTTATTTGTCAATTCAGAAGATTAAGTTCATCTGTATGTTCGTATATTGTACGCCTCAAAGTGTTATTCCCTGTATTTTGTGAGTCACAAAGGGTTGTTTGATGTCACCAACTAGCGAGGAAATTTTCCCGGGTCACGGAAAAAAAAAAAGAAGAAAAATGACAGATTTGTTGAAATTTGGTGCATCTTTTTGTATTATAGGGTATATCTTGCAACATGAGGTGGGGTCCCTACATTAATAAAAACAAATTAAACACTTAGGGGTCACCACGAGTAGTAATTAGTAAGGTACATGGAGGTTGGTAATGTTTGAACACAGCAAACTATCAAATTTTGAAGTTGTGTTTTGATGCTGTAAATTTTACTACATTATCATAATTTTGGGTTAAACCTGATATTGGTAATGTCACCTGCGCAGTTGAGTAGGAATGTATTAGAGTGACCTTGTCAACAGTGTTTGCTGATCGGAAAATGCTGTGACAAGTGGTGGAACGGATATTGTGAATTCCTGACTGCCATGAAACTGGTTCCACGGATAGAATAGAATCATCATCAAGTACCGGGTCTGCTGGCGTAGGTGATCATGTCTCTCCACAACTTTCAATCTTAACAGCTATTTATCATTTCTGTTGTTGACTTTCTGCCAAGCCATTCTCTTAAGCTGTCTGGTATCATTTCTCTTTGCTTCCCTCGATCTCTTCGTCCCTCAATTTTCCCAGTTGTTACAATATATTCCAGCTGTTCTCTTCTCATGGTAATAAGTATTTTGCTTGCCTTGGTCTGTTTTTGAAATTCCTCGTAACTCTTTTGAGATGTCTACGTCTACTTCACTGTCAAGGTTTTTCTGTGAAAAACCACATTTCTGCGACATCCAAAGATTTTCTTGTCTACTGTTTAAATGTCCTGAATTCACCACCATATGTCAGGTTGTTGAATGTTACATTACATTAGTTTATTTGTGACTGTATTTTTATATGTGGAGCAAAAGACTGATGCGGTTAAGGGTGGAGATAGAATGTAAGCCGGTAGAAATCTATAGTTATATTGACATCTGATAGAAATAGGAGTAGTGCTCTTCAAATTTTGTAATCAGTGAGGCTCATCTGCACAGAAATCATGTCAGTGCACATGTCAGGCGAGTCTGCAGACTCTAGAACATGTACTTCAAACATGTACAGAGAACTAAGAACTGTATAATGGTTTTGATGGACAGTTTGCCTTTCATCATCATCATCATCATCATGTACCGGACCTACTGGCATAGGTGATCATGTCTCTCCACAACTTTTGATCTCGGCAGCTATTTATCATTTCTGTTGTTGACCTTCTGGTTGGTCAGGTCAGGTAATTTTACCTGCTACTGTATGCAGTAGACAGTACAACCTGTGGCTGCCCTGCTGCCTTAGAGGTAAGCTCGGGAGAGTAAAAGCTAATGGAGGGTACCCCGAAGTAAAACAACCCCACTGCCTTGTGGGTGAGACTTTTTAGTCAAAGGCTAGTGGAGCCAACCGCAAACAAACTGACGGAAGGCAACAGAAAACCACCATCGTAATTTCTTTGTACAATCATGAATCGCCACAACAGTTTGCCTTTAGGCACCTGTAATGACCTATGGAAGTGATCATCTTTCTGTGTAATATGCTGAACTTAGGAAACTGAACTCTGAATATGAAGAATTTATAACATTAAACTAACCAAACAAAAAAATGGAGAATGTTTGGAGCTAAAGATTTGGCATAACAACTACAGTCTTTGAAAGTAAGCAATGACTTTATAACATAAGTGCTGGGTGTACACATCGTACGTCATGCTTGCAAATTGTTGTTTCTTTTTGTGCAGTATTGCATTCCAAGTTTTTTTGCAGTTGACAACTGTCAAGGCCTTCAAAAATGTTACACTTGTGCACATATGAAACAATCATCATTTTTTGGCCATGTAATGAGAAGAGAACAGCTGGAATATATTGTAACAACTGGGAAAATTGAGGGACGAAGAGATAGAGGGAAGCAAAGAGAAAAGACACCAGACAGCTTAAGAGAATGGCTTGGCAGAAGGTCAACAACATAAATGATTAATAACTGTCAAGATTAAAAGTTGTGGAGAGACATGATCACCTACACCAGCAGGCCTGGTACATGATGAAGATGATGATGTGCACATATATCATCACCACTGCAGGAATACACAGCAATTTCTCCATTCTATTGTCCTTTCGAGCCGAAGACGGCACATAGGGCAGAACCACAATCTCAAAAATAGAAACCTTGCGTGCCAAAATGGCACATATTGCAGAGATCACTGCTTCTAAAATCTACCACAGAACAAACCCTTTGTGACTTTGGCAGTATATTCATCCAAATCTATTTTGGTTTGAGGCATCAATATATGTTATCCACTCATGCTGGAGATGTTTTTGTATACCTTTCAAAGTATTAATCTGGATTCACCATACCTTCTTCAGTGTTCAAGTCTTGTGATCATGTGAACTTGACTCTGTGTCCTGTTTCATGATGAAGGAGTAAAGACTTCACTATGACACAAGATGAGCCGGTCTCATGTACTCGTATATGCATGTGTATTCTGATTTTTTCCCTAAACCTGTGATATGGCTGACACTCTGTCTTCAGCAGTCTGAATCTTGGTTTAATGGTTGAGTTTTCCATCTCGTAGAGTGCATGCTGGCCATTGCTGCTGGGCCCACATCATACCAATTTCCCTATTTAATTTATGTTTTTGAAATCTACTTGAGAGCGCCAATGATTACATCAATCTTATGCTCATACGTATCACTGAATAGTCAGATTCCCTTACTAACATGTTGCCTTACAGTACAGACCTCTCTGAGTATATCATCACTATATTGTTGCCTTACAGTACAGACCTCTCTGAGTATATCATCACTATATTGTTGCCTTACAGCACAGACCTCTATATCATCACTATCTTGTTGCCTTACAGTACAGACCTCTCTGAGTATATCATATTTATCTTGTTGCCTTACAGCACAGACCTCTCTGAGTATATCATCACTATCTTGTTGCCTTACAGCACAGACCTCTCTGAGTATATCATCACCATCTTGTAGCCTTACAGTACAGACCTCTCTGAGTATATAATCACTATCTTGTTGCCTCACAGTACATACCTCTCTGAGTATATCATCATCTTGTTGCCTTACAGCACAGACCTCTCTGACTATATCAGCATCACCGTACTCATAAATTTCATCTATTAACTATTTCATTTCAAGGTCTGCATTTCCAATGTTAATGCTTTGGTGTTAGTGATCAGTAGCCACAGACTTCACAGAGCTCTCAAAATACTTGGTGGGATAGTCATAAATATAATCTGTCATTAAATGGGCAATAGTAAATACAAATAGATGTGTTTTCATAAAATAATTAAAAATTTACACAAGCTGAAGCGTTTTAATGAAATAATTAACACCTGCTGGAGTATCTTCATGAAGTTATTAATAATTAATAAAACGGAAGTACAGTCATCCCTTGCTACTTTGGGGTTCATTTATCGTGGCCTCAGTACATCGCGGATTGTTAAAAAATTCAAAATTGAGGAATTATGGCATATATATATATCATTTATACATTATTTTATGTATATTATTTATACTATTAATATTTTATTTACATGTTTGAAAATATTCTTTAATGTTCTAATGATAACATACGCACTTATACGGTTTCATATACACTTATTGATATTATACATATACAAAAAACGTACGTATGTACATATGTTAAAAATGAGAGGGTGACACTACATCGACCCAGGGAGACACTGAGAAGAACATTGATGAGAGAGGCAAGAGCAGCAGGAATCGGCTCCCTCAATGAGATAGAACTGCTTGCACAGAACAGAGACAGATGGCGAGATTTGATAAAATATCTTTAAAAGAAAACTGCTAGAACAAAAATTCATATAGGAGAAGGTGTATCTTGGTCTACGCCCTATGGGCCGGTTACGGCTCGAAAGGTCAATAGATAGATAGACACTACATCACGGTTTTTCACTTATCACGGCTGGTTCTGGTCCCTATTAACAGCGATAACTGAGGGATTACTGTATTTTATTGGAAATGCTATAAAGAAACATGAGTTATTTTTCGTGGGATATTTAGGAATTAGATATCAATTGTTTTTCATGAAAAAGTGATAATCTACAGAAACTAAAATTCTGTACTCACATTTCCCTGTGTTAAGCTGAGAATGTTAGTTTGCTTGTATCTACTGAGCTTGTTTATACTATCTTGTTTTGGCTGACATAATCATCTACTAATATAAATAAGCTTCTTTTTCATCCCATATCCCCAAAGGCCGTTGGGTCTGCATAGTGAAGGCCTGTCCATTTTTTAATGTTGCCTTCCCATCTCTTTCTTTGCTTATCTCTCCTCACCTCTTTCACAGTTCCTTGTTGGAGAATGGTCTTTATAATTAAGCAGGTTATAGACCTATGATGATCCAGAATAAAAGGACTAAGCTATAAACTATTGCACTTCATTAGCAATAAAAAAGAAACATACAACAAATAATATAATAGTTTTTGTGTTCATGTTTATAGATCCATTTCCACTGTACTCGGTGACCATTACCACACCAGTCTGACAACAGTTTATAATTGATGTTTTAATTGTCTTGCCCATTTGTTCATTGGAGAAATATAACCTGTATATGCTTCTTGTGGTACATTCAAATTAAAGAAGAAACTGCAGTTTAGATTTTAATGACATTTGTAGTTAAAAATGGAATAATATTTCACCCAGAAAGCATAAAATTATTTAAATTAATACATATTTTTCTTAAGCATTAAATCTACAAGAATCCCACTAACACAACAGTTAATTAAGCTAGAAAATTCATTATTTGTGTCGTTTCATATATTGAAGCTACTCCCATTCTCTACTCGGAGAAGAGGAATGAACTACATCCATAAACTGTTAGCTTTAAATGAGTGGAATGTAGTAAACTCAGGACATCTTCACTCACACACACATGCTGGAAGCTTTCTGGGATTTAAACTGACATGTCGCTTTTATTTTACAACAAGCAGCTGTGGTTGGTCTGTTTTCTTATCTTTGAGTTTTCATGGGACAATTTGTGAGAGTTATCATTTTAAATATTGTAGGAATTTTTTTTTTTTTTTTTAAATAATGTCTTATCTGTACAGTACCAGTTGGCTTAAAAAAAATAATAAAATAAAACTGCCAAGGTTTCTGTGATGTGCTCAACTTGAACACAAGGTTGAATTGTCTAAGCACTTAATTTAATCTAACTTGAAATCTATGATCTCTGCTTTTAAAGGGAAAATAATTACCACATGTACGTAGGGAGGTCAAAAAGTAATGCACACCAATTTTTTTCTCAGCTAATAATAAAGATAGGAATATGAAATTTTGCACACTTGTAATATGACATGTTCCAATTATGTGCACCAAATTGCACAGCATTCTGATAAAATTACGCATTCTATGAACCGTTAAAATGGAGCTTGTCAACAATGTCCGTTACAAACAGCGAATTGTCATAGAATTTCTGGTTGCGGAGAAAGAAACTGTGGCAAACATTCATAAACGACTGTGTGCAGTGTACAAATGTTCTGCAGTCGATAGGAGCACAGTTAGTCGCTGGGTTCAGAGAATTAAAGCTGCAGAAAGTGTACGAGTGGAGCTGCATGATTTACCGCGTTCTGGACGTGTTGCCTCGGCTACCAGCACAGACATGTTAAACCGGGCTGATGCCATTATTCGTAAGGATAGGCGTATCACTAGTCAGCAATTGACATTACAGCTTACAGTCAGCAAGGGAAGTGCAATCGCAATTTTTAAAACTCTCGGATATTCAAAGATTTGCGCTCGACGGGTTCCTCGGTGCCTAACAAATGATCACAGAGTTCAAAGGAAAACATTCTGTTCTGAATTGTTGGAGCGTTTCGGTGTTGAAGGAGAAATGTTTTTGTCAAAAATTGTTACCAGTGACGAAACGTGGGCACATTATTATGAGCCTGAAACAAAAATGCAGTCAATGGAATGGCATCATCCGCAGTCACCAAAAAGAAAAAAATTCAAAACATCTCCATCAGCCGGAAAGGTGATGATCGCTGTCTTCTGGGACATTGATGGTGTGATTCTTGTTGATGTAATGACAAGAGGTGAGACAATCAACTCGACAGCTTACATCAATACACTGACAAAACTCAAAAATCGGTTCCACAGAGTTCGGCATAATAAACCATCTGCAGATGTGTTGCTTCAACATGACAATGCACGCCCTCACACAAGTCTGGTAACACGGGAAGCAATCAACAAATTTGGTTGGACTGTACTGCCCCATCCTCCTTACAGCCCTGATCTGGCTCCCTCAGATTTCCATCTGTTTGGACCACTCAAAAAATTCCTGCGTGGGAAACACTTTGACAATGATGAGGATGTGATCCGTGCAGTTAAAAAATGGCTACGCGAGCAGGACAAAACTTGGTACAAACGAGGCATTCATGACCTAGTTTCGCGTTGGCGTAAGGCAATACGCTTGGACGGAGATTATGTTGACAAATAGGTAGTGTCAAGGGGATGTTCAGCTACAATCTGTGAAAATTTCACACATTTTGCCCGAATAGTTTCCGAGAAAAAAAGTGGTGTGCATTACTTTTTGACCTCCCTTCAGTAGGAACCAAATCAGAAATAAAATCTTTTTAATGTGAAATGATCAGCACATTAACTTCAGAACAACAGTAACTTCTAATTAGTCAAAGCTCTTCAAACTCATTTTTGGAACTTAAGCCACATGAAACGGTCTCACTATCTATACCCCTTTCTTGGACATTTTCTCTATTTTTTTTTTTTCAGTTAAGATTAGAATCCTTGATTTCAGGATTTCTCTTTGCCATGTATTCCTGGGGCTTCCCTGTTTTCTCTTTCCTGTGTGTTCCATGACAGAGCTTGTCTTGCTGTGGTGGCATCAGGCTTTCTTAGTGTATGTTCCATCCATCTGCATTTTCTATTCCTGTTTTTTGTTTGTTTGGCACACTCCTTTCTTTCCTATATATCTTCGTGTCAGATCCTGTATCGTCTTATGTTTTGGTTTTTTCTTAGATAATTCTGTTTTTGTTTGGTAGTATCATATAAAACCCATGTCTCTGAGCCATATAATATATTACTGTTTTTACTGACATGTTAGTCTTAGCTTGGTGCTTAATTGTTTTTTTGAGCCTTTGAACCATTTATTGTTAAGCTGAATGAAAACTATTCTTGTCTAGTTTATCTTCTGATCATCTCTTTGTGCTTCCATATCAATAACACCGCCAAAGTATGTAAATTGATCTACATCCCTAATTTGTGCTCCTTCATTTTCAACCAGGTTAAGGTATGTGGCGTTGCATTTCATTATCTTTGCTTTATCAGTATTAACCTGAAGTCCAATCTTGGCAGAATTTATTCTTAGTGACTGTAGCTTGTCTTTTATTTGGGTATAATTAATTATGTTATTTGGGTATAATTAATTATGTATAAGAAGTGCAGCATCATCTGCAAAGTCCAGGCCCTCTAGTTAGTTCCACAGTATTGTCTGAATTCCATTTCTTTTGCTTTGTTTGATATTGTCATATTCCAGTCTATTGGGAAAGAAATTTAGGATGCTGACAAGAAACATCCTTAACACACTGTCTTAACAGTAATCCCAAGTCATAAAAAGTGCTCTTTGGGGTATATGCTTTTCTGAGTTCCTTATGAGTACTTTTATCTATTAATTATTTTAAGGAATATACAATCTGAATTTTCATTGTACTAGATTATTAAATGTTAATTTCCCTTTACAGCCCATTGTATTGTATATCCGGACTTTGTTTTATATTCAATCATGTTGAAAATTGACATTAAACAATTATATTAAAGACTTCCCTCCACATATGTCTACATGTTAGTGTCAATATGTTTTAATTATCAATGGCACCTTTTTTTGGCGATGTGGTCGATATCACACACAGGCCACCCTTGTTCCCCCAAAATCACTGGTACCCATTTTTAGAGACTTGGTGATCCCCAAAGCCCTGTCAACCAGATTAAAATTTAATCAAATTAAAAAGTGAGCTACAGCTCTTCTAATCAGTAGCATGAGCACCAATCACTGAAGCAATGAGGCTTCAATTATAGTATATTACTGTTTACAATTGTACGTGTTAATAAATTTGTTTGTACACAGAGTGATACAAATGTGAAAAGTATGGTGTACGTATGTTAATCACACACCAGGCTTTCTTCCCACACTGATAAAGCAAAGTTGAAAAAAATGCTTACAAGTGAGTGTAGGAATTAAAAATGAAGCAAAAACAAAACAAATAATACAAAAGTGTACACATATAACCTGTTATGCAGAGATTGAGTTGCATCATATCTTAAACATCATCAGCCGGTAATTTCCTAGTTTAAGCACATAAATTATTTCAGCAAAATGAGTTATCTCCCTTAGTTCATGTTACACCAAAACTACAGTGGTTCCCAAAAAACTATTTAAAAAATATCTCTAACGTTCATCACTAACGATTGACCTAGGTATTTGAATTTATCAATTGTTTATAGTTCTTTTCCATTTAATTTTATTAGGATTTGGGTTAGGCTTCTCACATTGTTTCTCTATTCTAAATAATTAGGGATTCTAATGACAGACTAGAGAATCACAGAATAAAGTGCAACGTGGTTCAAGGGGATGTTACTCTTCTGAACTGAAATAATATATGTGTTTAAACTAGGACGTTACTCTTCAATCTTTCAATTCCTTATGGGACACATATCCTGAACAAAGATGTTCCATTTTTTTTTCTGTTGTGACCTACCTTGCCTGATATATTCATTGCTTCATAGTCCGTAATATTTTATTTGACTGAATTTTGTGTGCATATTTAATTTAAACTTTTTTCTTTGGTGGTACTCTTATTTTCCTTCAACATCTTTATATTTTCTAATTTGTATAGGTATTTTTTTTTCTGATCTTTTTTGGGCATTGACTTCATGACACAAAGATCATGGGTTCAGTCTTTGACACAACCAGCTGATAACAATAATGAATAGCAGCCTTCAAAGATAACAGTAAGGAAAATAATTGATCCTCCTCCTCTAACCTATGTTTCTTCAAATACTGGAGCAAATCTTTTATCTAGCAGCCTTCTTCTGCCATCAGAATCACACGGGGCTCATAGTTTCCATCATTCTGGTGAACTTCTCAATTTGAAAAGTTCCTGCTCTCTTGTCAGTGTTCTCACTATCACCTTTGGACTTCTTTAGAACAAGTTTTGTGATTCTCTTATTATTTCCTCTTATCCATATTGTGGCCAACATATATCCACCTTTTCATGATTACAGATGAAACATTTACTTGCACTGCCGCATCTCTTTTTTTTGCATTATTCATTTATATATCACATTCTATACAAAGCATTCTCCTTAGACATTTGTTTTTGAATGTTTATAGATTATTCTCTATTCCGGTCTGGTTTCCAGCTTTTACCTGCATAAATAAAAATAATACATTTCAGTTGAATATCATGTGCTTTGCTTTTATAGTTATAGTTTTTGATCTTCATATTTTCTCAAGGTTTTTGAAAGCCAAATAAAAGTCAAGGTTCCTTGGTATGTGTGTGGGAAATATTGTGATAGTGACCATATTTTTCTATAACTAAGGCACATTTTTGAGTCGTATGGCCCTTTTCGTCTTGTCAGGCAGTCTAGTTGAGGCTATTGTGTATTTTTTTTAGGTTTTGTTTTTGTCGAACAGCTTCTCTTGTGGCTAATTCTACGAATGTTTGACAAACACACGTAGTCACAGAATGAACAAGTCAGGCCCACTGTTCCACAAGGTTTTCCATCCTTTTTCATGAGTATTTTCCCTTCTAAGTTTTGCTGTTGCAGTCTCAAATGATGTTATAGCATTCCTTATACATGCTCTCCATAATGTGCGATCTCTTACCAGATGTTCCCAGTCATATTCACATATGGAGGTCATTCAAAGATGATTTACAGATATTTCTATATCATAGTTTAGGTCTGCCGATTTGTCTTTTTCCGTGTGTTAGTTCGCCATATAGTATTTGCCTGGGATTTTTGAGTGATGTGGTTGATATGCCAGGCTGCCTGTACTTCCCAGAAAAAAATCTCTGGTACCGCAAAGTCTTGGGGGTAAAAAAAAATCCTCCACTTTTGTAGATCTTTACCTGCCCTCCTTCTGATCAGGAAGCAAACACACTAACCACTGAGTCTTAGTGCTTCTTGAAAGCAAGTGCTGGAGCAAATATTGTAATGTTATAACATTCTCACAACCTACAGTACAATATGCACAGAAACATTCTTTGCCTTGTTATAATAATAATAATATAATAATATTTTAAGCAACTTTGTAACTATCACATTTTTCATGTAAATTATTTTGTTACACCGGTAAGTTTAATGGTTATTTAATTTAGCAATGGTTATTTTGCATTAACAAATTCTATATTAATTATATTTACAGCAGATGTGGAAGCTTTTCTCTGGCCCAACAGTATGCACCTACATTACTCTTTCAATGGAAATCATCTAAGATATGACAGTGGCAGAATATTTGTGCTAATTATTCTTGTCATATAAGGGGAAATATGACATTGTTATGTTAGTATACAAGAATAATGCTTGTGTGTTTGTGGAACAAAGGATACCTCCTAAAAAACAAGTGAACTTAACCTTAAAGTAGTACAAACTTGACCTCAGTTTAATAAGGCTGCTGCTTATAAGAGTAGTTGTCTATTACATTATTTTCTGTTGTTAACTACAAAGAATTCTAAATAAAAAAATTGTCTTTATCTTGACATTCCTCAACAAAATTAATTGTGTGCAGGTACATCTATTTATTTATGCCTTTCATCTTTTGGCCCATAGTCATATGTGCTATTTCATGGGCAGTTTAAAACAGCAGAGATTTTATTCACTTTTGAATTTTTGAATGTACTTGTGTGTCCAAACAGTTGCAAACATAGG
Source organism: Megaustenia siamemsis (assembly GCA_032433765.1). Lineage (NCBI taxonomy): Eukaryota > Metazoa > Mollusca > Gastropoda > Stylommatophora > Ariophantidae > Megaustenia > Megaustenia siamemsis. Next base: position 40,280,757 of record JAVIAB010000088.1, read on the forward strand.
GGGACTCCGAGAGCAAAGGATGAACATGGGGCAGAAGGTCTCAGGGGAATCAAGACCATCTCCAGTGCAAGAGAGCCAACATATAAAGCTATTAATCGAGAACCTGCCTACAATCCAGATTTTCAGAAACCTAGCAGGCTGGATGCTCTGCTGGATATGCCTCCATCCTCGCGAGAAGTCCAAATAAAACACTCCTGGAATGCAGATGACAGGTCGCTAAATATATTCGTTAAGGATGATGACCAAATGACCTTCCACAGACATCCTGTTGCTCAGAGCACTGACTGCATTCGTGGCAGGTTTGGCTATACAAGGGGCTGCATGTTTGGGAGATATTTTGGAGCACACGGCAGAGAGGTACCCATGCTGTTGTTGGAGTGGCTACAAGTGATGCTCCATTACACTGTGTTGGGTACCAGAGCCTAGTTGGCAGTAACAAGGACTCATGGGGCTGGGATCTCGGCAGAAATAAACTTTATCACGATATGAAAAACACACCAGGTGTCACATATCCTACGTTACTAAACTCTGATGAGAACTTTGTGGTGCCAGACAGTTTTCTAGTCGTCTTAGATATGGATGAAGGGACAATGAGTTTTGTGGTAGATGGGCAGTATCTTGGGGTAGCCTTCAGAGGACTTAAGGGCAAGAAACTCTACCCAATTGTCAGTGCTGTTTGGGGCCATTGTGAAATCACCATGAAATACATAGGTGGACTTGATCGTAAGTAAATATTTTTTGCTCTTTTACCATTTGTATTGCCTTTGAATGTGATTTTGAACACATCAGATTTGCATGAATATTTAAATTTAGCAACAGATGCCCTAGAACATAGGCAACCATGAATCTGTACATATTCATGTCACTGGTATTACTTATCATTCCTACTGTTAATCAGTTTCGCCACCAGGACTGTCTAGCTTTTCTTCTATTTTTCCTGTTAAAATATCTAGTTTTCCTGATCTCATGATGTGACCTAAGAAGGTAGACCTCTACCTTTCATATAGTCTCATATCTTATATTTAGAACATCTCTATATACATAGTTTATAATTATCTTGTAATTTTTGGTCATTCAGTATACATGTAACTCATTGAAACAATATACTCTTTTATACATTTGGTTTAGTGATACTTTATTAATCCTTGTAGCCAAGTGCTTCACTGTTTATTAAAAGTCTATGTGTTTAGCCATTAGATTTCCTTAGAATTCATTAGTCTTTGTATTCTAACTTATGATCTCCCAAGGAAACAAGAATGGCAAGAAACAGAACAGCTTGGAAAGTGTTTGTTGAAGACCTATGCTCCACACGGAGTTGAAAGGAAGAAGAAGAGGGCCTTCAGGACTGACATTGTATTAAAGGAGTAGCACCTACTGGCACTAACTTTTGGAGTGGTATATTACATCAACAGCATGTCTTAGAGCTTGTGCTTACACAGTGTAGTTAAAGCAGAAGGACCAGTTGGAAGGCCCAGGGGTTCAGCTTTCTATGTTTGGATATATCACAAAGACTCAATGCCTATATTTTTTGCTGTTTAAGTTGCTGAATTATTAGTGTACATCTGGATCCATGCTTCTGTGTGGTATCTTTCTTCAATCAGGCAACATGCTTCTATTTTGTTTTGGACGGAATTTAGTTCTCCCATAGAACAGGAGGGGAGAGCAAGTGGCAGAATGAAAAACTCATTGTGCTCCAAACCAGGAGAACACAGGTTCAAATCTCAGTAGGGTCAAAGCTTGTTTCTGGTGGTGGGAGGTGTGAAATAACTCACATCTGAGCACCTCGACTTTTCAGGACAAGCAGCCATTATAAATCCTGTCCTATATGTCGTCTGTCTCTCCCCACCCCAGTAATGGAATGATGCTATAAAGAAAGTTTATAATACAGGAAGTGATTATGGTGTTAACGTTCAGCTTTGGATAGGACTCCCATGGGGCTGGAAGAAGAATTGGTGTTTTCTTAGTGATATCCCATAGTTCATCTTTGCATGTTCTGACAAGCGTCTTGGGACTGGAAGAAGAATTTGTGCAGTTTTCTTAGTGATATCCCGTAGCTCATCTTTGCATGTTCTGACAAGTGTCTTGGGGCTGGAAGAAGAATTTGTGCAGTTTTCTTAGTGATATCCCGTAGTTCATCTTTACATGTTCTGACAAGTGTCTTGGGGCTGGAAGAAGAATTGGTGCAGTGTTCTTAGTGATATCCTGTAGTTCATCTTTGCATGTTCTGACAAGTGTCTTGGCCCAATGTTCAGAGTACTTCTTTTTAATCGCTGACACAGCAGATCTTCTATCCTGTTTTCATTGGATGTTCTAGTATATTTCTGCTTGAATAAAGGTTTTGGTGCCCTGTCTATGAGACAGGTGCGAAAATTTTTGATTTTCTTCGTTCCACTTAGAGTGGTCTTCATTGCTTCTGAGTAAGGTAAAAAGTAAAGAGCCCCGTCATGCCAAGTGACATATAGGGAATGTGGTTGTTAGTGACCATAATTTTTATAGACCTTTGGCACATGATTTTTGGGATAATGTGGTTGGTATTATGCCTGTGCCACTTTACTTTCCCAGAAAAAATCTGGTACCCATTTAAGGCTGGGTGAAACAGGAAACCGTCAATCAGGAACGAACCCAACCTCTTGTCTTTTATAGTCCAGTTCGCTAACCACTGAGATATCGCGGCTCCTGAGGTCAGCCGAAATGCTTGTTTCTGTATTTTGTCTTAGGCTTCTAAGTGTGATTTGGCTGCTGTGGACCATACTGCTGATGGTATGGTTCCTACTGCTCCTGTATATACTTATCCAGTGTTGTTTTGTTGGCTCCCCAATTTGATCCTGCTATTTCTCTCATGATGGCAGTTTTTCTCTTTGTTTTGGCTTGTTTTCTCTATGTGGCCACATATCATTAAAAAATCTAGTGTTATTGGTCGTTTCAAAATATTTTGAAGGTGTTAAAATTCCATATCTCTGCAACCAATTGATTGATAATGCTGAAATTTTGCATATGGTCTTGTGATTTTTTGGTCCCAAGAAGTACATTCATTTCCTCACCAACAAACGTATAGTTTTAAATATTCTTTATTTGAAGTATACAAATTTAAGGCATTTTGGTCAAACCATATATTTGGAGGAATTACCGCTTCATATGAGTGAGCACCCACGGAATTGTCATCTTGAACGTAATGCGCGCCATTTCCCTGTTTTAAGCACTAAAAAACACATAAAACGCGTCATAGTTATAATTTTATATCCGGTGCATCCCATTTCCTGTCGTTTTGTTGTGATTTATGTGCAACGGCGTATCCTAATTATTGGGTAATTTCGTTAAATTTGTGATATGTTAGTCAATGGGTATAAAAGTAAAGTTCCTTACATTGCAATCAGTGGCAATAAAGGTGTATAAATATTTTTGCATAGAAGCTAAGCGTGGAAAACTGTATCGAAGCATCTCAAAGCCAGAAAAGAGAACTATTCACGCATTGGGTATAAGCAAATGCTTTTTCAACAAGTTCTTAAAGCTAACGGAGTGTCCAGTTCAATCAAGACTAGGACGCTAGGAAGAAAGAAAGTAGTAGATAGTTTTGACAAGGAAGTGATTAGAAGAGCAATTTGTAAAATGTTCGATTCCAAAGAAACTGTGACTTTAAGAAAACTGAAAATTCGACTGAGAGCAGAAAATGACATTGTTGTGTCGAAAACAACATTATGGAGAACTGTTAGAAGCATCGGTTTTACGTTTAGAAAGTACGATAGTGGTAGAAATGTCATCTGCGAGAAGCCGCACTTAGTTTCTATGAGGAGTAAATATTTACGTGAACCACGGGAAATGCGTAACCAAGGTTATGATATTGTATTTCTAGATGAATCTTGGATAAATTCTCACCACACAAGTGCAAAGGAATGGCAGTTATCAGATGGAAGTATTAAAAGATGTGTACCCACTGGAAAAGGACAGCGTATTATAATGGCACATGCAGGCAGCCGAAAAGAAGGGTTGGTGAAAAATGCAGAACTTATATTCACCTCTAATTATACTGACAACAGGGACTATCACACCGAGATGAATGGCCATATATTTAGAGAGTGGATTGAAAATACTCTTCTTCCAATTCTAGACAGACCATCCTGTCTGGTAATGGACAACGCGTCGTACCACAACGCTGTGGCAGAAGAAGACAAAAAATTCCTACATCTACCAGTACAAAAGATGTCATAAAGATTTGGCTAAGAAAGGAAGGAATTCCATTTAACGAGGGATTTTTGAAACCTGAATTACTGTCACTTGTTAAGAAATCGCAAAAGACCAAAGTATTCCAAATAGACAAAATCATTCAACAGCATGGTCATACGTGCTTGAGACTGCCCCCTTATCATCCACAATTAAACCCCATTGAACTCGTTTGGGCAAAAATTAAAGGGCAGGTGGCAGCTGAGAATACAAGTTTTAAACTATGCGATATAAAAGGACTGACATATGCTGCTCTATCACAGATTGACAAAGATTTTTGGTGCAAATGTGAAGATCATGTCTTAAAAGAAGAAAATGACTATTGGAAAAAAGATGGACTATCGTTCGTTCAGCCCAGATTAGTAATCAATATGTTAGACTCCTCTGATTCAGAATAAATGAAATAATAATGGACGTTTTTATATGTCCGCATGATCATCTTTAGCTAAAGTTGATAACGTTTTGAAAATGTAAAGATTCTTGATATGTGTACTGCAGGCATGCAAAGAAACTAAATCACTTTCATATGTCTTGTTTACGTAAAATAATGAAAGTCACATGGAAAGACACAAAACGAACAATGTAGCTCTTTACAGTGAAGAGGATCCCGTGCTTACATCGGACTCTTTAGTCACATGCGTACCCATAAACAATAACTTTGCTTGATATGTCATGCTCGTTATCGCTCGCAACGGATAATTAATTTTTTTTAATGTATTCTTTGTTGTATATTGTTTAAATAGTTTTCATTAATGGAACTGTTTATACGCTGATTTGTTTTAGACCGTCTGTAAAGGCTATAACATTGACATTCTCATAGTATTTTAAAGAAAGTAAACAATAGAAAGTAAACAGTTGATAAACGCCTCCAACTTTCAAGTTGTGTAGAGACGCCTATGTCGAGAAGCTGATTTCCATTAATGTACGGTAAATTATTTTCTCTAGGAGCAAAAGATCCGTAAATTCACTGAGATCAAAGGAAAGTGCTGCTTCATGATGAAGCATACTTCCTACATCATTAAATTTTGTGAAATCGGTGGGACCTTGGAAAAACAAGGCCAGATGCAAAAAATCAAGTTTGTAAGTGCAGGGAAAGAGGAGATATTTCATGTTAATCGTGAACATTTAGATTTGAAACGACCAATACATAAGTATGTCAGTCCGTCATCTATTTTAACTTTCGTATTTCCAGGTTTAATCTCCCCAGCTTTATCTTTGCTAGAGAGTGAGAAAAATGTTGCCGAGGATTGATCTGTGCTATCCATTTGTCTGCCCAGTGCTGTTATACTGCCCGCCACCTTTTGTAAAATTTTGTTAGTGATAGATGTTCTTCTACACATTATATTGTTAGATCATAGGCACATAGGACTACTCTCACACCATGTGGTAGATCTTGTATAAGGTTGTTTATAAACACTAAGAATTGGAGAGGAGGGGGGGGGGAAGAATGACCCTATGCTTTAGTAGAATTTTCTTCTAATATTAGAAGGCATCTTTGATAATTTGTGGCAGATGGATGATTTAGTCTTCTGTGTTACTGTCCTCTCTGAACTCTGCTTGTTCTGGGACCAGTATTTTTTCAGATTCCAGATAACCTTGTGTCTTTTGTTGGAGAGAAGCACTAATATAAAATATTAAATACTATGCGGGGCCGTGAGTAGAACTGCAGAGAACATGTAAAATAAACACAAAACTGTATAAAGCAGCTAAACTAATAGAAAGACAAGACAAGGTAGGTTGTCTTACCTCTCCGTTAGTTTAGCTGTCTTTATACCATTTTGTGTTTATTTTAGTCTTTTGTTGATCATCTTCTCCCTTGTTTTACACGCATGTGTGTGTGTGTGTGTATATATACATACTTAGTTAAGCTTATAGATCTGTTGCTAATGGCTTTATTGGTGTCTTTTCCTTTCTTCTAGATGGGACATATGAGTGCCTTCCTCAATAGTTGTTGCACCACACTGTCTGTTATCTATCTGTAGTTGTATATTTGTAGTAGTTTACTCTTTCCTTTGTATTCTATGTCCTTGAACATTTTATTGATTAAGCCATCTAGTCCTAGGAATCATTTATCTTTTAATGTTAACAGGGCTGTTTTTAATTCTTCTATTGTGCATAGTTTGAGCATGACATTTGGATATGTTTTGTTGTTTTTGTAGTGATTTGTTTCTTTGCGGATATCTCTTCTGTCTGGGTTGATTATGAATGTCACTTTCTATGCTGTATGATTCTGCAGGTTTGCTGTTTGTTTGCCTATGTATATTTTGTCTTGCTGATCTATTGTAATGGGTTTTCATTGGTAATTGATTTCTTTTTATTGTTTTTGTTAGTCTCTACAGCTTTCTCCCTTCCTTCTCATAGTTTCAGCTTATATTCTGGGCTTTTAGTTTTTGTGTGTGTTAAATTCTGCTTTTTTTTGAAAGCAGTGATCTCTGCAATATGTGACATTTTGGCAAGCAAGGTTTCTGTTTTTAAGATTGTGGTTCTGCCCTATGTGTCGGCTTCAGCTCGAAAGGACAATAGATAGATAGAAATTCTGCTTTTTTTTTGCAGCAAGATATGGTTATGTTGGATTGGTTTTGTTTCTCCAGTAACATCTGTTTACTTTTTTATGCAGTTTCTCTATTGTGTTGGTCCAATATCGAGTATAGTTTTTCCTTAGATCTTAGATTACATTACTGAAGTCTTTAACAACTTAGTTGATTTCTCTGTCTAGTAGTTTGATATCTTCTGTGAATATGTTTGTTCTGTTTGTATATGGGTCATCAGTTTTTTTTTTTTTTTTTTTTTATATGTTTCATCTTGGTTGACATGGGTTCATATCTATTTTTCTGTTGATTGTGATGAAGACGGGGTGATGGTCACTTTAATTGAGTTGTTCTCCTACTTCTCTTTCAAAGATTCCAGCTTTATCAGATGTGCACAATGCTAGGTCTGGAGCAGTTGCTATTTGGAGTAAAGGCTTGGGTGCTTGTTCTGGGTTGTTTTGGAAGATTCAATTGTTTTCATCTTGCCAGTTTTCAATCTCCTCTCCTCTTGTGTCTAGCTGATTGTATCTCCAACACTGGAAGTGATTTTAAAAATCCCCAACCACAATTACATTTTCCCCGTGGATATCTATGTTGTCCATGTTTAGTAGTAATTAGTATTGGGGCAATAGTTTGGTATCTCCAGTTTTAAGGTCTTATGTTCTAGAAAGATTCTTTGTTTCAGCTTTGTCATTTGCCTTTGTTTCTGTGACATTTAGATTGTTCGTTATCTGTGTTTGTGTAACACTATTTAAAAAAAATATCTTTTCTGTATCTTTTCTATCCACTATGAAGCACTGATGACCTCGTATCATTGAGCATTTCCCTTTCTAAAGATGACTTTCTAATCTACTGCATATGGAGATTTTCTTTTCTGAAGTAGGATATTTCCAAGCTCTGTCTTTTTATTTACCAATTCCCTGTGCATTCAGTGCATATACCTCTAGTAGCTATGGGTGGGTTCTGTCAAGGCTCAGAACCCATCACTGGGAGTAAAATATTGCTGATTTTTAAGTTTAGGGTTCTTATTTAACCTTAGTGTTTAAAGTGTGGGGACATCATGGTTTCTGGTGTGCCTTACCGCCTGGTACCTTAGACTTAAGCACCCATTCTTTAGGGGGTGGTTTGACTGTGCCAGAACCTCATCAGCTGTCCCATTTGCCTCCCGCTGGGATTGAGACCCAACTTTCAGTCAAGATTACTGGCTGGAACAGGGAGCCGCGATAGCTCAGTAGTTAGTGAACTGGACTACAAAGGTAGGGTTCGATCCTAACCGACGGCTTCCGGTTCACCCTGCCTTTAATGCGTACCGGATTTTTTTCTGGGAAAGTAAAGCGGCACGGGCGTAATACCGACCACATTACCCCAAAAATCATGTGCAGAGGGTCTATAAAATGTATGGCCACTAACACCATATTCCCTATACGCCACTTGGTGTGATGGGGGTACTTTACTTTTTTACTTACTGGCTGGAACAGGATCTGCCATGTGTAGGTGAATCTGGCTTGGGCTGAAGAGGCTAGAAGACATTTGAATCTTGTGTTGCGCATCATTGCCCCATTGATACCCCGCATGATCTAGTCAACCTTGCTGTAAAAATAAGTACAATACTTCAAGAGTTAGAAAATTATCATTACAGTAAGAAAGAACTCTGGCATTCTTCCCACAGTAATACAGCAGTACTGTGAGTTTTAAACATCTTAACCTCAACATCTTGGTGAGGGATGATAGAGTGTTTGTATCTTGAATGTCTTTATGAGGATTGACACTGTTTTGGTCAATTTATAAATTTGTCTTTCTTGTGTTCACCCGGCAACTATCCCTCTTTGTCATCCACCTTTAAAAGAACATTAAGTGGGAGTTCGTGTGGTATGTAGCAAGTGCATTTGTGTGCCTTTCACCCAATCTGACATCAACTTGACATTCTTGATACAGGATTGCCTTCATCTTCTATTCGTATTCACTTGGTCAGACTAATTAGCCTGTTAGAATTTATTTCACCAATAAAAAAAGTGCTGGTTGTGGATAGATAGTGTGATGATGGACATAGAGGCCCACAATTTAAAATGGGCTTGTGGAGACTTTAAAAGTGCCCCTGCTTGTGACGTGACATAACAACTTAGATTTTTTTTTTTTTTCCCCCCCCTTTTTAGGTATGCAGCTTCTTTGGAACACTCAACGAATAGCAGAGATTGTTCTGTTGGTTAAACCTTGCTTGTGTCTGCTACTTAAACCAGCATTATTCTGATTGGCACTTGGAATCTGTGTATGAATATTACAGTAATGAACACAGGCAGGAACTTTGTACCCAGCTAATTTCTATGTGATGAAATTGTCACAGTTTCTCTCAGGTCTAATATCAGTTCCTACTTTTACAGATTGAAATTGCTGCCAAAAAATGAATAACTCACAGCATCAGATTAGTTAAGAAGAAAACACATAAAACTGTTATAATATATTTGTATATATATCTATTATCATTCATCATTAGAACTGAGCACACTGTTCCTTTCTCGGTTATCCTCTAATGAGATATTTGTGTTCTGTCAACAGCGGAACCACTTCCACTCATGGATATATGTCGAAGAACAATACGAGCGCAATTAGGAAAACATCGGCTTCAAGAGACACACTCCTTACCCATCCCCACGTCACTCAAACAGTATCTGCTCTACCAATCATAGCATCGGGTTCAATGCCACTGGCATTTAAATCAAGACCACCTCTCCAGCCCTTCATTAACGCCGTCAGTCTGCCATCAGCACCAGTAGTCACGTAGCCTGGTCATGTACTTTTGTGTTGTTGTTTCTTAGTTGTTGTAATGACATTTCTCCTCCCCATCATCAGTATGGACATCTTCATTATCATCATTGTTATCACTACTACACCACAAATAATTGTTTTCATTTCAGATCTGGCAAATTGTTGTAAATTATAATTATGATAACTTATGTTTATTAATTAAAGTTAATCTTTATAAGCTAGTGTCTTTTTGTCAATAATTTTCTGTTTATTAATTAAAGGGATTTATAAGTTTGTTCTTTAATCAATAATCTCTATTTATTAATTAAAGGGATTTATAAGTTTGTTCTTTAATCAATAATCTCTGTTTATTAATTAAAGACATATTTATTAGTATTTTGTAATCAGCAATTTTCCATTCATTAACCTTTTAAACCCTGGCTATCCACAAGGGGACTTCATTCTCTTGGTTCTTGAATAGTTTAAAAAAAATGAAACTGGACATAAGAAGAATATACCTGGAACAGATCCACAAATTAATTATTTAGTCCCAGATGTATTGGCTGAAGCTCTTATGTTCCTACTTATTTGTGCAATGTAAGTACAGAGAACTGTTAAAATATTTAAACCAGAGTTTTGCTCATCGATTACGTCTAGGACAATCTCTGAAAGAACTGGACATTTGATAGTAGCTTGATCAAAATTCTTTTGACATATTTCACAATCACTAACATAAACTGAAATACCATTTTTTTTTTCATTTTCCAAATTAAATTGTGCACATGTTTTACAGCTCACTGTAAAATTACAAAACATTGATTTTTGTAAGCCACAGTCTTTATGTAATGTTTCATAACACTGGCATAATTTCAAAGTCTGTTAATACCATTACTTTGTTTACATCACCATGTTGTCTGCCCCACCAATATAGGAATGGTGTGCTAGGTTATACAAAACAGTTGGTTGGGAATCAATTTATTTTCACCTGTGCTGAAGTACAAAACCAGGCACTTAGGGTCATCACAGGAGCAATGAAATCAACACCAATATTGGAGATGGAGAAATTGTGGAGGATACCAGCACTGAGAGAACGGAGAGACACAAAGGTGCTGATACAGGCAGAAAAATTTGTATGCATGCCGAGACATCCAGTGAAGGACCGATTCCAAAATCTTGCATTGGGACAACTTAAGAGAAGCAGTTTTATCCACCAAGCCAAGCATATTAGTAGACAAACACCAGACATGCCAAGAGTGGTTAACCCCCTACTGCCCATACCAGAACAGACTCCCTGGACAGATGAATCAGGATTATCAGTTCAAATACGGACAGAAGTGAAAGGAATAGTTGACAAAGAGGAACAGAATAGTCTACAGCGAAAAACAATAACTCTCAGTTTCCTGGATGAAGAATACCCACAAGACCTATAGATCTGTCTGTACACAGATGGATCAGCACAGAATGCAGTAAAGAATGGGGGAGCAGGTGCATATATAGAGTACCCAAATAACACTAGGGATATGAATAAAATAGCAACAGGGAAATATTGTCACAATTATGATGCAGAAATACAAGCAATAAAGTTGGCAATAGAAAAACTGCTGAACAGTAATCTTAGCCCACAGCCTGTAGTGTTTTTGACGGATGCAAGATCAGTACTCCAGGCACTACAATCCAGAAAATTACCACATCTGCAGACCTTATTGACTGAACTCTGCAAGCACCACAGGGTTGCCCTGCAGTGGATCCATCTCACTGTGGAATACCAGGAAATGAGAAAGCAGATCAGTTGGCAAAGGAAGGTTCAACAGGCACACAACTAGATACACCGGTTACATACCATCATAAGAATTGGATAATCAAATCAATCAGAGGACCACAAGCCCCAAATCAGGATGCCTTTCATAATATGAATAGATATGAACAAGTTATCATTATACGCCTAAGAACAGGACACAATCGACTTCATAGTCACATGTATACAAAATTCAAGATCGGCACATCAACTACTTGTACATATGGACAGGCACCCAAGACTGCTGAACACATACTTCAAGACTGCACTGAATATAGTAGACTGAGGAAAATCCATTGGCCCATAGATACAACACTACAGACAAAACTATATGGGCCACTGCAAGAATTACAAAAGACAGTAAAATTCATACAGGAAACGACATTGCTGATATAGACAATACTTCGAGCGAATGAAAGATAGATAGACCTGTATGAAGTTTTGGATTCAAAGAGTTAATTTAGGAAATTCTTTAATCTTTTTTTTAATCAATAAATTCCTTTGATCAATTGACAGCATTTCTATGAGCAAGTATATTTTTGTCAGTAATTCCCATTCATGTTTTGAAAACATTTGTGTAAAATGGTGTCTATTTTTTTAATCAATATTTTTCTGTTTATTATTCACTTTAAAAAAAAAAAATAGTGTCTTTTTATCATCATGTTAGAACATTGAGTGAAATATTCAAATTGCTGGTTTAATGTTAATGTTTAAAACTTGTAGATGACTGAAACGCTCTATTTATTTGGTTGGCTGGTTAATTATTAATCTGGTAGCTTAAAGATCCCTGTCATTTAGTTAAGATAAAGAAATTTGCTGCTCTGTCTGCGGATAGTCTGACCATCTAGGTGTAGAGGTAGAAAAATGTCTCACAAATTTGGGACATAAGTTAGTGACTATACACTACATTAGATACTACAGCCAAAGTAGTGTTCATTGTGCTCATTTTCTGTTGTCTCCTGGTTGTACCAAAGTTCTGTAGGTGCCAGACATAACCGTTAGTGTTGGGCAAATGTATCATAATGCTGTAAGCCAGTGTGCCTCAATAAGTTTCAGTCACAAGTAAGAGTTCCTTCCACACTCTAAGATATTTGGGGAATGTGCTTTTTAGTGCCCAATTTGTTTTTTTAAATGACCAATGACACACTTCATGGGTGATGTAAATATCCTGCTAAACCAATGTAATTTCTCACAAGGAGTCTTTGGTACCCATTTTTAGAGATGTTTTTAAAATAATTTTGTTGCTGACAGTACTGAGTAAGTATAACTTTCTGTTTTATAACTTTCTACTGGCATGCACAGCTTAACATCTATCTATTGACCTTTCGAGTCATAGCCGGCCTATAGGACATAGACCTAGGTACTCTTTCTCTTATCTAAATTTTTATTCTAGCAGTTTTCAATCCTTGTAAAGGTCTTTTATCAAATCTCACCATTTGTCTCTGTTCTGTGCAAGCAACTCTATCTCATTGAGGGAGCCTCTCTGACCAATGCTCTTCTCAGTGTCTCTCTGGGCCGGCCTCTTTTCCTCTTACCTGTTGTTTCTCACTTGAGGGCTTGCTTTGTTATTCGGTTATTATCTCTCCTCAGCACATGTCCAACATATGACCATCGTCTTTTTTTTTTATTACTGAAGATATTAGTGGTTGTTTGGCGATTTCTCTAATTTCCTCGTTTGTTTTGAATTTGTTCCATGCTATACCAAGTATTTTCCTTAGATATTTATTTTTGAATGCGTTCAACTTTGTTACTATGTCTCTTGTTGTTTTCCAGCTCTCACATGCATACATAAGGTTTGATAGTACATTTGATTTGAATAGTCTAAGTTTTGTGTTTCTGCTGATGAGTTTTGATTTCAACAACTTTTCAAGGCTCCTTAAAGACATTGCTGCTTTAGCTATTTTGATTCTAATTTCTTTACTTGTATCCCCTTCCCGATCAATGTGACTTCTAAGATAGATAAAATGACCGATCTCTTCCACTGGTTTGTTTTTTCATGTATATTCTGTCATCTGTTGGAATTAAGCTTTTGCTTAATTTTAAAATGCAATTTTGCTGGCTATTGATGATAGTTCTGTATCCATTCGATGCCTTTGTTACCTGTGCAGCTTTTCATGGCTGGGGAAAATTCAAGCTCCGAGTCTGGGAATGTTTTGACATAGTGTTTGTTGAAATACTTTCTGATTAACAATATACATTGCAGTTATTTCCTTTATCTTATAAACTTGACTTCACAAATATCAATTTTCTTTGATGTCATTAAATAATGCATCAAAGTAAAATAATAATTTAAAAAGTTAATCTTTATTATTTCAAAATATGTGTTGATATATGTAGCAACACTAAATTTAACAGTGTTTGTAGACAAGATAGAAGTTTTTGAATGAAGTAAGAAATAATCAAACCACAGATCAAAATCTAACAGCACATCCTTTTAACACTTCCCAGTTTGGGTAGTAAGACATTTATCCACACTATGTTTATGAGTTGAACCATGCATGGTTTCCAGTTTTGCCATTCATTTATGAGTTGATCCATGTTTCCAGTTTTGCCAGTGGACAGAGAGTTTACATTTCTAGGGAGTATCATCATCATCATCAAGTACTGGGCCTACTGGCGTAGGTGATTATGTCTCTCCACAACTTTTGATCTCGGCAGCTATTTATCATTTCTGTTGTTGACCCTCTACCAAGCCATTCTTTTAAGCTATCTGTTATTTTTTCTCTTTACTTCCCTCAATTTTTCCAGTTGTTACAATATATTCCAGTTGTTCTCTTCTCATCACATAGCCAAAAAATGATGATTGTTTTTTCCTAATATTGGAAATTAGCTCTCTTTTTGCTTTGACCTCTCTCAGAACATCTTCATTACTCTTCTTAGCTGTCCATGGTACTCTCAGCATTCTTCTGTAAAACTACATTTCTACAGACTCCAGTGATTTTCTTGTCTGTTGTCCTATTGTCCATGATTCACATCCATATGTTAAGACTGGCTCTACATAACATTTAAGAACTCTTTTTCTTGTTTCTATTGTGAAAAATGGATTGCATAGTATCTTCCTCATTTTTTGGAAAGCTGCTTTTGCCTGAGCCATTCTGCATCTCACCTCTTTTGTACATCTTCCGTCTGAGGTTAACAAAGTTCCCAAATATTTAAATTCATTTACCTGCTTTAATATTGTTCCACTTGTCTTTATTTTGCTCTGAGGTGATGTCTTTTTCTTTGTAAAGGTAAAGGTAAAGTACGAGACATGAACCGGCGTCTTAGCACGCGAGTTTACACCCATATATGCTCGGCCGCCTATCCAGAAATGTTCGGATATTTCTGTATAGTGTCGCCTCAAGCATCGAAACTCAGATGCGAAGCGACATTCCTCACCTTCCCAGGATAATACCCTGGTACCCATTTCTGCCAACGGCTGGGTCGACCGTGGGGGTAATTTTTTTTTAAATTTCCAACCACGAGTACAATTCACACTGCTCCCAGCGGGAATCGAACACGGGTTGTCCGAACGTCGGTAGTCTAGTCGGGTGGTTTTCCCAACTAGGCTACCGAGGCCCCCCTTTTTCTTTGTTGTTACCATTACCTCTGTCTTTTGCTATTAAGGCTGAGCCCTTTATTTTAATGTTATTTCCAACATTTCTTGTAACTCATTTTCACTCTTAGCGATTAAGACTGTATCATCAGCATACCTTAGATTATTTATATTATGACCTCCAATTGTTATTCCAGGCATGTCCCTTATGGATCTTAGATATGGGACTTATATATTGGACACAATATCACTCTCTCTCCTGTATGAGTTTTTAACTTCTTAAATGAGACTATCCTGTCACTCTTGAAGTATTTTCTTAACACAAATTTAAATCTTGTTGCATACTCGTGAGTCATAACATATTTTCATCTTTAAAGAAATCGGTTTTTCAGAATAATCTCTCTATCAGAATCTCCGTTGTCACTGATTCTCATCACTGCATTTCTGCATTCTAAGTTTGTTTTATTCTTCGTTTAAACTATTCATTATCATTTATACTGTAGTTTAACAAATTTAATATAAATTATTTAAACTGTCATTGACATTCTGGCTGAATTTGTATTATCATTTTTAGACAAGTGCTGTAACAAATCAGTCTTGTTCATTGTATGTGATGAAGACCACCATTTTTATTCAGATTTAGATTAGTTTGTCTGTAAGGGAATGACTGTTAAACCCTTTATGGGCCTAGAATAATCAAGGACAATATGGATGCTATATAGTTGTTGCTGCTAAGGGCTGGGGATCCATTTTGCTAGCCTTTCTAGTATAGAATACTCTGTATACAATGGAATGAATTTAGAACTAGTGCAGAAATGCAACCAACAGTTTTATTGGTAATCAGGATGAGAACGTAGATATGTGACCTTATGATGAGAAGAAATAACCAGTGTCAAAATACTGAAGTGAGAAATAACTGGAAAAAGAGAGAGACTGATTTTGTGAGATGGTGACAAAGGAGGCAAAAATATCAGGAATCAACTCCCTTGCTGAGATTGCAAAGTTTGCCCAGAACAGAAATATACAGCATGAAACACTGCATGCTCTGTTTGACATCTCAAGTGTTCAGGTCTTTTGGTCATGCCAACTTGTTTACTCTGTCCTGGAGGGGTAGGAACAACATAATGACACAAGATGAGCTGGTTGCATGAGCGTATGATGGAACTTGATGGGTGTATTTGAATAGGTATTATACAACACAAGCAGGGACTAGTTTTAATATCAGAGTAGCATTTTAGTTTTAGATCTAGGAACTTTACAGCAGGTGAGAGCCTGATATATTCTGCTAATTCTTGAAATCAATATTTAATGGAAGTGACTCCAATTTATGGCCCACATAATAACGATAATTTTTTTTGGCTTAGTTAATGTTAGTGATATTTTAGTAAATTAATGCTTATGAGAAAAAAATGTTTTAAAAAATGACAGATTTGACAGTTTTAGATGTTTCCCCCTAGTTTCCACTGTCAGTGTTATTAAAGTTAGATTATATAAATAATAATCAACCATAAGGCACCATCATCATCATGTGCTGTACCGGTTGGCGTTGGCGATCATGTCCTTCCACAATCTTCTATCCACGGTGCAACGTATGAGTTCTGTTGTTGATTGTTTTCCATGCCATGACACCAAGCTATCCAGTATTTTCTCTCTTTGTCATCCGTGATCTCTCTTTCCTTTTATTTTTCCAGTTGTAATCAAGTATTCCAACTTTCCTCTTCTCATGATGTGCCCAAAAAATGTTGATTACTTCTTTCTGATGTTTTTTAAGAGCTCCCTTTTTGTGTTGGCCTCTTTGAGAACTTTCTCATTGGTCTTTTTAGCTGTCCAGGGAACTTTCAACATTCTTCTGAGAAATCCCATCTCTGTGGCCTCTAATCGTCTTTTGATTTGTTTGTCTATTGTCCATAATTCGCTTCCATAGGTCAGAATCGGTTCTATATAGCATCGATGAACTCTCTTTCTCATTTCTATTGACATAGATTTGTTGCATAAGATATTTTTCATTTTCTGAAATGCTATTTTGGCCTGAGCTATTCTGCTTTTTATTTCTGTGTTGCATCTTCCATCTGATGTTATCACTGTGCCCAAGTATTTCAAACGTTGCACTTGTTTCAGATTTGTCTTGTTTATTTTTATGCTGCATGATGGTGATGATTGTTTCTTTGATATAACCATTACTTCTGTTTTCTTACTATTCATACTGAGACCTTTCTTGTTGTTTTCTTTTACTATTATATCTATCATTTCTTGTAGCTCATTCTCTGTCTCTGCTATTAAGACTGTGTCATCCGCATGTCGTAAATTATTTATGTTGTAACCGTTGATTTCTTTTTTTGTCTACTATTGATCTCATAATATATTCGCTGTAAAGTGAAAACAAATCCAGCGACAGAACACAACCTTATCTGACTCCTTGTTTTATAAATTGAAATTGTCCTTTTTGGTTGTTAATTCGTATAGCTGCTGTTTGTTGCCAGTACATGTTTTTTATGATTTGCAGGTCCTTGCCATCAATATTTAATTTCTCCAGCATATTTATTATTCCCACATGCTTTACTTTGTCAAATGCTTTCGTGTAGTCTATAAATTACATATATAGATCTTTCTTTACCTCTATAGATCTTTCTATCAATGTTCTTAAGATGTATATTGCATTATTGGTGCCCTTTCCTTCCACAAATCCACATTGTTTCTCACTTATTTCTGGTTTTATTTTGTTCCTTACACATCTCATGATAATTCTTAGTAATATTTTAGCCATATGGTTCATGAGACTAATAATGCGATGGTCTTCACAATCAGTGGCGCCTGACTTCTTCGGTATGGCTACAAAGATATATTTTAGTAGATCTTCGGGTATGTGTCCAGTGTTATATATGTCATTGAGTAGTTTTGTTATTACTTGTATTCCCAGCTCTCCTAATGCATTTATCTCTTCGATTGTTATATTGTCAGGATCTGGAGCTTTGCCTGCCTCTTTTCATGTGTTGAATTGCGTCCTCCACTTCACTCTGCATTATTGGTGGTCCTGTGACTTCATTTGAATTATTTAATTCTGGTCTTTCATCATCATAGAGTTGACTGATATATTCTGTCCATCTTTCCATTGTCTTCTCCTGTCCCATTATTATATTTCCTTCCTTTGATTTCACACATCCTGAAACTTTGACTTCTTTTCTTCCTGTTAATTCATTTAACTGATTGTGCATACATTTTGAGTCTTTCTTTTGTTGTTTTTCCATTTCTTCACATTTCTGATTTAACCATCCTTCCTTTGCTTCTCTGCTTTTGTTTTTGATCTTTTTGTGCAATATTTTGTGTCCATTCTTCTTTCTTATGTTTTCTTCTTTCGTCCATTAGTTGTAATATTTCTTCTGTCATCCATTTATTTTTGTTGATTCTTTTAGTCACTGGTATTACTTCTTTTGATGTTTGTTGAATCGATTGTTTGAGCATTTCCCACTGTTCCTGGATGTCCTGTATTTTCTCAATAGCATTATATCTATTTTGTACTATAGTGCTGTACTTATCACTCATCTGTTTATCTACTCTTAGCATATCTAGTTCTAATTTTATATTTCTTGGTGATTTCTGTGCCTTCTGCAGTTTTATTCTTATTTTTACAACTACTGGTAGATGGTCACTATTGCAATCTGCTCCTGGCCTTGTTTTAACAGATGTTAACCCATTCCTGAATCTTCTCTGTATCAGTATAAAATCAATTTGATTGTGTACTTTTTTGTCTGGGCTTTGCCATGTCCAAAGTCACCTAGGGTGTTGTTTGAACAAGGTGTTACCTATAATCATTTCATGTGTCTTTGCCCAAACTATCAATCTATCCCCTCTATCATTCGTCTCTCCAAGGCTATGCCCCTCAGTCACATTTTGCACTTTAGCTGTTCCTACCTTTGCATTGAAATCCCCTGATATAATAGTCATTTCTTGGGATTTACACTGTTCCATGGTTGTGGTTTGTCATGATTATTCCAGACAATATAAGAAGGTAGTTTGCCATTCCTTTCCTTCTTGGCAGTGATTGTACTAGTCGGAGATCGCAGCCATTGTCTCTATACATGAGATCCTCTGCCTGCCATCGCAGTGTGGGAACCATAACCGGCACTACTTGTCGGCTGCTCCCACAACACCATCCACCACCTGCTCCAATGGCTAAGTAATGGCTCCAATGGCAAGGCACCATAGAATAGCAATATGCAGGTTATATTTGTTAATTGACAAAATAAGCAGAAATATTAAAATGTCGAGCAACAAGCATCTGTGTTTAATGCTGTAATAAATCAGTTTTGCTTTGTGTAGTTATATATATATAAAAAATAATATGATGCAGTGTTCCAAAGAATATATTTTAATCAGAGAGCACTCATTTGTTGGATACGCTTTAACTTTTGCTGTAAACATTAGATAAAGATGTTTAATTCTTGAAATAGGAGGTTTATTCACAAACAAGAAATTTGCAGCAAAAATAAAATCACTGTTTTATTACATCTCATCGCTCATACATTTATAAATAGGAAAAAAATAATTTTATAAATGTGAACATATGTAGACTAAAGTTGAACTAATTGTTCATGATAATTCATCTAAATATGTCTAGAGCTTAACTGTCTTTGGTTCCTTATTTATGAGAACTGGTTGTAAAGATGATAACATAGAAAAGTAGAATTGCCTTGACATCCCTCCATATTGCCGCTTTAAAGTGCACATTTCGGCTAAATGTTGTTCCAATTTCTTTCAGTGTGGGTTGAAAGTCTCAAATAGCAATTCTTATATTAATAATGGTCTAATTTTCATTAAAAGTTTTAATAAATAAATAGATGTAAACGGATCTCCCTCTTGTAATATGCATAAACAGCAGAGTAAAATATATTTTTAAAAATTATTCATTATTTAAACTTGTGTGTGACTTATGACAAACCTTGCATAAATTAATCTGTTGTCTGGATATTTTTTAACAAGTAATGTGCCCATCCTTACAGTCACAACAGTTTGGAAGAATGACACATACCTGATACAGGTGTGGCTCTAAGTAATGTCTGAGTTATACAGCGGTCTCTAAAAGGTAAAGGTGTCCCATGGCAATGTTTATAGTCATAGGGAAGTTAAGTGTAGTTTCCTCTTATCATGAGCATATCTTTTGGATGAGCAGCACCCCGTGCTTCTCTCCTCACCCTTTTCGATGTCTGACCTTTCTTGACCAATTGCCATGGACCCATCTTTTCCCCAGCTAGGTTGATTGGTGGGAATGAGTGAGCTGCGAACCATGGTGTTTGGCATGAAAAAGCAATCCCAATACGACCACACTAATCAATCCATTAAGATCTCTTAACTACAAGTAAATAATGTTATCAACTCACTGTTGTGATGGCAACAACATCCTCTTTTCTGAGTAAAGATGTAGGGCTATTTTTTTTATTCAAAATGTTTTAAAGCGCAACTTTGCAAAAATAGCAAAAGAAAAAGTACCAGTACAACAAGGCATGTTTGATACTGACTGCTTTTATCATTTCCTAAATCTTTCCTGTTGTCACAATATAATCCACGTATTCCCTTCTTGTTCATGGTGGAGAATGTTGTTTACTTCATGCTTGCTATGGACGATTGATTGGAGGCTTAACGAGCCATCATTGTAAAACATCTCCTCTGTTACTGAAACAGAAATCCTGACTCCTAATTGAGAATAGATGAAAGAAGTCTGCCTTTTCATGCCTTCAAGAGAGGACTCGACAATGGACCAAAAAAAGACTTAATAGTGAAGCATCAGACATGGAAAGTTATGATTTCTGCACCTTTGTGCCAATTGTGGTCTGAGAGGAACTAACAGATAGCTATGATGGACAGTTCAGCTGCGTTCACTTTTGGTACCGCTTTGCCTTATGTCTTTTGGTGTGTGCTGTAACTTCTATGTTGGGGACTGCAGCTGCCTTTCTTTGTTTGGATCCTTCAATGAGATGAGTTTTAATTTGGATGATTCCACTGGCACTGGCGGTTGAGCAATTATGGATTTTAATTTGCTTGCAACAGTGATAATCAGGGTCTTTGATTAACCACTATTCCCTTCTTCTTATTATTTTGCCAAAAATTATAGTTTCTGCCTGATATTGGTAGTACACTTTTTTTTATTTGATATGCCTCTGTTAGATTATCATTTTTGCTCTTTTTAGCAGCTGTCCATGGTATTCTTCTGCAGCCTCCAAAGATTTTCTTAAATTTGTCTAGAATTCACTACCATATGGCAGAAATAGCTCAACATAACAATGAAATAATCCTTTCTTTTGCTTTCCCTAGCAAAGATGTATTGTATAATGTCTGTTTTTACTCTCTAAACTGCTGCCAATGCTGAGCATCTGCCATATGGTGTTGCTGAATTATTTCTTCTTCTTCTTTCCTTCACGGCAGTCAAAAAATGTGGTCAATTACTAGTATGTCTTAGGTGCTATGCAGAACAACAACTAAGTTCATACATTTCATGTGGTCTATGGTCATCCTTCACAGGGTGTCCCACATCTGGCCAACACCATTCATCTTAATTCATCAACATAGAGGCAGTGAAATAAGAGGAGAAGCACGAACAAATTATATAGTATAATCATCATCAAGTGACCTGTTCAGCTTCAGGACACGTTAAACTGACTTTTTGAATGTATCTTGTGTAATTGTTTTCACTGCCTCAGTGAATGTAGTCTGTAAGAATTCTGTTACGTCTATTTGTCTGTCATGGGGTTTAGATTTATCTCATCTTTCAAGACTTAACCCTTCATTATTGATTTTTCAGTGCCATTATAATGCCCATTGTTGCCCAAATGTCAGTTTTCTTTTTTTTTAATTGTGCTCACTGGACAGTTTTTTAATTTATTTTCAGCTCCATAAGATACTGTTTTTTTTGTTTTTGTTGTATGTCTAATGTATTTGAAGAGTTCTTCAGGAACATTATGGTATTTTTAAAAAATCAACTAAGCATGTAAGAGCCCAGGTTTTATTTACATCAATAATTTGCAATTGGGAAAGTTTGAGTTTTTTTTTATATAACTTGTTTAAAAAAATTAGTGAAGATATTCAAACTTATTAAAAGTTCCTAGGTACAATTACTGTAACAATTCTATTATGTTTATCTTCTTCATCTTCAGTGCTTGATAACACTTATTAAAAATGAAAGTTTAGCAAAAGGAAATTTTTCTTGTTTATGTTTTTCTGCATTCCAGATCTTTTATTCATTTTATTTTGATCTGCTTTCATGTTGACATGAAGAGGTTAGGGATGGCACCAAAATATCAGTCATACAGTCAACACTCATGTTTGCTTTTGGAGTCCTGATTTTTCCCCTTAGCTTGCACCATGACTGACACACACTCCATCTTTAGTAGGTTGTATCTTGGTTTGATATAGCAGTTTGATTTTCAGTTCAATTTTTAATTACATTGGTGCAAACAAATGGCAGAATAAAACTAGTTTACTGGCTCCCAATAATTCTCACACAATTTTCAAATACTACATGCCTTTTTTTACCAGGAACAAAAATATGAACAGTTTAGCACAAGTCTTATTTTATATAGTTTAGCGACTCCTGATACATTGGATAGTAAACAGTGCCAAAAACACTTTTTAATGTTTAAAGAAAAAATAAACATGATGCATTCAGCATTGTTAGTTTTTTTTTTTACCTTGTGAGTTACTTATTGTTAAAACTGCCTGCCTAGGCTAGTGCTGTGTAATACTTTTATAATTAATTCTTTAACATTTTATTTGTTCATTGGAACTGAAGCACACATTTATGTGTTAATTCATTTAGGACTGTTATGTGTTTTTCACCAAATGTGAAATAATTTAACGGGTTATTAGGAAGAAGAATTGTTGAATTGATTGTCTGTTGATTTTTATTTTAACGGCAATTCATTAATAAAAATGTCTTAACGGATTCACAAAATTCAGCCAACAAAGCCAACCAATAGATTTCATTGATGTTATTGAGAGTTAGTTTGGTGTCTTGTTGCATGTGAATTTTTCTGTATTACTTAACACCCTTCAATTGATATGTTAAGTGCAATGATTAATTATGTAACTGGTTCTTAATTTTAATTACTGATGTCAAATTTACGACCAATGAAAATAAAATGACTTTATCCACAAACTGTGGTAGATTTAGAAGTATGTGTATGGAATTTTCACATTTATGTACAATACATGTACAAGGTGGTATAAAGTTCATGTGCAGTGTATAACCTAAATAAATTTTGATAGAGGTCCATTATAGATCTTCTTTCCTTCCTCATTTGCCTTTCAGCATCGAGGGGAGATATAATTTACCATCTTTTGGTCTTCTGTTATACTCTGCTTGCTGCTTTGTTTCCTAGTGTTTCTAATGTCATCCTTCAGTCCATCTTTTTCTTGCTGAATCCCTGAGTCCGATGTTCTTGCAACTTTTATTAAAGGCTCGTGGTGTTGTGTTTTACTTTCTGTCTTATCAGAAATCTTATTATTTTATCGGTTACTTCTTTATGTATTCTATTATTCCTTATTTTTGTTTTCCTTAGTTCTTCGTTTCTGATCTTATCTCTCAGGCTGTTTCCTGATAGTCATCTAAAACATCTCAGTAGTTTTTTTTTTAAAATTGTTCTTGAGTACCAGGTTTGGCATTGATAGCACAATGTTGGAATGATTATGTTGTTGAGTGCCCATTATATAAAATGATAAAAGGTGCCTATAATAGATTGAGGAGGGGAAGATGAATTCATAAAATGTTTCCATCTGCAGAAAAAGATTGTGTTAGTTCAAATGTTATCACTGGCACATTTTTTTGGCTGACTGACTGACACAGCATTGAGGCTCACCAACCAGAAAGTGGGAATAGGCTAATTAAAACATATATATTCTTGTACATAATATATGTATGTAAAAAAATAAAAAGAAGTAAAGCAGAAATTAGTAGCCACTGAAATGGGACTCTGAAGGAAAGTATTTGGGGTGATCAGAAGAGAAAAACAGTAGTGCAGAGGCCTAATAGCATTGACATTGAACCAATTCTAATCAATCAATGAATCTGCCTAGCCATCCATCCATCCATTCATCTATCTATCCCTAAGATAGATCAGATAGGCAGAAGTTCTAGACTCTCTGTCGGACGATCTTTGCTATCAAGTGTCAGACCTTGCTCAGGATCTGCAACATATCTCACTATACCTCCCTGTTGTTGGCAATCTTCTCAACTTCAATAAGGGAGCTGATATGTACTGTTTTTGCCTCTCGCCTGTATTCTTTTTAGTTTTTTAATTTTCATCTTTAATCAGCCTCTTTTTTTCTCTTACCCGCTGGTTCCCATCTGGAGACCTGCTTTGAGATTCCCTTGTTGTCTTTTCACATCACAAGGCCAACATATGACCACCTTCTCATGATTAAAGATTATTATTTTTCTGAACACTTCTGGATAGGCAGCCAAACGCATATGGGTGAAAACTTGTGTGCTAAGATGCCGGTTCAAGTCTTGTATTTTACCTTTACTTATATTTATTGATACTTTGTCATTTCTCTTATTTCTACACTAGTCTTGAATTCTTTCCATGGTGGATATATATATATATATATCTATCTATTGACCTTTCGACCTGTAGCCGACCCTATAGGGCGTAGACCCAGATACTCCTTCACTTATCTAAATTTTTATTCTAGCAATTTTCAATCCTTGTAAAGATCTTTTATCAAATCTCGCCATTTGTCTCTATTTTGTGCAAGCAACTCTATCTCATTGAGGGAGCCGGTTCCTGCTTCTCTTGCCTCTCTCTCATCAATGTTCTTCTCAATGTCTCTCTGGGTCTTCCTCTTTTCCTTTTACCTGCTGTTTCCCACATGAGGGCTTGCCTTGCTATTCAGTTATTATCTCTTCTCATCACATGTGGTGTATATATAGAGGTAACAAATAAAATTGTTGACTTAAAGCAAATTCCTTGTCATTTGGTACCATACAAGGTGTATTTATAAAAACAAAAGAAGAAGAATGCAGAGCTTGAGACAGACCTATAGTAAATCAGAGTGACATCAAGAAAAAAACAAAACAGTAGTTGAAGAATCGATGTGAGCAAAATCTAGAAAGTTATATCTCTTACAACATTTGAAGAGAAAGTGAAGAATGATGAAGCACCAACAGAGCAATGTGTTCAGTAGGGATGATAAAGAAAAGTGTTTAAAAAAAAAGATACCAGCACATGACATAACAATTCTCACATATGGCTTGATGCAAGCCTTCTGTGGAATCAAAGACAGTACACAAGTATTCCTCATTTCTTTTTACTTCTCCAGGAGTGATAATTGTTTCTGTCTGGTATTGGTAGTAAGCTTTTTTATTTTCTGTGCCTCTCTCTCTCTGAACATCCCTGTTGCTCTTTTTTGGCAAAATTGTCTATAGTATTCTCAACATTTGGTTTCCGGTTGTTTCCAAAATGGAGGAATTATTTTTTCTCCGGCTTGGTATAGAACCGTTGATCAGAGGTTTAACAAGCCGCTATCGTAAAAACGATGTTGTTAATGAAACGTAGAAAATATCTTTAAAAGAAAACTGCTAGAACAAAAATTCATATAGGAGAAGGTGTATCTTGGTCTACGCCCTATGGGCCGGTTACGGCTCGAAAGGTCAATAGATAGATAGATTCTCAACATTCTTCTAATGTCTAGGATTCATAACCCCACATCATAACTGGCTCAATATGAAAAGATGAAAAACATCATTGTCTTGCTTTAATTTACAAAGATGTGCTGTACATTTTTTTTTTTTTTGCTCTCTGAGCTGCTGATATTGCCTGAGTTCTGAATTTCATCACTGCCATGAATCTGCCATATGGCCAATTCAGTAACTTGTTAAATAGAAAAAAAATCTATCGTTACAGCATTTTCCCATTTCTGGGGTCTGCTCATCATCATGTGCCATACCGGTTGGCGTAGATGATCATGTCCTTCCACAATCTTCTATCTACAGTGCCTCGTATCAGTTATGTTGTTGACTGTTTTCCATGCCATGACACCAAGCTGTCCAGTATTTTCTCTCTTTGTCGTCCACGATCTCTCTTTCCTTTCATTTTCCCAGTTGTTACCAAGTATTCCAACTTTCCTCTTCTCATGATGTGCCTGAAAAATGTTGATTGTTTCTTTCAGATGTTTTTTAGGAGCTGCCTTTTTGTGTTGGCCTCTTTGAGAACTTCCTCATTAGTCTTTTTAGCTGTCCAGGGAACTTTCAACATTCTTCTGAGAAATCTCATCTCTGTGGCCTCTAATCGTCTAAGATTCATTTGTTTTCATTTGTTGGGGTCTGCTAGGGAGGCGTAAAAGACTTATTAAATGATTAGAAGATGTTATTAAAGATAGCCGATTTGTTGAGAATTTAAGTAATTAGAACTGTAAAGATTTGGTATGTTAAAACTTGATGTGGTCTTCTAATTAAAAATATTATTTTTAAACCTGCACAAGGACTTTATATACCCAGACTATCTTTGTGTGTATGCATGGAAGAGAGTATGTCAGATGCTATAAGAATTGTGTTCTTCCATACAATGATCAGATTGTCTAGATTTATTACTGTATATTTTTGTATGGTCAAATTATGGTGTTATAAGCATTCTGATTCTGCTTTTACATTTCCGCTGAAGAATAATATTGTGGATATGGGTATGTCATGAAATTACGTTTATGATAGTCTTGTTCTGTTATCAAAATCTTTTTCTTTTTTTTTAAAAAAAATTCAAATTTGTTTTTAAAAAAAAAGATATAAATTAAGAGTGAATTTAGTCAAACCCAGAAATTCATATTTGCATATTTTAATTTGAGTTTATATCAAACTTTGAAATTATTTATCTAGATTTGGAGGTATGGTTGTTTTTGACAAAATAATTCAATCTAGCTAAATAAAATAGCATAAGCAGGAACAACTAATCACTTACTTTTCTGTTTATCAAAAGCCACTGTAGATAGAAACATGGATCTGGCATATTGCTAACCATGTTGTCAGAATTGTGCTAGTGATTAAAATAAATGTGTGCTTGAACTATTATTTTTTTTTAACATTTTCTTTTTTATTCTGGTGTTCATCCGATGACTGATAAAGAAGCAGATATACCTCTGTTATCTGCCCATAAAAATACATTAAGATGATGTAGATTCCGTTGTGTTGTGATTTATTTGCACCTTTCAGCACAAGACATCTGACTTCCAGCACTACATTTTTAGTACCAGGTTTCCTTTCCTCTTTGATTCCTATTTGCTTGGCCGGACTGGATAGTCTTGTTTCCAGTAGTACTGCTGGAAGGTGGAGCACGGTCTTGATCATCCCCAATCTTCGCCAATCCTGATTCATGCATTGCGCTGTGGTTCCACTGACTGCACTCATTTAGTTGCTGGATTGGTGTCTTGGCCCCTTGAGCAACTCGTGTTCCAGATTTCTACAATTTTTTCCAGAAATTGATACTGACTGACTACACTACCCAATGTTCCTGGAAAAATATGGGCATTAGCACCAAATTTTCCATTCTCCATAAGGCAGAACTTTTATATCCCTACTCCCTGCTCTTTAAAACATTTGTTCTCTTCTTTTATTTCAAACTAAGCCATCTTGTTGCTTGCCATTCTCTTAAGATTATTCCATGTCTTTACCATCCTCTTCGTCTCTGCTTCCACTTGTCTTTTCCAAGTATATTTTGGCCTTCCTCTTTGCCTCCTTCCCTGTGGATTATAAAAAGGAGCTTGTCATGTAATATACTCTTAGTTGGCTTCTATAGTGTGTGTCCTATCCAGTGCCTACGTCTTTATTTTATCTCTTTGTCCACTGGTACTTTCCCATAGTTCTGAGTTAGTGATTTTTTCCTGCCATTTCGATCCTATTATTCTGCGTGAGCATTCATTTGTAAAAGTCTTTATCTTCGTTACTCTCATTTTTGTTGTTCTCCAATTCACAATTTTTGTATTTAACCAAATTTGTTTTGATTTCCATGTTTCCAGTGTCATTTCTTGTCTGCTCTAGATTAATATGGTAATTGTTCTAAGGAGTCAACACAAGTTGCATATTTTCCTGTTCACTAACTCCAAAATTATTTTATTCTGGTTTTTTTTAAATATGAGGTGCATTTTTAGAAACTTTTAATTTAGACTGCAGGAATGCTATAAGATACAGCAAACATTATATAGGACTAATTTCAACTCAGATTATGGGAACCATATCTTATATGAGAAAAAATAATAACTTCTTTAAAAGAAAGAAAGAAAGAAGAAGAGAAATAGCCTTGTCATGCCATTTGGCATACAGGCAATTTGATGTTAGTGCCCAGATTTTTTTTTTTTTTTAACCACTGACATGTTTTTGGATAATATGGTCAGTATACAAGTGTCATCTTTCTTTCCTAGAAAAATAAGGTACCCATTTAAGGCTGTGCAAATTTGGAAGTTGTCATCCAGGCTTGAATCCCAGCCTCTTTGTTCTCTTTAGGATCACTCCACTAACTACTACATGCTCAGTTTCCTATTTGGTAAAGGGAGTTTGATTATATCTTAATAAAGAGGCTCATTGACGTTCTAATTTTTCATCAATAGTGGAAAAATGAATTCAGAGCATGAAGATGAACTAGTTGAAGATGGATAGACAACATCATCAGATAATCTACAATAGTGAATAACAGTATCCAATGTTGCAGAAATAGCTAAAGCAGAAACACTACACCTGTTCCACAACAAAAGTAACAGAAAAAAGAATGCCATCATGTATTGAACATAGCATATAGAGAATACGGTGGTAGGGCCCTTTTTTTAAATGTGAGCATCAATACATTTTTAGGCACTGCAGTTATCTTCTACCAGTGTGACTTCCCTTTCCTTGAAGAAATATCTGATAGCCATTGGTTATTGGTTATTATTGGAACATTGGTTATTGGTTATTATTGGAACATTGGTTATTGGTTATTATTGGAACATTGGTTATTGGTTATTATTGGAACATTGGTTATTGGTTATTATTGGAACATTGGTTATTGGTTATTATTGGAACATTAGATTTTTGGATATGCCGAGCCATTAAGGATCGGCAAATCAAGATGCTAGTCAGTTGAGGATATGAACCCAAGATCTTGCCCACAGTAAACCAG
This sequence comes from Megaustenia siamemsis, assembly GCA_032433765.1. Taxonomy (NCBI): domain Eukaryota; kingdom Metazoa; phylum Mollusca; class Gastropoda; order Stylommatophora; family Ariophantidae; genus Megaustenia; species Megaustenia siamemsis. The sequence continues at coordinate 40,309,704 of JAVIAB010000088.1, forward strand.
TTCACTAACAACAACCACTTTACTATGACTTCCCACTTACTGTGGACCAGCCATCATTAGACGTGTCCAGAGGCTGTTATAGCACATGAACTTTTTGGTCCAAATATAAAAGTTTGTCAGAGACAAATGGCGAGATTTGATAAAATATCTTTAAAAGAATTGAAAACTGCTGGAACAAAATTCAGATAAGAGAAGAAGTATCTTGGTCTACGCCCTATGGGCCGGCTACGGCTCAAAAGGTCAATAGATAGATAAAAGTTTGTACTTACATAATGACAGTTTCAAAGTTATCCAGATTAAAATACACAATTACAGTGAAAGCTTTGCACTAATATTAGCATAACATAATTCTTTTGATACCTGCCTCCCATAGGGATAATAAAGCAGTGTGGAAAGGAACTTTTTCTATTGAGTTATGAAGTTTACTGCATTGAGGCAAAAGAAGTAAGGCAAATAATTTTCCTGTTTTATAGATCTTGTTCTGTCAAATGAAAGTGAATCATGGACAATTAATAACAAGCAACAGAAATGGGGTTCTAAAGAATTAATGTTGAGAAGACCTTGGATACTAAAATAAACAGCGAAGACATCTTGAAATGAAGGCATTACACTTTTGAAATAAAATAAACAGTCAGCTACACTTGGCACCTGAAAATGTTGATGATTACTATGAGGCCTCAGCATACATGCATGTGTATATGAGACTACCTTTCACTTTTATTCCAATGTAAAGAGTTACTTTAGGTAAAGGTAATCCCATGATTATTGCAAAACTAATAATGATAGAGCAGCAGGTTGTTGAAATGCACCAACAATGTAAGATATTGCTACTTTCTTTGCTCTTATGTTGGCTAATTTTTTTCAACAGCAGCAGAAATCAGAATTAGCATAATTTGAATTTACAGTTAATTAATTGTGAAGTAAAAACATTTTAAAGTAATTTGTGTGCAAAATACCATTTTTCAATGTATTTATTGCCATGTAGTGATTGTTCTTTAGATGGGACAAGTGAGATAACATTTATAATTATGTGATTGTTTGTTCTTGATTATAATGGTATAGTTGATGTATTATGTTTCTTATTCTTGCCTTTGTTAACTCTCCCTTAGGATTTCTTCTTCTTCTTCTACCTTTTTAGCTCCCAGTGGAGCATAGGTCTTCAACAAACACTTTCCAAGTCGTTGACTTGTCCATGTTTGTGAAGTTTTTTCGGCTTATTTTTTTTACAGTATGGAATAGCCAGTCCCATGCCCAACCCTCCTTTCTCGCCTCTTACGAACATGCCTGGTAGGGTACAGCACCACTATTAGTTACTCCCCTTTTGGATTTAGTCCATCAATAATAACTCAATCCTTTCTGTATTTTTCTTGTTTCTAGTCTTCTATAGATGTAATTCGTCTTTTAAATATCTTTTTCTAGATTCTGTATCCATGGATTTCTGTATATCCTCTTTCTCTGAGGGTTCCAGGTGAGAACTTGTCTGGTAATACTTATAGTAGGCGTCTCATAGTCTTACCCATCATCATTAAAAAGTGTAAAGTACCCCCGTCACGCCAAGTGGCGTATAGGGAATATGGTGTTAGTGACCATAAATTTTACAGACCTTCGGCACATGATTTTTGGGGTGGTCGGTATTATGCCTGTGCCGCTTTACTTTTCCAGAAAAACCCTGTACCCATTTAAGGCTGGGTGAACCCGGAAGCCGTCGGTTGGGATCGAACCCTACCCCTTCTCCTTTGTAGTCCAGTTGACTAACCACTGAGCTATTGTGGCTCACCCATCCTCATTGCCTTCTACTTATTTCTTCAACTGTGAGTTGATTTGTTTTGCCAGTTAATCATTTCTAATTGTGGCCAAAACATGATCCTTTTCTCTCTCTCTCTCTCTCTCTCTCTCTCTCTCTCTCTCTCTCTCTCCGATTAAGACTCAATCAGAGTAGCATTCCAGACTCTCTCATGAAGTCAGCTGTCTGTTTAAGTGAATCGAGATCCTTTTTGAATGGGTGTTAGTAAAGGTAGGAGAGCGTGGGTTTGATTCATGGTAGGGTCTACAAGTTTCCTCTATAGGGAGTGAAATAAACATTCTGGTTGCAACACCTTGTGATAAGTGCACTGGACAAGCAGTCTTTATATTTTGATCCAATATGTTCACTTGGAAATTTGATCTGTGCCATAAAGATAGATAATAATTAGTAAAGACCTGCAGTTTTCTTATATTCCTGATTAGCTTTGTCCATGTTCCAGATGCATTCATTAGAAGAGATTTTGGACTTGAGTAAATAACTAGGTTTGTCTAAGTGAGCAAATAACTAGGTGTATCTAAGTGAGCAATTAACTAGGTATGTCTGAGCAAATAACTAGGTGTGTCTAAATGAGCAAATAACTAGGTGTGTCTAAATGAGCAAATAACTAGGTGTGTCCAAGTGAGCAAATAACTAGGTGTGTCTGAGCAAATAACTAGGTGTGTCTAAATGAGCAAATAACTAGGTGTGTCCAAGTGAGCAAATAACTAGGTGTGTCCAAGTGAGCAAATAACTAGGTGTGTCTAAGTGAGCAAATAACTAGGCATGTCTAAGTGTGCTAGTTATACAGAGTTTGTTTGGTCAGCGCTGTGAGGATACTTTGATCAGAAGCAGAATGTTTGGAGGTGTGTGAATGCAATGATAGCACAGTATGGTTTCCTTGATAAATGTTTCTTTTTTTTCCATATCAGATGTATGTGGTAGCCATCATTATGTGCTGTTTAATTTGAAAGTAGTAAATATGGGTGACCTCCACCTGACGGCAAGTTTCGCCCACTGATATTTTTTGTTTCATGTAGCAGACATGCTCTAAAGTGCAATATTTTAATATTTAGAATTTTAAGTGTTTTTTTTTTTTAATGAATTAACATGACCTCATGACCTGTACAAAGTTATTGGTGTTGTCTTTGTATAAAAAAAACCCATGTTGAGGTAACTCTTATGCACACAGCTTTTTTGTGTATATGTTGATATCATTAGTTTGTTTTTTCCTCCCTTTTTTTTCCAACTATTCATGCGCTTGTCTTGTTTTATATCAACTGACCAATATATATATATATTTTTTTTTTTCAAAATCTTTTTTCTTAGATGTCGTCAACAAAAACCATAGTTTTTTTTTTTTTTTTAAATTGAATATTTCTGGCTTGCAAGTACTTCAACTTGGCCAGATTTTATGAATAATCCAAAATAGAGAATAATGCTAGATTATATGAAACTGTGTGGTTGTAATGAAACTCTAGCTTTATGGCCTACAGATCCGTGGGCTGGGTGGACACTCTCTAGACAACCCAGCTCTGAAAAGTGTCACTAGGCTCTCAAAACATAGAAAGGTAATAACAGTGATGAAAAACAGTGACATTCCTCATACCATCTATCTTCAAACTTCAATTCTTAACTGTTGTTCAGTAATATCTCAGCAGTAGGTTAACTTATGTTCAGCCTTTTCACTTGTTTGTTCTGTCTCTACATTAGATTTGTTTAACCCTTTACAAAGTCTGTCGAGCTTTTTTCAATCTTTTCGACAAAGTTTGTTCAACCTTTTCCATTAGATTTGTTCAATCTTGTTGACTAAGTTTGTTCAACCTTTTCCATTAGATTTGTTCAATCTTGTTGACTAAGTTTGTTCAACCTTTTCCATTAGATTTGTTCAATCTTGTTGACTAAGTTTGCCCAGTCCTTTAGTGAAGCAAGTTAACCTCTTCCTTAGGTTTATGCAGCAGCACTAATGATACCTACCTAGGTCAAGAATATATAAGCTCTAAACTTTGTGCTAGAAGGTAGTTTGAGAGAGGGAATGTACAATCAAGGTTTGCTTATCTAAAGATCTGGACCCCCCCCCCCCCCCCCCAGATGTGCACTTTTACAGTTGCTTCCCTCCCTCTCCTCTCCCCACATCACATTAGTAACTAAGGACCACCACAAACAGAATGTAAACAAACGGTATGTGGATGTCAGATGTTGTCCTCTAGGGAAGGGGTACTCAACATTATCATGCCATTAGTCTGTGGTGAGTAAAGTTGCGGGAACTTTCATTTAAAGTTGGCAGCTGTTGGCCCATGATGGATTTAGTGTGGAGGCTTTGTTGGAACTGTTATGTGGATCTGTAACATCCTTTGCATGGGCTTACCAGTGCCTGATGATATGGAGAATCAATGCTCCACATGCAGTAGAATCGAGCCACTCCTCACAGCTGGTAGACCAAGAACAAAAGAAGAAGAAAAAATAGACTATACTGCCTTGGAGGACCCTACTCCTGATTTGATCTCAGGGTGTACTCCCATTAACCGTATTTCCCATGCCTAAGTATAGACACAAAGCAGCAGGAGTTTCCCCATTCTCCAGGGTGTATCGTCTTCCAAAGCTGTAGGGTATCATGAATATATAAATAAATAAACATGTCTATTAACTCCTGGTTGACATAAAGTAGTTACCCATTCTTTGATTGAGCTTTCTTCTCATTGTTGTGAACAAAGATATTGATGAAAACTTGAGAATTCCTTCATTGATGTTATTTATGTTCAGAATTATAATGTTGTTCCTGTTTAGTTAGGAAATAAGGCTCTGTTCTTTTGGTGATAGTATATTTAATAAAGAAACAGCATGTACTGTCAACATATTTTATGAATTAAAATGCTCAGAGTTAGTCAAATTGTATGTGACCTTTGTTTTACTTCATGTAAACTCTCACCTTGTGTAAGGTTGGCTACTTTCGTTTCAAATTGTGCTTAGAAATGTGCAATAACGTGGCCTACATATACAACCAGTCAAATTGGTTCTCTCTGTGCTTGGGAATCCAGAAGCAATTTAAAAAAAAAAAAAAACCTAACATGCAGTGACACGAGAAGAAGGGAACAATAGGAAGCTCTTATTAAGCTTTACATCGGGAGGTTATCTGATCATCTGAAAATAACCCCATTTCTGGCAAGGGTATCATTACTTTAGCTTCTTGATATTTGGGAGGGGAGGGGCAGGCGCTTGTGTCATGACTCTCATGTGTGGCTTCTTGCTGCTGTGAAATGTCCGAATCAATTCAGAGGAAGAGGTATATTTACAGCACTCGGAAAAAAATGACAAATAATCAACAACAGAAGAAAAAACAAAGAGCAATATATGGACCGAAGCAGGATCAAACCCGTACTCAGTGGCACAGTGCCATACCATGAAAAGACAAACGCTAGGGAACACTGCCACTCAGCTAACTAAATATCCTCACTAAATATATCGTCATTGTTTTGTATTAGAACCAAAGACCTGTGTGATGCCATGGCACCCGAACCCGGATCAAATGGTGAAAATAGTCTTTGATGTAAAAGGTATGGCGTCCAAAAATTAGCAGCCCTGGACAACAATCCGAACTCTGTCACTCATTGTGCATTCCCAGAGATATGTGGGCATGGATACGAAACTGAAACTTCTAAGAAGGAATACTCTGGCATCTACACAATCTATCCTGGTGGAAAGACAACAGCCGGAGAAAGGTGCACACATTTCATAATAGGTAGTGGCACACCACACAGTCATACAAGCTTTTGATAAACAAGAGGTCCTGGTTAAAAAAAAAAAAACTGTCACTATAAACGATGCAAGGCACAAACTTTCAATAACACAACTCGTTCATGTTCGTTCATTCCTATACTTAAACTCATAGGTTTGATAAGTGATGTTCACTCATTTCTACACCCTACTCATAGGCCTGATGAGTGATGTTCACTCATGTAAACATTTGAGCGAGATTCACTCAGGTACACACCCAGGACTTATAGGAAACAGACAATTAATTGCAATGCTGCGGTAAAACTAGCAACAAGAAGCATGTTGTAGGGTGTAATATATAGGCCAACAAAGTAGGATGACAACTTCACAAGAAAGGGACAACATAAAAATTAGTTTTCTGAAGAAAGCCGCATTTAGGTCCAAATGCCAATAATCTGTATTGTCTTTCTTGTAAAGCTTGCTCCAAACTGATAAGTTTGATGAGTGTCTACCTAATGTTCTCTGCAAGATGATAAAATTATGCTTTCACAACAATCCAATCATAGATTAGATCGTTAAGATCTGTGCTACAATGTATTAACAGTATACATTCATCGCAAAGACTATTAGAGGCCACAAGATGATATTTCTCAAAAGAATGTTGAAAGTTCCCTGGGCAGCTAAAAAGACCAACGAGGAAATTCTCAAAGAGGCCAACACAAAAAGGGAGCTCCCGGGAAATAGAGATAGCGGACGACAAAAAGAGAAAATACTAGATAGCTTGGTGTCATGGCATGGAAACAGTCAACAACAGAACTGGTACGATGCATGGTAGATAGAAGATTGTGGTAGGACATGATCGCCTACACCAACCAGTACGGCACATGATGATGATTCATCGCAAAGGATAAATAAAAGCGTAGTTCCTATTTCACAATGTCACCAAGTACTATACCTGCTGACACAGGTAATCATGCCTCTTCACAACTTTCTATCTCTACAGTTGTAGACGGATTATCAGTTTTGCTACTAAATTTCATACCAACCGTTCTCCCTCTGCTTTCCTCTATCTCTTCTTCCCACAATTTTTCTAGTTATCACAATATAATCCAGCTGCTCCCTTCTCGTGACATAGACATATTGCTTCCTCCTGATGTAGGAAATTAGCTTCAATTTTGCTCTGACCTCTTTTAGAATATTCTCATTACATACATCTAGCTGAACATGATATTCTCATTACTTACATCAAGCTGTCGATGATATTCTCATTACTTACATCTAGCTGAACATGATATTCTCATTACTTACATCTAGCTGTCCATGATATTCTCATTACTTACATCTAGCTGAACATGATATTCTCATTACTTACATCTAGCTGTCCATGATATTATCATTACTTACATCTAGCTGAACATGATATTCTCATTACTTACATCTAGCTGAACATGATATTCTCATTACTTACATCTAACTAAACATATTCTCATTACTTACATCTAGGTGAACATGATATTCTCATTACTTACATCTAGGTGAACATGATATTCTCATTACTTACATCTAGCTGAACATGATATTCTCATTACTTACATCTAGCTGAACATGATATTCTCATTACTTACATCTAGCTGAACATGATATTCTCATTACTTACATCTAGCTGTCCATGATATTCTCATTACTTACATCTAGCTGAACATGATATTCTCATTACTTACATCTAGCTGCCCATGATATTCTCATTACTTACATCTAGCTGAACATGATATTCTCATTACTTACATCTAGCTGTCCATGATATTCTCATTACTTACATCTAGATGTCCATGATATTCTCATTACTTACATCTAGTTGAACATGATATTCTCATTACTTACATCTAGCTGTCCATGATATTCTCATTACTTACATCTAGATGTCCATGATATTCTCATTACTAACATCTAGCATGTCCATGATATTCTCATTACTTACATCTAGATGTCCATGATATTCTCATTACCTATATCCAGCTGTCCATGATATTCTCATTACTTATATCTAGCTGTCCAATAATATTCTCATTACTTATATCTAGCTGTCCAATAATATTCTCATTACTTACATCTAGATGTCCATAATATTCTCATTACCTATATCCAGCTGTCCATGATATTCTCATTACTTATATCTAGCTGTCCAATAATATTCTCATTACTTATATCTAGCTGTCCAATAATATTCTCATTACTTATATCTAGCTGTCCAATAATATTCTCATTACTTATATCTAGCTGTCCAATAATATTCTCATTACTTATATCTAGCTGTCCGTATAATGTTCTCAATTTTCTTCTCACATTTCTGTGGTCGCTAACGATTTTTATGTGAAGGTAAAGGTAAAGTACGAGACTTGAACCGGCGTCTTAGCACACGAGTTTCCACCCATATGTGCTCGGCCGCCTATCCAGAAGTGTTCGGATATTACTGTATGGTGTCGTCTCAAGCATCGAAACTCAGATGCGAAGCGACATTCCTCACCTTCCCAGGGTAATACCCTGGTACCCATTTCTGCCAACGGCTGGGTCGACCGTGTGGGTATTTTTTTTCTTCCAACCACGTGTACAACTCCCACTGCTCGGGTGGTTTTCCCAACTAGGCTACCGAGGTCCCCAAATTTTTCATGTATTCTATTCAATTCACGAAATCAGTTTTATTGAAATAGGGGCATTCCCATATCCGCGCCACAATGCTTGTCCCAGCATTTCTCGAAGAGTACGCAAACTGATTGGGAACCGTGATTGCTCAGTGGTTCGATCCTGACCGATAGCTTCCAGGTTCACCTAGCCTTAAGTGGGTACCTCATTTTTTTTCTGGGAAAGCGAAGCGACACGGGTATAATACCGACCACATTACCCCAAAAAGCATGTGCCGAAGGTCTGTAAAATGTATGGTCACTAACACCATATTCCCTATACGCCACTTGGAGCGACTGGGGGAAGGGGGGTACTTTAATTAACTTTACTAGCACCAAACTCTCCAATCATTATTACCTTCTCTGGATGATGTTGTCTAGTGGTAAACGTTTTACCCATGTCCGGCCCTTTTGATCTGTTGTCTCTAATAAGATCCTTATATTATCATGTTTGAAAAAAAATGCGGTCTTTTCATATAACGTTCAGTATTTTAAGGTATTCCTTATCCGCTGCGACTATGCTTGTAGTTTTGATTACTAACAGCTGGTTGTATGGGCTTTTGTGTTCCCCTGCTTTCACCTATAGCGAAGTCCCTAGAGACTAGGTACTGTATCTTGCGCGTTAACCCGTTTTTCACTGGCAGCCATGTGTACAGGGGTCCCTCGCCGCACAGGCAAATAACTTCATATTCGAAAGTACTCATGTTTTTTTTTTCGTCGATGAAAAAATTACGTACTTGACGTTTCAATCCGGGCCTCGCTGCTGTGACCAGGGGTGGTTGCTGCAGAGAGAAATCACAAATAAGAATTCCCAGCTGTCGCAGCAGAGATTGTTATTATTGTTATTGGTTATGGAAGGCCTCGGCATCACTGCAAACGAATTAAAATCCATAATTGCTCTACCGCCCGTGCCAGTGGAATCATCCGAATTACTAACACATCTCCCAAACAAAGAAAGGTAACTGTAGTCCCCATCGTAGCAGTCTCAGCACACGCCAAAAGACATAAGGCGAAACCGCGCAGAAAGTGAACACAGCCAACTGTTCCCTGTCATACGACATCATCATTCATCGTAAACAAGCGGGATATCGAAACAGGATCAAAACGGATGAGACACACAGCTCACGGTATGCACAGAGCACTTAACTCAGTAGCTCCTGCAACAAGCCGGACTTGGAATATGAGGAAACTGCAAGAAGGAACACTTTTCAGACATAGCCTTCAATGGTTCCCGCCGCCAATCCACTATATACCATGGAAGTTCGCGTCCTCCCGAAAACGATGATCGTCGTAGCACTCGATTATGTTAGACCATCGCTGATGACTCCAATTCCAAACACATAGACACACAGTGGTGGTAAGTTATCATTTCCAATCCAACAGAAGCCACCTGGCCTGTAGTTAGTAAAACCACAAAGAGAATATGATTTTGTGACCTTCACTGATTCACTCTTGGATATGAATGTGTAGTTTACAAAAGAGGAGAAGTTTTCAACTGCAGTGATCCCATTTAAGGCAATTCTGTGATAGCAAGGCAAATCTCCTTTATAGCAGCAGAACTTGGTGTTCTCTGCTCCCTTCTTGTAGCTGCTGCCACACGATTCTGATGTCTCATTAACTTGGACATAATTCAAGAACAATGTCAGATTAACATTCCATAGATCTGGCTCTGCTGATGAAGTGCTTGGTGCAACAGTTGTATCAATCATACAGGAGGCTCCTGGTTTGTGGTCATTAATATCACAGACGGCATATGATGTTGTTATATTCAGTATTTACTTCCGGGGTGTAATTATGTGGCACACACATGGAGAGTGGTTTGTGGTCACAGTAATCCCATTAAAGGCAATTCTAGGGTAGCCTGGCATAGCTGTTTCAGAACAGCACAATCCAATGATGTTTTCTGTGTTCGCTATAAAGCTGCTGCTGCTACACAATCCTGACCAATTATAGGTGTGGACATTATTCACTTGCAATGACAAAACTGCTTTGTTTACATCATAAACCTCTGGAAGAGAATCATTTATGGGACTAATAATACAATTTATTCTTCCATCGGGGATATCTTCCTTGAGTCTCCCCCCCCCCCGTCCCCCCGCCCCCCAAAAAAGGTCTTTGGTTAAAAAGCACATATGCTTTTGAGTTAAACACAAAATGAGCCCACTTCAAAGATTCAAAATGATCCTTGCCAATGCCATCCGTTTGCACAAGTTAGGTCCTTAGTTACCAAGGTCATATACGAAGCCATCAAATTAAAGACTTTATCTACAGCGAAGGTTAACGAATTGTGAACAAACATTTATGTTCAAACCTTTTGTAGACATTTTCAAAAATCTGCCAACTCGCTGCAATAACAGAAATCGTGGTGTTCAAAGTAAACATTGCTTAGTCCATGGCTCGAATATAAATAAGCTGCCATTTTGGTGCGTCCCATGACGTCATCCGCAGCAGAGATTTGAACTCACAATCTCTCTGTCAATCTTCATCCCAACGTTGTGCTACCAATGCTGGACCCTAGATGCAAGAACAATAAGAAAAATAACCTATATTGAGATGAAATGTGTTAGACAAATGACAGGAAACAGTCTGAGAGATAAGATCAGAAATGATGAACTGAGAAAAAAAGCTAATAATAGTCCCAACCATAGAATATATAAAGAAACAACAGATAAAATGGTTTGGCCACGTGACAAGGCAGAAAGATAAAAACACAACACAACGAGCCTTCATTAAACGTTGTGAGAATACCAGACGCAAAGGTAGACTACGAAAAAGATGGATGGATGGAATATTAGAAGCACTTGGAAACATAACAGCAGCAGAGACGAACAGAAGCGCAAAAGACCGCAAATTATATCTCCCCTCGACGCTGAAAGGCAAATGAGGAAAGAAAGAAGAAAAAGAAGAAGAACCTCTCTCTCTCAAGACTAGCCAGTCCCCCAGGTGTGGTTTAGAGGGAAGACATCCGCGTCCTTGCGAAGAAGGTCGTGAGTTCAATCTCGAAGGGGTGGGGGTGATCCATTTATTGTAAAAAATTGCGGCTTGTGGAAATAGCGACACAACACATTCACGATCACTGAACGGGAGACTGCTGAAGAAGAATAAGAAAAGATTTGATAATGTCCAATTATGGCTTTGGTATTAAAATGTTGGAATGAATACTGTCTTTGTATTTGATGTTACATGTTTGTTCTGTAATACTGAAGCCAATCAATTTGCTTTACACGTGAAGTGCTACGCCAGAGAGGCAAAAGAATAAGAAATCAACACAGAACTGGATTTGGGAGTCTCCACATACTGAGCTGATGGACATACTGGGGAGATCTTTTTTATTTATTTATTTATTTATTATTATTATTTTTTTTTTTTTGCGTTCGCCAGCTTTCTCTGGCAAAGTCCCTAGAGACTAGGAACTGAATCCATTTTTCCCTGGCAGCCGTGTGTACAGGGGTCCCTCATCGAACAGGCAGATAACTCTGTCTTCGGAGGTACTCATATTTTTTTTCGTCGATGAGTAATTGACGTTTCAAGCCGGGTCTCCCTAATGAGAAGGGGTGGTTTACCGCAGAGAGAAATTATAAATAAAAATCACCGACTGGTTCAGCCGGGATTTGAACTCACAACCTCTCTGTCTCAAGGCCGGCGTCTTGCCTCGAGACCAACCAGTCACCCAGGAGGAGATCTAAGCACTAATGGACGATTTCGATGCCCAATAAGGGCGATCACTCGACTAAACTAACGTGGATTACTTTGTATTATCAACATGAGATGACGTGGTGTTGTTAAAATATAAGAATAAACATAAATAATTATAAAGAACGAGAGGAATATGAAGTTATGAAATATCATAGCACATGATGATATATTTCATAAGAATAATATACATCTGTCGATAAAAGTCGAGTTTAGCGTCCCAAATTATTTCTTCTCGGAGTAACGTCCCCTATGCACCTTATTCAGTAGCTCTCGAATTTATCATTAGAAGATTCCTTGGTTAATTTTAGGGTTTGGAATAGCCTACCCTAAACCTAACTCTTTAGTAAAGTAAAGTATCCCCAGTCACGCCAAGTGGCGTATAGGGAATATGGTGTTAGTGACCATAAATTTTACGGACCTTCGGCATATGATTTATGGGTAATGTGGTCGGTATTACGCCCGTGCCGCTTTACTTTCCCAGAAAAAAATCCGGTACCCATTAAAGGCTGGGTGAACCGGAAGCCGTCGGTTGGGATCGAACCCTACCTCTTATCCTTGTTCACTAACCACTGAGCTATCGCGGCTAACCCGAACCTTATACCTTGCTGACAAAGTAATTAATTAAATGCACAAAAACTAAAAATAGTTGATAAATCAAGTATGTCCGGTCAGTGATGGGAGTAATGTCAAGAGAGAGCACTCGTTAACGTGTTGTAAACAATCATATTTCAAAGGTTGTGTCCCTTAATGTATCAAACCCTGGCTAAATTGAAATTATAGAGGGTCTCACTTGCTACCAAACCAGACATTTCTTTAATGGTTTTACCACTAAACACACGCTCCTCCAGAGTTTACCGACGCATTTCCCAGCGATCTTATATGAACTCACAGGTACTGTACACTAACATTCTCCACCAACAACCATAGTGTACTCACACTCATGCACTCTCAACCAAATAACAAAGGCCAGGAGCGAGGCGCGCCAGACAGGCGTGTCAAGACAATTAGGCGCCAACCTCACACCCACATCCCCTATATTTCTATTAATTTCTAACACAGCGAACGTACTTCTTGTTCAAATTTCAATGCAATATCTTCATTGGTTCTAGGATTATTGAACGAACGCTGAGTTCGGTAGCTAGTGAGACACATATAATTACATTGTTTAAAGGTAACTCTGATTGATTTCCAGCACCGGGGAAAGCAAGCGTTGCGCCCCCTAACCCGCTACTTTATTTATTTATTATTCTGTTTTATTCTTTTGGAAAAAGTGTGCACAGGGCAACTGCTCCCAAGTCCCACGCGCCACTTCCCCCTTAAATCACTGGTTTGTTCCACGATGCAATAGAGATGGAACCTTCGGACAGTGAGTGCATGGTACGGGAGAACCAGTCAGCGACTGGTAGCTGACTTTGCGTGATCCAGCTATCGGTTTCCATAAGGTGGTTCTAGAAACATTAGCTAATGAATGAATCAATTAATCGATCTATAATGAATGTCATGCTATTGTTTATCATGCAAAGGTTATATTTAAAGAGGATAAGAAAGAAGATCATGGGGCAGACCAAGTTTGTGAGGTGGACAGACAATATCAAAGAAACGCTATAATAACATCAATTAACAACGATTAAAGCCACCTTTGACAGTCTTTCTAGGCGTGTCTGGCAAAACAGCAAACCGACAATTAAAACAAAAGTCGCAGTGTACAATGCCTGCATAATTAGTATCCTCCTGTATGGCAGCGAATCTTGGACAACCTATGTAAAGCAGGAGAGGAGGCTAAATGCATTCCATATGTGATGTCTGCGCCTTATTCTTGGTATCACCTGGAAGGATAAAGTGACAAACGTGGAGGTCATAACTTGCACAGGCCTCCTGAATATCTACATGCTGCTCAAACAACGTAGGTTACGTGGCTTGGCCATGTACGCCGTATGAAAGATGGCCGCCTACCGAAAGATATACTCTAAGGACAACTAGCAGATGGTAAAAGAATTAGGGGGCGCCCAAAACTCCAATTTGTAGATGTGTGTAAACGCGACATGAAGACTCTGAACATAAACACTGCAGCATGGGAAGAAATAACTGCAGTGCTCAATCTTTAGAAACACACTCGGGGTTCACCCCAAACAAGAAGCAGACAGATTCATAGAGAAAGAGAATACACGACGAAAGAAAAGAAAAGGAAAATAACATTTCTAGGGGCGCTGAAAAATCCATAGTCAACTATGGCTGACGGAGGTTACTACTGTGATGCCACAAAAGGGGCAAGAACCAGTACATTGTCGTGGGTGCACGAAGCAATGAAGAAAACAAAATAGTAATAGTAGTAGTAGCAGTAGTAGTACTAGTTGTTATTGTTGTAGTTGTAGTAGTACTAGTAGTAGAAGTAGTAGTAGCAGCAGTAGTAGTAGTAGCAGCAGCAGCAGCAGTAGTAGTAGCAGCAGCAGCAGCAGTAGTAGTAGTAGTAGCAGTAGCAGCAGCAGTAGTAGTAGTAGTAGTAGCAGTAGCAGCAGCAGCAGTAGTAGCAGTAGTAGTACTAGTTGTTACTGTTGTAGTTGTAGTAGTACTAATAGTAGTAGTAGCAGCAGCAGCAGCAGCAGTAGTAGTTGTAGTAGCAGCAGTAGCAGCAGCAGTAGTAGTAGTAGTAGTAGCAGCAGTAGCAGCAGCAGTAGTAGTAGTAGTAGTAGCAGCAGCAGCAGTAGTAGCAGTAGTAGTACTAGTTGTTATTGTTGTAGTTGTAGTAGTACTAATAGTAGTAGTAGCAGCAGTAGCAGCAGCAGTAGTAGTAGCAGCAGTAGTAGTAGTAGCAGCAGTAGTAGCAGCAGTAGTAGTAGTAGTAGCATCAGTAGCAGCAGTAGCAGCAGTAGTAGCAGCAGTAGTAGTAGTAGTAGCATCAGTAGCAGCAGCAGCAGCAGTAATAGTAGTAGTAGTAGTAGTAGTAGTAGTAGTAGTAGTAGCCTCCGTCAGTTATAGTTGACTATGAATTTTTCAGCGCCCATAGAAATGTTATTTTTTCTTTTCTTTCTCCGTGCATTCTCTCTTTCCATGAATCTGTCTGCTTCTTGTTTGAGTTGCAGCTTTAGAGTGTGTTTCTAAAGATTGCGGTCAGCAGCTATTATTTCCAAGGCTGCAGAGTTTCTATTCAAAGCCTACATGTCATGTTTACACGCATCGACAAATCGAAGTTTTGGGCGGCCCCTAGTCCTAGATCAATTAATAAATGAATCAAAGTCCTTTAGACCCTTTTTGGAGTAAATGTCACGGACAAGGTCTCTCCATCAACTACTATTCTTGGACATTTTTCTCTACTTCTCTGTTGCAGACAATGTCGATGTTACTGAGGCATCCATGACTTCTCTCCTCCAAGTATTTCGGGAAAGTGGGGGGGGGGGGAGGTTCCTGTTTTCCTTTTTCTTGTGGGTTCCACAAATGAAGTAGGTGATTTCCTTA